>SMMW01000042.1:3872500-4401941 GCA_004794655.1 Marisa cornuarietis
GGAAAACATGGGTTTTGTCAGCCCAAGCTCAAATTCTTGTTGTTAAAATGATTTGTTACAATGAAATTAGCTGATAATGTTTCATTTCATGAATGAAGAAATGATTTGATCCAATTTTATTGTCTGCGTGCTTATTAGCACGAAATATTAATTGACTATGCCCCTGGCCTATTCTATTATTCTTGCTCATCGAAAGGGGTTCCAGTACTAACCGTACTTCTAATGTTACAGTGCTGTTAATTTCCGCTAAAACCATCATTCACTTAGCTCTTGTGCTCAATATCTCCTGCTTCTAAATATCTACAGGTCGAAAGGCCTCACTTGTGATAAGATGAGTAGCAGGTCTTCAGCCGACAGTCGCGCGCACCGATGGCTCGTCTCGAAGTGCCCCGTCCGACTGTCCGTCATCACTTCCCCACTCGGTCCACCAGTGACGTCAGAGAGCGACGACTGCTCCACCGGTGACACGGATACAAAGCGCTGTCCCAGTCCATCGACGGCACGTGGCTTCTTTGACGACACAGCGGTACTCACCGGGATAAATATTTCCACGTACAGCCGTCGACACAAACACTAACTCGATACAACTACGGTGCTTGGACTGAGGGCGAACACACGGACGTTTTCTTCCTGGGGCCGAGGTCTTGTCACGTCTCTAAGTTTCGCATCGCTAAGCCTCAGGGGCCGAGGTATTGTCACGTCTCTAATATGCCACTTACAGACCGGTTTTCCATATAATGCAGTGTTGTTTGTCACATTTTAATTAATCCAACAAGCTGTCTGCTGGAAATTGCTTGTAACAGTGACACACGCACACCGACATAAGCGGCTTAGAGACTCTGCCGTACATTGCCGGTCTGTAAGTGGCTTAGAGACGTGACAAGAGCTCGGCCCCTGTTTGAGAACGACTACTCCTTCTACTAGCCTTTGCGTTGAGTCTCTACCTCTCGTTTGGGTTGCGTAGTTTTTGGAGTTTTACGACGACAGGTAGCAGTCCTTACGGTCCGTTGTAACGAATGACTCCTTCCTTGCGTCAAGGTTCTCTAACACACGCATTCCTACTTTCTCTTTGCCCTTCTGGCTTAACTCTTGGTCTCAAAAGAAGTCCCTTTGAAGAAAGTTGAAGACGTATCAACTGTTGGTCAGGTGCTCCGTACTTGTGCCGAGAAGTTTCATGTGATATTCTCGTTTCCTTACTTAGTTAACACATGCACCCGTAAAACAAAATATGCCATTGTACGAGTAAGCACATCCACTATCCTTTATTCAATCTACAACTAGCCATCGCGGACAATAGGAGGAGAATTTCCCCTTGACCACCTAGTAGCCCCAGCAACAGGTGGCGAGGTGAACAGGTCACTAATTCCTACCCGTACCCGACATGCTGGGCAGCTCTAACGACGTAAGACCGTCTACCCCACGTAAAACCTCTTGTCCTCTTTAATCACGTAAATGGTCTCTGACTCGGCAACGTGTCGACAGTTCCACACTAACTGAGGGTAAGCTTATGACTTTGGCTTATGGAGAATTCTAAGGATGTTTAATTCTAAGCTTGCACTGAAATAAAATTTTAGCGGTGTAGAAGAGAACAGCTTTCATCTCCTTAAGATAATAGGGGTGTTAATTGGTGTGTGGTCTTATATGTGACAGCATATTTATTAAGGATAAAGTTACAAACTGATTTGTGTAGTGACTCGTAGTATCATTTTCTCTTCATTTACAAATTTATTACTACATAGAAACGTTTGTATTAGAGTCCTACCATTATAACTTTCTTTTGTGCGTGCAGCTGCAGTTAGAAAAACATTATGACTTTGAAAGCCGTCAGACATGGAATAGCATGCATGCGGTTTACAAATTCAAGAAACAGAGATAGAGGGAAAGGCTAAGAGACGATGCCATATGATGGTGAGTGCAATTATTGTTTTTTAAAAAGTAACAATACATTTGATCAATTTTTGTGAGCATAGTTTTATTGTTCATGGCTTGTATCCATGAAGCTAATTTAGCTATCTTGTTGCCCTAAAGATTACCTTGGCTATCGGCAGATAGCAGCCATATCTCTTTATGTAAGAACCTAAGGAAACATTACGCAAATCAGTTTCAAACGATAAAGATGTCAGATTTCTTTTGTAACAGGTCGCAAAAGCTTTTCATTCTGCTTTTATTCGGCATTTTGTAGCCTGCGTATCGAAGAGTAAATTTATGGAAGCAAGTGATTTGATAATCAAAGTGTGAGATATTTAAATTGTAAATTGTTGTGATTTTTTGTTGTTGTTTTCTTCGTCAGGCATTCTCGGTGACAACTAACCTAGTCATCAGGCGTTTGTAGAAAAAACTTTCCTGGGGCCTGCTGTGCTTTATATATTCATACAAAACTTGCACATGTGATGTATATAAATTGCTAAGCCATGTATATCTTTTGTGTACTAATATTTACCAAGAGTAAGAGGAGTGAATGATAGCACCTGCAATTAAATGTGTGAAAGATGTAAAATTGTTTTCTGGTGTGCCAAGTGGTGGTAAGAGTGAAAGCTTGGGACAAGGTGAAAGTTGATTAAGGTTTTGAGCGGGGCTTGTGCGGGTTTGATGAGGGGTTCAAGCAGAGCTTTGAAGGGTTGTGAAGTGTTTTGAAGGGTTTCATGCGGGGCCTTGAAGGGCTGTGTGATACCTTAAAGAGTTATGTTAGTGGTGAAGATGTACAAACCTAGGTCGATGAGGTATAGGGGTGGAAAAATCACAGGAAGTCCTTCGAAAACCCGAAAGGGCACCATGCAGATCCCGCTTCCATCCCTCGCTGGGATAAGAGTGTGACAACCATTAGGGGACCCATTTCTCAGCCTCCAAGGGTCCCTTACGGGGCCCAAGAACTCTTGCAGGCTGGGCCTGTACTTGATGGAAAGATTTCTACCAAGTGTTTGCGATGTTGTCAATCAAGGCAGTTATAGCTTTTGTTTTTTGTTGTTGGTTTATTTTTCAGCGGACTTTTCTGCCATATTTTGCAGTTTGTGTTAAAGTTATGCATTTTTTTAACAAACTCTCGCTACAGAGCTTAACATAGACTAACTTGTGTAAATACAATGATTGCACTATTATCAAATCAGAAACGGAAACAAGGTATTTCCTTCCTGGAAATAGTTGAAATGATTATGAGGTTTCTCTGTAAAAGGTCACATACAATTCATTCAGACCAAGATTTTACTCAATACCTACTTCCTCCCCGAAAAAAATAAGAAGAAAAAGCAACCGAAAAGCCAACGCAATGAACGGGAAGGTATGCAACTCATATTATTCATAGGAAACCGTTGTCATCACGAATTGTCTCCCTTTTCACAAGTAAAAGGACAGCCACGTATTGTAAATATATTTTGCAACTTTTGAGACAGTCCATTTTCGTTTATATCTTCTTTTTTAGACAAATGTTTCTGAATATAATCTAGTTTCTTTAAAACAGAAAAAAACAGTTTTTTTCCCTTTGATTTTTACATGTGCTGTCAATGTTGTCAACTACTTTTCTTAAAACATTTTCGTGAAACCTTTCCTCTCTTCTTTTTTTTCTTTCAACTTTTGTTCTTTCATTTTTTTCTTTTGACATTCCTTGCTCTTTTATGTTACTCTTCTATGTTTCTGGCTTTCCCGTATTTATTTTAAAAAAAAACAATTTCTCCCCACATATCTCTTCGAACACGCTTTGTCTCACAGCATTTCTGTTATAATGATACACCTTTACCTTAAATTCATGTCTAGGTAATGTCTTTGTTTTATTATTTTTTTGCAGTAGCTACACTATTCACTGTTTTCTGTTCTTTATTGTTTTTTTTAAAGTCGTCCACTCGATCTTAGACGTAGCATTAACACATCATAAGTAATAATGGCACCAGAAGGCTACAGCATCAGAATTTGTTTTCTTTAATTAAGAAAAGTTTTCAATACCAACGTTGGATGTCAGAAGATTCTAAACATGTCTGAGTCAGTTTTAACTGTTTAATCTACTGAAGCGAGGTAACTGTCAGCGCGTATGTGGCTCGGTGGTGGGTGAGGATTGGGTAAGTCTACACCGGACGAGACAAGTAGTCAGCATGCCTCTCTAGAACCAACCTCAGTTTGTGGTCACTGTCAACACTACACTACGACATCATGGGAAAATAAAGTGTTCTTTCTCTCTCAAAAAAGAAAACAACAAAAATCTGCTAATGGACTACCCGCGACTCCCTGTTCAGCTCAGTCTCTTTCCTCACTCCATCTGTCTCTCCATTTTTCTTTCTTTATATTTATTTTTACTTTTCCTGCGCGCTAGCTACGCCTTAGCTCACATCACTGTCACTAACCAGTGTTGCGGTAAGTTTGACTGACTGTCCCTTCTTTTTCACAAAAGGTGTGCAAAACAGAATACTTTCATAAGCTCGACCAACCGAGGTAACGATTCTCGGGTACAGCCAAAAGGCGAAGCAGTCCATTGAGAAAGAGCAAGCGTTTCAAGGATCTCGATCTCTTATCTCCTAAGACGTAACTACGTTACAGGTACGCGATGTCAACGGTCCGCTGATCGGAAAATCTCGTCAGGTCTGTGACATCTGCTCAGCTCTGGGAAAGGGACTAGAAAGACTGTGGAAGCGACTTTGGTTTTACGTACAGCGAATACATTCCTTATGCAAATCCACTCATTTACATTCTGGAGCAAGAGCGTGAAGTTCGCTCTAGACCACAATCAACGCCATCGGTGCTTTGAACGCCATCCGAGATTAAGTGGCTCACCGTCAGCTGAAGACGTTGCTGGGTCGCATGTGCAATGAGTTTAACTTCGCCACTGGCAGATAACGAAGACACCGCCCCCTCCCCCCAAACCTCTGAACTGCAAGAGGTAAGGAGAAAGGTATAACGGGGTTAGTAAGAGTCACGACTGGTTCAAGGCTAGAACAAAACGGTCGACTGAAAGTATGTTAATTATAGGTGAGTAGCGGTCACTATGGGGAAGCCTTTCCGTCCGTTTTTACGACGTCACAGGCCACGGTGATGGATGTGGGAGATCGGGGCCGAGGGATGGGAAGTAGGGGATAGGTATTTCAGGGTATAGCGCGATGTGCATTAGTTACTTAGTTCACAATCGATAGCGTCTGGCTAGGGTAGAATTGGTTCTGGGGTCACGTTTTTAGACTGTTATATAGTTTAGGATAAATTTGTATTAGGTGCCTTTCCTCGTACTTTAGCAGAAGACAACGGTCTTTGAGTGATTTTACAGTCGTAGGCAGCAGGTCTGAAGAAGTGGGGCCCGTTCGGTTAGAACGTAGATCACTACTTGCTGGCACTTGCTGTGAGGTTTATGTAGGTAAGAAAGAATGTATTGCGAGTGAGTTGCTGGTTCTCCCAGACGAAGAGTAAAGGAGCCAGCTGTGTTACTGGCAGCAAGTGATGCGAGATAGCTGTTGGCAAATTCCACCGTGCCACCCGTCCAGCTTTTGGTCGTCTGCAGAGGACATCTAACGGATCATCGCTGCTGTTGGGGGCAATTGTTGCGAGGACTCCATCGGTGGTGATAATGATGCTCCACGAACGACGGGCCCGAAGTCCGTCTACGAGCATCAAGGGGCAGGCATCCCAATGGCCGTTTTTCTTTGCGAGAGGCTGAAATGGTCACCGCGGGGGAGTGCAAGTAAGAATACTGAGAACCGCGAACTCATGGCCCAGGAACGGACCTTGTGTCCGGTGGGATGTTATATATATTTATGTATAGATATATAAGACTATTAACTTTTAATACGTGCCACTCTACGTTCTGTGTAGAACTGTTTGATTAGATGCTAACGCTATTTTTTCTTGTATAATAATATCCATTTGAATTATTTTTTCCGTGACTATGTTGTCAGTTGTTGCCACACGCGAGTAAAAGGAATTGCCTGAGCGGAAGCGTGTGGACCTGCGAAGTCGGGTGATGGAAGTGAAAGGGTGGAAGTCGGGCAAGGTGAGTCAACAGGTTGTGTCTCTTTCTCCCTCAGGCGATTTATTCCATGCCTTCTCCCAGCAGTTTTTTCACAGTAAGCTAACAGAGCGCTCGCATTAAGGTGAGAGAAAGGTAGGTAGCTGACACTGAGGTTATGTAACAGAGAGTAAAGTAGGTAGCTGAAAGTAAGGTAACAGAGAGTTAGATTGGTGGCTGATATGTATCAGTACGTACGGTAGGTATTAGTAAAGTAACAAAAATAAGGTAGGTAGCTGACAGTAAGGTAAGAGAGAGAGAGAGAAAGGTAGGCAGCTGGCAGTAAGGTAAGAGAAAGTAAAGTAGGTAGTTGACAGTACGGTCACAGAGAATAAGGTAGCTATTAGTAAGGTAACAGAGCGAAGTAGGTAGCTGACTAAGATAACAGAGAGTAAGGTAGGTAGTTGACTGTAAGGTATCAGAATGTAAGGTAGGTAGTGACAGTAAGGTATCAGAATGTAAGGTAGGTAGTGAAAGTAAGGTATCAGAATGTAAGGTAGGTAGTGACAGTAAGGTATCAGAATGTAAGGTAGGTAGTGACAGTAAGGTATCAGAATGTAAGGTAGGTAGTGACAGTAAGGTAGCAGAGAGTAAGATAGATATTAATAAGGCAACAGAGAGTCAGGTAGGGAGCTGAAAGTTTATGGCGGAACATGAAGCAACAGCTGCAATTGAGCCCAGCAAACCGCCATCACTCCACTGTGAATTGATTTGTTGTCCCTTAGCCTGGTGGCGGTGGAATACGGACATGTGCGTGCGTGCGTGCGTGCGTGCGTGCGTTCGAAAATATACCTGTTGGTATAAGTGCTGTGTGTCCTTTTCTGCTCACCAAAGGTGAGAAATAAACGGGACAGAAGTTACACAATTGAATTGTTTTGCATTTAAAGTACACGGAGAAGTGAGTTTCAACAAAGTAGTAATACTATATTCCAGTCTTGAACAAAGCTACTTCATGTGCCCTCACACTAAAACATTTCAAATGGGGCAAGGTTTCATATCTAGGATCGTTAAAATCTTGTAGCAGTGGAGCTCAGCAGCAAGCCATATGCTAATCTCGTTTGTCGCAAGGAAGGGACTGACGACATAGGAAAAAAAAGTATGGTGGAAAAAACTACTGCGTTCGAGGAAACAGCTGCTTAATGAATGAATATCTTTGCTGATACCGACACGGCTATTGACCAGGATCCACTTGAACTTTTTATCGTCAAACATCCTCTTAAAAAAACCTATATCAACTGACATTCTTCTGAGACAACAACTATTTGGACGAATTGGCAGGATGTTGTAGTGTGTATGTAGAGCTGTACCGTATGATTTGTTAAATGTGTTACTCGTTTCTTATTGTTGTAAATTACTATGTATTATCATTATTTCATGTTTATACACAAAATTGCTAGTTATGCCCTTAGCTGACATTATCTATAAAAGCCCGACACCTGATTATGGAGTAGAAAGTTTATTATCATTTTAACGCTGCTTCTGCACATTTTCGTGTACAATTTTGATATTTTGTTATAAACTGAAAATTGTGGCATGCTGCTCTTTTTTTGCTTTCTTTTGTACAAGGGCACCGAACCGTTATGTCCGGACACATTATGCTGCAGAAATTACTTTGCCCTCTTCTGAACTTCACGTCAAATTCTTATCATTGTGGGATCCGTTCTCGTGGCGCACTACCACTGAGCGCACTCCATCCTTTCTGCTGGCTAGACACCACAGTTGTCTTTCTGAGCGGAAGGGTGGCATTCCATGTTCTGTTTGCCGGTCTTTCGTTCACAGGCTTCAGTTACGAGTAAAGGGAAGAAGAAACAAAGTAAGAAACAAATTACACTTTTCTTAGGAGTCGTATATCGACCGCTTCTTCGTGGGCTACTTGCTTTGCTATGCCCGCAAATATTGACCATTTCTTTATTAATTGCTCTATCCACTATTCCTGTAGCATGTCCTTTCCTGACTACTGTTTATGCAGTCTTACTATTCACCCCTTCAATATATCGTACTGGGCCATCGTTAAACACTACAGTAACGAAAAAAAGATTTTTTGTCACTGGCGGAAATATTTGAGGATAGCCAAAATGGCGCCCAAAGAAGACTTTAAAACTTTCAAAACTGTTTTTTTTTTTTTGCCGCACAGAAGTGGAAGCTCGTTCATTCTGTCGTCTAGGCGGTTTGTGTGTATTTTTGTTTTGTTTGTTGTTCCTTTTGCACTGGTGGGAGTGCGCTGAAAATGCTTCTCTTGTGCAACCTTTAAACATTCGCAAAGATGTGCATGATGATGAGATAGATCAAGCTCGTGCCTCTGCACGCCCCCGCGCTTGTGTGTGTGTGTGTGTGAGAGAGAGAGAGAGAGAAAGCCATCGTCGGTAAGGCTGGTAGAGCCAAACACCATAACCCTCCATTCAACATTCCATATATTTTCCTACTGCCGCATTTTGTGGGCACTCTTCTGCCGAAAAAGGAAAGATAACTCTCTGAATCCTAGGTTGTTGACAAGACAGCATCTAAAACGATGACGCCCTCTGACGCCTAATTCCACGGGCGAAGAAACTGCCTGTAATTACCGCCTCTCATCCTGCAAGAAAATCCGGTTACCTCCCTTCTCCTTCGTCGCCATCTCCTGGGACTACTTTCGCACGCAGCACTCATCAAGGGAGGTAATGTGCGGGTGATGCTATTTGCTTTCCCTTGCGCAGCCATGATTCGAACGCCATATTGCGTTACAGCCTAGTGGTTGAGATGGATCGCCTCTCATTGATTTTGGGTAAGTCTCTTCCTCCAACACTCCCGCTCTTATTCACTATGACTTACCCAGCGGCAACATGATTCCTGCTGGATACGCTTTGACCGCCTGCCCACACCCCTACATCCCTCATGTGTTCAAGTCGACCATCAAACTGGTCTGTACAAAAACAGAAATAAAAACAACGATGAATGTCTTTCTTTAAGCTGCGAGCCCTAGCATAAATATGGGCAGATGCAAGCTTTAGGGAAGGACTAAGGATATTGGCTGAATTCATAGTCGCAACGATTTTTTGATCGCTACAAGTAGCCGATAAAAGTGCATCCTGGGAGAGTGGAATGGGGGCGTGTCTTAACCTTCTCCTAGATGTGTATAGTTCAAAATATTCGTGTTGTCAGCATCATATTTGAATTATGAATTGCCGCTCTCGCACTCACCTGATCACCCACACCTCTAGCACACAGTGATTCACATGTCTTTCAAACACGAGTTAACCCCACCCCAATACACATTGATTTCCATGTCTACAAAATATGAGTCAACAACACCTATAGCACACTTAACCAATGCTCGTACGTCTCGCAATCATCATCTCACCGTCACATCTTTATAACAAACAACATCAATAACGAAATGCATGAATTGGACCCTTTTAATAACAAAAAACTATAGCCAGTTGTTCTACACTAAGTCATTCCATCAGCAGGGCATGATCACACAGGCAGCTAAGTACTGATTGCTCTTTGCGTTTATACTCTCCTTATCACCACATCCTAATAAGAATGAAGTTGTAAATGGCAAAGCTTTGTAGATACGGTGACCAGGGATTTTATAGCATACATCTGGCATTGCTCTATCTTAGACTGTGTCATGTGACCGTCTGTAAACTAAACTGTTGAAATGAATAAGCATCCTCACGGTATTAGGAGTAGATAACTATATATTCGTACTCTATAAAATAATTAGACTCATGCATACAACTATTAGTTACACTGCTGTCGTGATCTTTACACTGTCATTAGAAAGTCCAGTCTCAAAGTCTGGCCACTTCACGTGAGGCTTTTATTGTTTGGTAACAGACCTCCAGTTAGACAAAGAGGCGAAGTGGAAGAGTAGAGAGGAAAGAGGTCATGAAATCTTCGCCACATTGTTAATCAAGTGACATGTTCGCCGTGATTTGTTTGTTCATTAAGTGACATGTCCACATTATCGATAAGAGGCCGGGCCACCTTGACAGATGACTTAACATCAACGCCAGCCTCAGTCTGACCTTCCCTCCCCCCCACGTGAGGATCTAAAAACTTTGAACATCTGTCTCAGTGGCAGACAATTAAAGACAACCCACCTGCATCAGACGTATGGAAGATAAAATGCTTCTTATAAACAAATAAAACACACCCAGAACCTAAACAGCTCCCGTTTCAGAAATGGCTACTGTTTGTTTAAAACATCCTGCCCCGTTCTTCTTCAAACGAAAGCGACACAGACATGCTCGTCACGGACTTTGAAGAAAATATTGTTTTGATTCAGAAAGTAGACACTTAAAAACATCTGTGCATGTGCTATATTGTTTGTTTGTTAGCTGTACAATAGGCGTGTACCAAGTTAGTCGGTTTGGCGCTTTCCCCGGCACTACTCAGGTAGAGTGACTGACAACACAACATGACCTGTTAAATCCCCACAAGGTCTTATATTCAGTATGAGAGCATCGCTCATTTGCTCCTTATTAACGCCTGTCTAAAAGAAGCGGTGTTCCCTTGAACGCGAGCCAGAATGTTACGCAAAATAAATTTGTATGTGAAGCTTTAAGATGTGCATCATCTGATACGAACATATTAACATCTCAAAGTGTACATAAAGTTGCCGGTATTTTGCAAAGCTCTCGCTGGTCAACGTATCTAGAAGCCTTTTTAAGGGTCTGGACAAACAGGTCAAAGATACATGCAGTTAATAATTTTCGTTAAATATAGTCCGCTGTGACGTCACGAGTTGGCCACTTACACAGTTGACATGCAGACTGAGGACTGCAGGACCACAAGGTCTGGTCACCTCGTCACTGTGAGTAGCATCCATCAAAGCCACATCCGTGCTCCTGGCAGAAAGGTATTCGTTCTCGGTAAAGCCAGTTGTTCTTAGCACTGGAGAGTGGCCCAACAACGCGCTCACTGCAACCCAACGGTCATCCGAGCTGACACCACATACAAACAACACACAACAGAAATAACGGGAACAAAAATACTTTCTTTCGCATACGTAAACGTAATAGTTTCTTATTTACGCACTCAAGACTGAGTTTGGGTGAAGTGGAAAAGGAGTCATCAGCAGGCAAAAAAGACTGAGAAAAAAAACACTTGGATCCTGATGTTTGGTGGACTCACTAAAGACGGTTTCGACGACATCTATTGATGGCGTTTGATTTGTAACATAACGCAGCTGTGTTGATACATAAATAGAAGATTTGTTATATTGCGCATATGAATTAATGCTTAAGGTAAATTAAAACTTTAGCAAGATATTGTTAATTAATAAACAGCACAAACAAAGATGTTGCCAGTTAATTAAAAAAAGTAGAGATATGCTACCATATCAAATAACTAAAACAGCTGGCAATTCTTGTTATTATGGACCATAAAATACTGAAAAATGCATTGCATCTTGAAATGTACACACAGAACAAGCGAGTTTGCACACCCTGTTTTAACAACCTGGAAAACGTAATCGATAATCTTGCAGTAATTTCCTCAAATTGGTGTCGTTCCTGAACAAAAACAAGTATTTTAAGAAACAGACGAGCAGCCACATAGGTGACGGCGCAGAAAAAACAGAAAACAACAATAAATTAAACGTGTGCTTGATTTTGGAACATCAAGATGAATAACAAGACAAATCTTGGTAAAAATACACCTAGGATCATCCTGAGATACAAAGAGAGAAGATGACCATTACCTTCTTGTGCTGAATCGTCTAGACTCAGTGTTTACTTTTACTTAAGGATTAACACTGTGGAAAAAGACATTTAATGCAAAGGTCTATCTGTTTCTATCGTATACACTTCTGACATAGCTTAGTGCAGTGGAACATAGAGTCCACACATTGATGATTATTATCAAAATGGTATGCTAGCATGCCATTGTCATTTTAGCCTTGAATGTCTCATGTGTTAACATGAATGACACTTACCTATCTGCGGAATTAAGTGTTGACTGAGGTCAGCTACTTGCCATTAAACACTGAGCACGACTTTTCGCACTGCTAAACTGATGCTAATTCTCTTTTGGCTTTTACATTTTGGCTCTGACCACAAAATGTTTTTACGCTGACAGAGACATCTCTCTTTACAGTTCTGTAGATTATTAACAGACGATAAATTAAATTTTTCAGTGATTAATTTTGAAATGAGTTAATAGTGCTCGCAGGATAAGATGGCCCCTTTTTATGGGCTCTTCAGTAAATATTATAATATCAGGTCTTGGTATAAACCCTGTTGTCTAAACGAGCAAAGTCTGATATTTAGCACACTTCCTACTAATACTGTAAAACATTACCTGCAACAGGAGTTGATTGTAAAAGCCAAAAGAGAATTAGCAATCAAGAATGTAAGGTTTCACTGAAACTTCCATATATCGTCTTTCTTTTCTTTTTTTCGTATAGACATACGAGTGCGTATGAGCGGATGCCTGTACAGACATCAGTAGCTGTTGAAGTGTTTTATTACCTGCAATTATTTTAATAATTCTTTTAAAGAAAGCAAAATTATTTTTATGGCACAAATTTTTGTTTTAAAAGTGACATTACTTATAGAAGGAAAACTAAGAACAAAGAACACTAGGCCGATAGTGGAAACAAAGCAAAGTAACAAAAAAGACATGTTAAATACTATTATGCTTGATCGTTTTGATCTATATAATGTGAAGATTGATAGTGAATAATGGAGAAGTTTTAAACTGAAGATTTTGGGAGTCTTAAGTGAATTGCAGGTAGTAGACGATGTCCAACCTACACGTACAACCGCGTGCTCCGAGAGGAGCTGTAAGTCCAAGATTCTCCATAGTCTGACTGCAGTGGGTCGGACGAGTGTTGTACCACTGTGGTAGCCAAACGACTCGCAAGTGTCTTACCACTGTGGTAGCCAAACGACGTAGTTTATTTTTTGCCTGTTTTACATTGGGGGGGGGGGGGGCAACTCTGAAAAAACGATCTTGTTTTATCTGCTGGCCCAAGTGCGTCATCTTGGCCTCTTGGCGTCCAGTTTGCTGCTAATTATAGTTTCCCTGATCTATCTTCTGTCCTCACTATCTTTGGCTTGTCTCTTCATTAATGCACAGTTAGGGGCATGCTGTACCCACATTATCTCTTTCAAACTCGGCACCATGTCTCATCCTTAACTCCCTCACTTTTACCAATTGTTTTTTTTTTTATTTTTGCCTTTTGCATTATGTTTCTTTCTATCGAGATAAACTGGGACTGCAAGTGTCTCGTTAAACTAACAGCGGACTTTGGTGGAGAAATGAGAAAGGTAGGCATCTTCGCTGTAACCTTGACACAGTTCTCTTTCTAAGTGATTACGTGACTCATCTCGGTACTAGAGTTATCTGCCTTCCTCCCCCTAAACCCGTCACAAATTTCTGACATATCAAAAAGCCTCGCTTGTAGCTAAGACTTATGAGCTTACAGTAATGTTTGTGTTAAACAGTTTCACGTTTTCTTTATTTGAAACATCGTCCTAGAAGCAAGGAGTAAATGCAAAACGAAATAGAGCAAAGATGATGCAGAATGTAAATAGTGTATCATATGTGCCCGGTAAATTGTCTCCCAACAGTCCACGTGAACGTTAGAAAGCTGAGCAAAACTTTTCTCTAGCAAATAAAAGTCCTGATTAGTTGAAGGAACTCTCTATGCTTACAAACCTTTTGTAGCTTCTTATTAATGTATAATTTTTATATGATTATCTTCTTTAAAAAGTAACTAGATACTTCATATATGTTTTTGATATAATGCTACGACTGTTACTAATATAAATCGACATAATCATAACTTTAAAGCCAAATCATTTCCGTGGTACTTACTAAAGTAACGACAGCTAATTTTTGCTGAATTTGACTTTGACAATGGTTTAAATTTATATCTTTGTGACATACAATTATTACCGAAAAAGTGCTTTCAAAATGACCAAATGAAGCGACCAGAAGGGACATCTTACTAGAAAAGGGAAACGACTTTACCCGAAACTTCCGAACGCTTTCAAAATTCGAAGATACGTGCTTGGAGATTTGTATAATTTTCAATCACCACTGACCGCCAATGACTAAATTCGTTTAGAATCACACGATGTAATGACAACCGATGATTTACTGTGGAGCTCGCACGTACAGGTGCGAGTAAAATGTCAGGGTACAAACTCTGAAGTGAAATTGCCGGCTATAAAGACACGAAGATTACCGAGGGCCCAGTGTCCACGCGTTACAAGACTACAAGGACAAGACCTGACGAAGGCAGTCTAACGTATCTCGGACGAATACTTCCATTTTGCATCCAAGATAGCTAAGTACACAGTATGGACGCAATGCTGTATAACACTATACCAGAAAGCAAGCTCAACGGGTACACTAATTCCAAATACGACCAAAAACCTGTACTGTAACATCGAAATAAGAAATTCGCACGGATTCGCTATATCGTCTGCACTAAAAAGACTGAAGCTTAGTTCACACTGTAAGCTTATTTTCAATACAAATAGCAATAATGTAGATATAACACAGACACAGCACTGCACAAGGCAGGACACAAACGTCCCCCGCAGTGCACAGCAATATAAAACACACCACCATTCATGTACAAAAAGCAACAAGTGTTTTGTAGTAAACAACAAACAGTTTCGTCATTTAGCTCTAAACACTTAAGCGTGCTGTGTCGTTAATGCTTCTTGAAAAACGGCGTTTTACGTTGTCCTAGAAATATCTGGGTGATTAGCACACAGATCGGCAAGATCTTGGGGAGACGACAAAGACACAGACGCGCCCCCTGGTGGCTTGTTTAAGTAAAAAAGACCCAGCAGTTTACTCAACTATCATTTTAGTTTGCTACATCCATTTACTACCTATCCGTCTCCTGGGACGTTTGTGATTGCCCCTCCTCGCTGGCCAACGGAACACATTTAGTTAGCTCCCCAGGCCATGTCACTTACTGGCGCCAGACAAAGTCTCTGTAGTCTCGGCGAAATAACTCTCACGGAGTAAAGTTGTAAGATAACATTTTTTATGCTGATGTTTTTTGAGATACTGCATCAAGCAGGATATTCCTTCTGTATTTTTGTTTTCTGTCAAAATGATCTTGGTCAATATTGCACTTGTATAGAGATGCCATCTGTATGATCCTGAATAAGAATAAAAGATTTCCTTGTCCTGTGTATTGGTGAGGTCAACAGACTGAAAAATTAAATTATATTCACATTTTACTTTCTTAGAGACGATCCTTTGAGCTGATTAATAAAATTTGCTTTCTTTTAATTTGTCACTGTTATACTGTAGTAAGGAATGAAAGGTCAAGATCAAAGAAGAGTTGTCAAAAGTTGATCATCTGAAAGTTTGTCAGTTCGTATTGCAAAAAACACGCCAATTCTTTCTTCTGAAATCAGCAAGTCCAACAATATCTAAAACTAATGGCTTGATGTTATGTCCTGTGCCAGTCGAACCGTAAGATTCTAAGAAACGTCCTTTTGAACTGTGTGTTGGCAAAGGCATAACAAAAAGGGTTGATGGGGCTGTTTAGGTAGCACAGCCAGTAGGTGAAGTTGTAGAAGGACAAGTTGACGCAGGAAGTGTCGTTGCAGACGCCAATCACGAAGATCATGATGTGGTAGGGTGTCCAGCACAACACGAAGGCCCCCAAAATAATGGTGATAGTTCTCAGCGCCTTCCGTGCGCGGTTTTCAGACTTGGACTTTCGTTCACGACGGTTTCGCCGGCGGCTGTTCCTCGAGCGCACGCTTTTGACGAACGAGTGGATCCGCCCGTCACCTTTGCGAGGTCTTCTAGAGGCTGACAGACGCTGGGAGTCAGTCTGACTATGGCCTTCATCCGGGTGCTGGTCTGATGAACACGGGTGGTCGCCGCTCCCATCATGAGTCGCATCGTCCTCGTGTTTTGAGTTGAAGGGCACATCTTCGCCATTGACCTTCGCAGACAAGGTCGTTGTCATAGTGACCTCCGTCACGCCGTACTCGGTAAACTCGTCGTCCATAACGATGTCGAACACATCGGAAGCTAACGGAGGGACAGGAAGCGAGCTCCGCCGTTTCCACAAGGGCGAGTCTCGCTCGTTTTCTGCCGCCGCGCTTGGGTCAGCCGATGATGTTATTGTAACAGGAGGTACAGACCCAGGCATGGGCGCGGCATCATCGGAAGGTTTAATGGCCAGGAAACTCTTTTCATCAATGTAGGGACAGCCTTGTGTGCGCTCCGGCTCTAGAAGTGGAATGGTGGACCGCTCGAGGCGGTCGGACGCAGAGGACGAGTAGAGGCTGTCGATCTCCTGCTGCAGGCCACCTTCGTGATCGCCTTGAGGTTCCAGGCGGCTGTAGTTCGGGCCTCCGTGGGTTGGCCGCAGACACTGGCCTGAGGGGGGCATGGGATTTCCCACCATTTCGTTAGAATGGGGGTCCTGCGAGCGTTGACCTTTGCAAGCGGCATTGGGATGCAGGGAATCTGAGTGCGACAGCATGGCGGTGTTGACAATGCCAGCGATGCCGGACTTGGGGTCCAGTCGCTTTTGCGAGACCCTGTGATGGTGGATTGGGTGCGTTTTCCCGCCGCCTTTGGGAGACTTATTGCTGCTCGATTTGTCTGCCCCTGTTGCGGCGCCGCTGCTGGAGTTTTCTTCGTCAGACGCAAAGGCAGGGCTGGAGGATCGATCCTCCTCCTTGTTGTCCGCTACGTCACTGGCAACGCTGCCTCCGCCCAGACTGTCATGGCGACCAAGGCTAGCGGTTCCCAGGATGCCCTTCCCGCCGAACGCAGAAGCGTTGACGGCCTTCTCAAAGCCTGTGACATTATTTTGTCCAGGAGTTATTCCTGTTCCGCCCACGTCACCCGTTTTTAGACTTCGCTTTAACCTCTGCTTCTTCGAGTTTCTGCCGGCGTGCGTAGTGGAGTCGCTGCTGTTGGACGCCGTGTTTCGGACGTTGCTGTGGTCCGCAGCCAGCTCCATGGTGGACTGTAGCTTCTTTTGCTTAGCGTCGGACTTCCGCTGCAGGTTGAGGGCCACCTTGTAGATGCCTGCGTACAGGCCACACATGACGAGGAGAGTGATCCAGTAGTATCCGATAGTGAGAACGAATAGAAACAAAGGGTCGGACATGAACTGCACTTCGCAGGCGTCATGTTGCACTGTGCGCTTGCCCACGAAGTACTGCCATCCTATGATAGACGTGAAGAAGACCACGGTGGGAAGGACCCACGTGATAGCGATCATCACCAGGACCTTCCGCTCTGTGCGCCAGTTTCTGTACTTCGCAGGAATCTTCACGGAGAGAAAGCGGTCCATCGTGATGAAGAAGACTGTATACTGTGACGTTAGACACACTGTCCAGTCCAGAGAGAGCCACAGGTCGCACAGCCAGGGGCCTAGTGGCCAGAAGGAAAGAAGGAGATACTGTGTGAACAAAGGCATAGAAAACGTACCAATGAGTAAATCCGATACAGCCAGCGACGCTATAAAGTAGTTGGTGGGCTGCCGAATACTGCGCTCCAAGCCGAACGCAAGAAGCACAGTTAGGTTGCCGAGGATGGTTACTATTGAAACGATTCCTGCCAAAATGCCCAGAAAGATTGTCATCCCCAGAGAGTGTGCAGATTCAACCGCGTCTGACGCTGTTGTGTTGCTCACACCTTGAGCCGTGGTGGCTGCCATGTCACACAGGGTGTCATTCAGGGTCAGGTTCCACGCGCACTGCTGGTTCAATGCCGACGTCACGTCGGATACATAGGAGGAAGAGTTGCCAAGTCTCCCCTCCGTTGTATTCTGGATTAAGGAAGACATGTTTCCCAGAGGAAACAATGGCGTTATATTCGTGAAGATCCCGACGTCCATGTTGGCGCGAACTACTGCCTGGCGTTACGTCAACCCATACTGCACACACATGGTAAAGGCAATTTTTAGTGAAGGAAAGTAGAAGAGTTCATTTAAATATCATAGGTTTAAATAGAAAGTTAATGTTGTATCTCTTATTTAAAAAAAAAATTAAATAGCCGATGATGAGGAGAAGTAAAAGGAGGAGCACTAGAAATAACGAGAAGTGGAGAGAAAAAGAGAGAGAGAGAGACAAGAAGATTAAGGAAGAGAGGGAGAGAGTGTAAAGAGAGAAAGAAAGAGATAAAAGGGAGAGACTGAAAGAAAGAATGTGAGGAAGTAATAATAAACATTTTAATTCCGCCAGCAATCCCAGACTCGATACTCTACAGACATGCAGTTGCAGGAGCACACTTATCACTAGGCATTAAATGCGACTCCCCATCATAGCTATTCATTCAGTCTCTCTCTCTCTCTCAGAGTATTTTTTTTACTTTGTTTTATCAACGGCTCTTTGCGATAATTTCGAAAATCAATCCTGTGCCTCTGGGCACCCGACAGTGACATTCTTACCATACAATAGTGCGCACGACTATACATTTCCTGCCTAATCACAAACACAACAATCGCATTCCAGTCAAATAGGACTTTGGCTCCGAGCTAATGCAATGCCAGGATGTAATGACTCGTGTTTACATCTAAATGCTTCACGATTTCAATGAAAGTAGAGCTCGATGTTTTGTTCTATTAAGTAATCAATAGTTTGGTGTTTGGCATCGTCAGTAAAAAATAGACTCTAATGCGCATGAAAATGAAAATTTTGCGTAGATCGAGAAGCAAAAGGCACAGCAAGTTTTTTCCTATTTACGGGGCAACCTGAGGCCAAGGAGCACCCGGAAATGGTGTCTCTGGGTTGCACTAAAACCCGTGACGTCGTCCGCATAGCAACAATAGACTATAAGAAGACCCGATGGATAACTGCAGTTTATTAGAAGTAGTTCGTTTGTTGCATGAACCTAGATATTTTACAAAGGCATTATATAACATCACAAAGATTTCTCACAGAGGAAGTATGTTTCTGGTTTTTATTTTTTCATAAACGTTTAGCTCACCTATAGAACGTTTTCTAGTCGAAGACTAGTGGGAACAAAAGGAAGTTGATTTCTGCAGATGTTCTCACCCATTTACATTATGAGATGTACTTCAGACTGCATTGTCTTTTATGCCAGCCTTTACACAAACAGCTGAAGGTACAGGCAGGAAACGACAGAAAACCATCCCCGCAATCTGGGTCTGTTTGCGCTTAAATAAAGAAGTATTATTAAGTATGTACGTCAACTGAACATATCAAAGCCTAGACTAAAGATAAAAAAAACATTTTGCGATGGCTTGTCCTTAGCATTCCAAGCATCTGGATAAAACTAACAAAGCTTATATAGTCTGAAAAACGATTTAGGTAATAAGATAGTTTACGAGGTCCAATGACCTATAAGGATGCTCTATGTACGGCGCCCGCAAGATGTCCGTCAATCTACATCTTCAAAAAACATGAATAGATCATCGCCTGTTTGATGAGATACTCTCACAAAAGTACGATTTACACCAGTAATTGGATTTGTTCCTGCGATGTTGTCACCCACGCCATCGTTACCCACTGTGGGTATGCTTTAGGGCTGCGTGACAGTAGCTATTTTCAGCAAAGAAATAGCAGGGTAATAGCTTAAATTGGGTGTAAGTAAATGGCCTGCTTTACTCCCTCCACTAAAATACTGTAAGGTGGCATTAAATTAAAAATAGACGCGACGCTGTAAAGCTGTGACTAAACTAACTTGAAAGGCAATACATAAACTTGATTTTTAAAGACTGGTGTAGTTATTTTTTACAGAATTTCTAAATTGCTTTGGTTAAAGTTGTTGTCAACAATAATACTTCTTGGATATGAGACAGCACATTTTTGCATACATAACTGCAGCTATTATTGTGAGTTCACTGGAACCGAAAGTTCTTTTCCTCCTCTAGTACAATTGAGAGAGATAGAGAGAGAGAGAGTGCGTGTGTGTGTGTGTGTGTGTGTGTGTGTGTGTGCGTGCGTGTATGTGTGTGTGTGAGAGAGAGAGAGAGAGAAAAGGTTTCAGGATTATGGTATGGTGAAAAATGAGTTTCGTCTCCTAGACAATCGCTGTCTGCGTCTTAACCCAGGGTTGAGAAAAAAGCGCAGTGCTTCGAAAGGGTTCAGTGGCTGCTGGTAATATACCTCACCTCCAGCTCAGACAAACTAGTCTGGCACGATTTGTAAATGACTGTCATGTTTTGACAGTGAAAGACTGAAAGCTTGGCACATAGTGAGCCGCTGGTCGTTTGGTAACTTTCATAGCACTGTTTGCACTGGCATTCATACTTCACAGGTGTAATCGACTGCTACAAAGTGTAGTTTATCTGGGCTATATCATTAAATTTACAACGCAGATCTTATGATGTTCATAGCATCAGTAACACTTCTAGTTCTGTTTCACTGATAAGACATGCCTAGACTTAGAGTACGTCTAGTGGCAAAGAAGACTGGAGCCACGGGTTTACTTTCTCGTGAACATTTTGGTTTTACTCATGGATAGGTGAGCACAGAGCATCTAGTAACAGCAAGACATTTCATATCTGAGTATGCTAGCGACCACCTGTAAAGAACATCTTCTTAGAGAGCTTGAGGGACGTTAGACGACGTTAGATATTACGCCAAACGAACAACCATCAACTCTCCCGTTGTGCTCTACCAGTAGATCACGCGGAACGGGATTATTCAAGAGAACAAATCTTTGAACATTTATCAGCTATTTACTTGGAGGTAAAAGTCCAAAGTGCGTCACAGAGGATAGAGGCAACAACAAAACTGTGTAATTCCCTATTCTCAGAGGTCCTATGCACATTCTTGAGTAACAAGTCGCCTTATGAAGTTAAGTGATGTGTATGTGGGTGTGTCTGCTTATGTTTGCGCGGACGTGTGTGCGTTTTAGTAAAAGTTCAAACACACTTGCATATTTTGGGAGAGGGTAGGAGAAGGGAAGAGAAATAGAAAATACGGAAGAGAGAACTGTGACGCCACGTTTGACTAATTTACGGCCGTCTGTGTAATGGATGCTATCTCACTTGCCATTTGCCAGTCTGCAGCGCCAATCTCTAGGGCCACCGAGATTGCTCTCTTCATCTTTATCATTTTAGCCTATAAGTAAATCCATGCAGGCTAAGAAGAAACGATTGGAAAGGACAAGACTTTTGAAGAACTGGGCGACTGCGTGCACGCGCTAGCGCTCCTTTATGCGTGCTGGCGTGCGTATATGGGCGTATTTGTATCTTACAGAGCGATCGTGTGCGTTTGTGTAAATATTATATGCACTGACATCTCTCACACCTCTGCTTGTCTGACCTTAGCTTAATCCATCTCCAAATATATAACAATACCTAAATGCACCCCAATACCCAGATATTCCACAATCTCCAAGTGCACCACAATCCCCAAATATGCGAGATTCTCACATGCGTTCAAATGTCCAGATACGCCTCAATTCCCAAAATACGGAAAACTATCTACATATGCCACAATCTTCAAATACGTAACAATATGCACACGTGTGACCGTCCCTATACAAGTTACAGTATTCCAGTGTGTCACAATTCCCTAAATACGCTGCTATATCCAAATGTGTCAGAATCCAAAATACACCAACAACTCCCCCCCCTAAAAAAAAAGCGAGAAGCTACGAGGGGTTTTTGATGTTTGGCAAACGGCATTCCATTCAAATGTATGGTTGCGTTTCTCCAAGAAATTTCCCTGTGGAGCTACAAACAGAAATCTTCTGGTGGTAGGAGGAGACAGCAATGCCCCAAAATGTCCTAATACTTGCCGCGGATGGCAAGCGTGTGTGTTATGGGGCGGCACTGAAGTTAATGGACCTGAAATTGAAAGCGTTGAATTGTCCAAAGTTCGTTATTACTCAGGAGATAGCACTTGTGCTTACAGGAAAAAAATCGATTGAGGAATCGAAATTGGTGAGTCCAGTTAAACGGCCACAAAGAGTGAAAGAACACGACGCATTACAGAGAAAATGGGAAAAAAAACGAAGGCACAAGGATCCAGATTTATTACAGGAGGCAGCCTGCTAATATTATTTACCTGTGCATTTATTTTTGAACATGTTTTATTTGTGGCTAAACGTATAGAAATTCAGCTCAAATTTAAGAGTAAGTGGCGTAGACAATAAAAGCCATAGACGAAATTCAGTAATTTATAAATTACTACTTATTTTGTTTGTGATTTCATCTAAGTACAATTAACTTTTGCCATAATGTACACGAATAATTTAGAAGTTAGCGTATTGATTCACATGTTACATTAAAAAACCAAGAATGATAGTTTTATTCTTAAATTATCTAACTCTATTTTATTTATTTTATAAACACTGGTGATAGTGACGACAATGACCACAATGGAAGACGAAAGATAAGACACAGCATCTAATTAGGCAAATGGCAACATCCATAGAGAAATGGTGAATGTTAACAACAATTCTGTTCTGAAGTATTGCAAAACAAATGCTTTTCTTCTAACAAATGATAGGTGTAGGAGAGTATTGTGTTATCAAGTATTTTAAAACAAAACGCTTTTTCTGCTAGAGAAAACTGCCTCATTGTTATTTTTATGACTATCTTCGCTGTTGACATCATAAGTGCGCAACATTTGTTGACCTTTGCCCGACTTTGATGCGGAGCTACAGCAAAATCATTTTTGCTTGGCCTAAAAGCCTTGGAAATTATTGTGGAATGGGGAGAAAGGACTTTGTCTGATAGACTGGCCCTTGGGGCGAACAAGAAGTGTCAAAAGCTCGCAGCCTTGTGTATAGAGGTAAGGGAGGAATATTTGTACAAATAATGCTGGCGCATATTCATAACTATCTTTAGGCTATAAAAATAGCGAGAATGAGGATTGGCGACCACTGTTATCTCTTGGGTTGGGCAAGTTCTATCCACTTAAGACATGTCAGACATTCAGTTCCCAATACAGTGAAGTAAGTGCACAAACAGGGGCATTAAGTTACTCGATCTAGAGATGTTAACACGGACGCACGCACAGCACATACATTGACTGGAAAAATAGGCAAATGGAGAGGGAGAAGTAGGAGGGGAAGGAAGACGAGAGAGTTCCCCCCCCCTCCCAGTATCAAATATTATCAACGCGTCTTCGTCACGACCTGTTTGCTAGACGTTCTTTGCGCCGGAGACTGTGTGGACGCAGTTTAAATTGAATTTGCCAAGATCCCAACCCAAAACTACTTGGGGGTCTCACGCGGGCAAGAAGCACTTAAACGGTGCTCAAGACGTGGACCAAAAGCACTGGAAATCTACGCTGAATCATCAGCACTTGACTGAGTCCGCTACAAAAAAAGCCATCGATCTTCTAAACGAGCTGATTGTAGAAGCGCTACCAGGGTCTGATATTCCTTAATTGCCTTGTGAATTTCGCGGCGTTCGTCTGGTGCTTTGCAAACTCTGATGTGAATTGAGTGCTATAGAATGGCCATCCAAACTGCCCATGAATACCTCGAGCGGACCGAAAGCAACGAGCTAAATTTGGTCAATTGTATACTTTGCCCTCCGGGAGATTTGCCTCTGTGAACTGCTGTGCCGCTTGGTCTGGTACTTTCCTGATTGTGCGGTTCGGAGTGCTTTGCTTTGGGAAAAATATTTGAGAGAACATAAACCACGGGGATGCTGCTCACCGCACGCCAGCCAGAGAGACGGAGTGAATATCGCCGTGAGGGTGGAGTGCCTTTGCCTGCAAAACTGGGCCATCAATGTGCAGGAGATTCAGGCAGAGATTCAGAATATCCAGTTACAGCCTATTCTGCTGACACCGATGCCATTTCAGCCCCGTGGTGTGCATATAACCTACATTTTAAGTTTTAAAATTGAGCACATTTTAACTTTATATTTGCAATGTAACTTTCCATTTATTACAGAATACACTAAATATTAAGATTCTTCAATTGATAAATAATGGATAGAGAAAATTCACCGACGACAAACTAAAACAAAACACAAAGGGGTGGCTGCGTCATTTGTCGGGTGGTCTTCTACAAAGAGGGCATATTTACTACCAGTAGAAGCGGGTACTTGTTTTTACAATAAGAGAATCTGTTTACTTAAAGAGAGTATCGTTCGGCACAGTGGGAATCATTTGCAACAACTATTTATAGTGAGGCGAGTTTGAAATTCGGCAACTTTTTAAAGAGGAGGCTTACGCAATGAATCACTTTACGTTTTCATTTGCTTAAAGCGAAAGGTCAGCTTCCATTTCTTCCTTGAAATTACTTTTTCTATTGAGATGAAGGATTATGGAGCGAGCTGCCGTCCGATTCGTTTGGTGAGTAAACAAGAGAGTTCAGTCAGCACAGGCAAGACTAGTTCTAGTTCTGATTGTGCGATTGAGTCTGTACCCTCGATGAGCTCACAAAGTTACGGCACGTTTTAAATTGTCATTTCCCGCTAGGATCAAAGGTTTCCTACGAAATGATTCTCTCAGCGCTTGTAATCTTTGAGATGTTGGAAATGAGGATTTGAAGAAGCAGTGACTATACAGGAAGCCCGATGGTCGTGGCGAGAAGTTGAAAGGCGAGTCAAGGCTAGTGGATGAAAAGGTGATTTAAAAAAAAAAGAGAAAAAGATTGGTTGGATCTTCTCATGATAAAGTGTAATGGTTTGCAGAGATGCTTTTGCCTAATGAAGCCAATTAAAATGTCGAAAAGTCTTGGTCTGGAAGAGTGCTAGGTGATAATCATCTCTGTACAAAATATATTACAGAGGGACAGAGATTCTAATAAACACAATTAAAACCTTTCCTGGGGGGTACTGACAAGAGTGTTTTTGGTGCACGTACATCGGCTCACACAAAGTCTGTATATGATGATTGCCACGTGGCAAGACAATGGCACACAAATGGGCAAAACTGACATAGACTTCATAGAAACAAACGTGAAATGAATGCACATGCAAATAACGTGTGCATCAAGATCAGATGGGCATACATCTACAAACTCACAAATGCGCGCGCTGTAAGTGGTATAAAAATAATTAATTAGCGAGGTAGAGAGGGGGCTAGGGTGGGGTGGGGATAGAGAGAGAAAGAAAGAAGAAGAGAAAGAAGGCTGGAGAGAAAAAGGAGAAAACAAGAGAAGGGAGGTGGGGACGAAGGTATAGAAGAAGGAAGGGAGAGACAAGGAGGAGATGCAGGAAACATTAGTTAGGCGGAATGCATGCTTTTACGTAAAGCAGCGCTTAATTACCCGACTTAGCGCCATCTTTGTCATGCGGCTGTCCTCCTAGACACATCATATTTTACTGGCTTGCTGGTAACAACTTCGTGATCGCTAGATCTCACGCATTCTTCGGACCTTTGCAAATTACTAATACCAGTCAGCAGTAGGTTCTTGCGAAATTTCAAATTTCAGAACAAGAAATGAGTTAAGGTAGGACCGAGTATTATCTCGCATTAGTTTGTGGAAAAAAATCGTAGTCATCAGGTCCAGTTCTCTTCAAGCTTCATGGAAAAATAAGGCGGATGTGCTTTCAGAGGATTTCATACTTTATACCATTTTAAAATGATATACTGTATTTTTCAAGCTGTTCTGAGTTGGATGATTGTTTTAATTTAATCTAGAAAAGATATCAAGTAAAACCATAAGTGAAGCTGCTTGAGGGTCGTAGCTTTCATGTTTCGATGTTCCGGTACTAAGACTGCTCTTCAACATGCGATTAGCTTTAAAAGTAAAACCAAAAAGAGATTTTAGACTAAGTTTCTAATAATTAAAAGAAGACATTGGAAGTTTTAGTATGGCACGGTGACCACCATTTGAAGTTAATGACGGGATGTAGCTAACATTAGCAACATCTGCTTAATTGAAGACTGCTGAAACCGTCATAAAGCAAAGTAGGAAATGGATGCACATTAGGAACATAATTTAGTGCGTTACTGATAAAAGTAAACTCTTTATGATTTCGAAGACCCTTTGGAGCAGACTGCTTTTGAAATGCTTGAGCTGATTTCTATATTTCAACGACACGATACGTCTGTCTGCTTGTGATGAGAAGACATGACTGTCACAGCTTATAAAGGACTAGACCGAGTGGTTGCTTGTTCATCGAACTACCTCATTTTTTCTAGTTTTCACTGATAAATCACCATCTTAATTTGCAAGTGAGTGTTGATACATACTCTCCTCAATACATAGAACACGTTTGCCTAAATACACTGAAGCCACTCGCCTCAATACACTGAGTACAGTTTTCTCAATACTGTCTCCTCAATACACATAACACAGTCTTCTCAACACGGACAACACACTCGTCTTAATACACAAAACACCCTCTTCAATACACAGAACACAGTGGTACACATTGTCTACTAGTAGCACTGCGTAAAAACATTTTCATCGTTGCTCACATAGTTTACGACTTGGATGTAGCCGGTGAGTGAAATCACCTATCAACCGTTTACCATACGGTAGTGAGGTCAGTGCCAAAGGTCAGCTAGTTCGCGCGCACCATCTCTGGAACCGTTGGTGTCTAACTCTGGAAGCAGTTTATTATTTCTACCACGGACCTTCATCTACTGGATGAGTGTCTCTCATTCGTTGCCTCTTTGCGCTATCATAGAAGTGACCAATTGTAACCAACCCTACAAACGTTAGGTTTTCACTTCCGTTTCCGATTTCAAAATGGCGGGTTTTCCTAAAGTCGAAGAAATTTTAGAAGTAAGTAATTAAGCTTTTCTGTCATCAGAACCTTGTTAAAGAAGACTGATTGCAAAATCAACAGTAGTATTTTCTTTAAATTGTATTTTGGTTGTTTATAGAAAACGCATGTGGGTTTATCGTCAGTTTTATCATACAAAAACATCGTCACAACAGATGCTATTGACTTGCTCTCCCACTAACAATTTTTTTAAAAAAAAAAGCATTGTTTTTTTTTTGGAAACAATTATATAGATTATTCTGTTACAAAAAAGCCTATACTTTAAGAATTAATTTAATAAATGCCACTTATGAAGGTCCGTGGTAGCAATGAGTTCACGACAACGCCATTTACTAGCAGACGACAATAGGGAAGTCCTCCGTTGCTAAGGTCGGTTGGTATTGTAAGCTATGATGGTGACGAGCATAGATGTTTACTTTTTGTTGAGGATAACGACATCTCGCTTTATTGGTATGAGACATCCAACAATGCAACAATTTGCACCTGTCCATTTTTTTCGAATCCATTTACGTTTGCAAATCACTGACCTTTTTTAAAATTAAATGAAGGTCCGTGTCTCTTGGCAACAGCAAACCGGAACCGGAAACACGGGCTCGCTGATAAGGAAACCCGAGACTTACACCGGATATAAAACTGAGACACTTATCCAGTAGATGAAGGTCCGTGATTTCTCTGGCTTGGGAGAGTACGCCAGACGACAAAAATACAGTACCACAAAAAAGATGGTTTGCAAACTACCCAGAGAGCCACCGTGTGCTGAGTAGAGATCGTTTTTACGAGGAGCACTCTGAAGACACCGATTCTCGCTTGTCCGACCCTACACTGTCCGCAAATGTCTGTATTACTTCAAACTTTATATTTCCTGATTTAAAGAACTCATATACGCTGTCTGTGCGAAAGCAAGCTTACAATACTCACTCGATTCACTGATGACTATGTGTCCTTAAAAAAAAAGTTGTCGCAAATGTGTATTCCCTCAATATTTAACTAACATCCAAGAAGGATGTTAAAAATATTATAGATGACAGTAACATACACTATTATTATAGATGAGATTAACTTGTTCAATTATTTTAGGTGACAATTGCTCAAACGAAAGGCTCTGACAGGTAAGCCACTTAGGATAAACTTCATTACCAGTTATATTGGAAATAAATTGCTGTCTAAGGTGAATTTACCACCTTACTATATTTTATTTTCCGTGTGCCTAAAACTTCCATTTGTTACTAAGAAAAATACACGGATAGCCTTTTCTAAATTAGTACTGTTTGTTAGATTATTAGCTCTAAGTATTACCTCATTGTGTGTGTGTGTGTGTGTGTGTGTGTGTGTGACCTGACTCTAATAGATACTATAAATGAACACACACACACACATATATATATATATATAGACTCGCGCGCACGCTCCCCCCCCACATATATATATATACACATATACACACACGCACGCATACACATAATAAGAGACATACAACATACACTTACAAAAATGAAGGTGAAAGGCACCTAACAACCGTAAACGTTTGTTACTTCTTTTTAAAGCATAAAGACATAAACAAGGGCAGAAAATTCCACTTCGCATTTTTTCTGACTCTGCCCAGCGTTGCTGACAAGACCCTTGTGAGATTTTCTTTTTTGAAAAGGAAGTGTCTGAATCTTCCCTGATACTTGGAACAGGCAGCTGCTGATTTTGAAAAGGCTGGGCCGTTGTCGAGAAACAGAAAAGAAAAAAACATTTTTCTCGATGGTTGTTGCAAAAGGCAACGAATGAGATTTCAAGGCAGGTTATAAGGAAAAAAAATCTTGTTTGGCAGTCGTCCGCTGCTGAGTGGTAAAAGACCTAACTTTATCTCCCTTCCCTTTGCCAATTTTTTTTTCGTTTTTAAATCGGTAGCTGACTCACACAGAACGTGGACAGGGAGCTTAACTCAATGCAAGCAGCCACCACCGTTACAACCATAGTCCCCTGGCAAACAGACTAGTCTGCTCTCAGGGAGTAACGTAGATTGTATAGCAACAAATATTACGTGTTTGTAGGCTCACGTGTGTGCTTCTTACTTTGTACGTACGTCAGTTCGTCTACCTGAGAGGAAGAAAGGAAGAAACCTCATTTACTAAACCAAAATGTGTAAATTCTGCGTATATACAAAGTTTCTTTAAGCCAGCATTCTTCGTCGATATGAGTATGATCCCACTTTGCACTCAGGTCTGTCAGTCACCCACTTGCATCATTATTTATCATTCATCTCTTAAACTGATAGTAGCTGACCACCAGACAGATCACTTCATTGATGATGTCTGTCTTTGGGGTACAAGCGTCTCACCATTTAGACCTGCCTTCAGCGACAGTAAGCAGGTCCTACATGGAACCACCATTCCATTCCTTCACGTTTGCCAGCCAGAGTCGACCACCCCACCACCATACCCGGAAGGTGTGTGTCGTGCCGAGTCACGTGGTCTAAGACCAGCGTACACCGGGTTTTCAAGAAGAGGTTTCAAACTTTCCACAGGGTTGTTGACCGCTCAATGCGCATTTAAATGGATGAAGGTGGTATAATGAGGTAGAGAGTTCTTCTCCGCTAATTTCCGCATTATTTATCCTGCCATTGTGTTTCAAGAATTATTTGCCCTTAATCATTCTTTTTGCTTTTTTTTACTAAGCTGACTTGCTAAAGATAATTCTGCAAGTGCAAGAAGTTTAATTCCTTTAAATTACAATAAGAATTTAACTGTGGCTTTATTTATAGCTGCATTTGTATGTGCGGATGCAAAGGTGTCTATTTATGTGTGTAATGTGCGTTGTGTGTGTGTGTGTGTTGATGTAGGAAGCAGTAGGATTAACAAAGATATTGAAAATTTTGTAAATTTTATAATTTGAAGACGTTGAAGCCAAAATTCTTGTAATTCAGTCTTCAGGGACCAAAAAGTGAATGCATTGTAAACATGGCCAAAAATCACCCAGCTTTCGCACTTGCGTTCATTTTTCTCCTGCTGTCGAGGATTTAGCAGATTACTGATTTCCCCTCTAAATCGCCCTTTTCTGGATCGGTAAAAAGGATTATGCTTGGTAATCAGCCAGAACACCCGCTTGCTGCCAGCGCGTACCCAACGCCAACGCATGTTTTTAAATGGAAAATTGTGTTTCTTTTACAGTAAAACCATTATCGTAAAATACTGGTGCATTTTGGATGTGGAATGTAATTTACCTACCAGAGCTTTGTTTTGTCGTGCTTTCCTACTGCAAAAAGTAAGCTCTGGCTAAGGTCTAGCATAATAACTGATTAGTAATAATATATAATGTTTCGAAATATGTGAGTAGATGGAAAAAGTGTACAAAAAAAGGCATTGGTAACAATGCCCACTCAGTAAAATTGTTCTGGGGCAGGCAACCCTAGTAGATGCTTTTTTTTACTTCATCCTACAGGAACGTGCTTCTGCTTGATGCTCATTCTCTCAACCTCTTTATATCTCTTTCTTTTTGCAAGCGTGCAAGCGTGCATGTGTGTGTGTGTGTGTGTGTGTGTGTGTGTGTGTGGACGGGGAGGGGGGAGTACATCACGATCTGTGCGACATAAAACCATATTTTTGCGAGTGAGTAAGCGAGTGAGGGAGAGCGAAATTGATTGACTGATTGATCAATTTATTCTAAGGCCACTGTCCGACAGAAATGCAGAAAATAAGACAATGGTAAAACAGTAGAACAATCAAAAATAACGACAGATGTTAACCAGATGTTGCAATCAATCTTTATAAACATAACTGGTTTTTTTAAACGCATAAATAGATATAATGGCAATTATTTTGTTTGTTGATGCTAACAGTATACTAAGTTTAAATAATTTTGGCAAAGTGTCATATCTTCTATAAATGTATCTATAAGATGCAGGTAAGTGTCACAACAATACAAATGAACTTCCTTTTCTTACAATGCTTTACACTAAGGACAAATTAAAAACTGAATAATTTGTTGTTTGTAAAGATAATACCTCAAAGCAATATTTGAAACACCCATCCTAAATTTTGCCATTGTATGCTGCAAATAAAGCTCTAAGCTTACTTTAAGATTTGTTTTAACACTACGAAAAATGCCATACATAAATAAAAGGATAATCTGTCACTACTATTCCATTCCTGCAACCTGCAACCTGCACACCATCACTCTTTCTTTCAAATTGTCAGTAAAATTATTTAAATTTTCTATACCTTGGTTTATCTGAACCAGAACCAAGAGAAAATAATTTCATTTTAATAATGGACGCTCAGTTTGAGTTACCTCTGCCTTATAAATCATACATTTATTACATTATGAAATGATTCTATACCTACTAGGGTTACCCATTGCCATTTTTGAGAAGTGGCAAGACAACTGATCCAGTACGTTTTTCTGGATACATACATTAATAAAATAATTCATTAAAGAACTTTTTAAAAAGTCAACTACACTTGAACAGGAGTGCTTATGTGATTCTTTTATTATCATCTGGTCCAACAGTTATCTTATTTTCTCAAAGCTAACATAATTTCTTCTTTTATAATTGGATGGTTCAAGGATTCCTCAGTTTCATCAATTATCACTTTCATTATCCCGCTCCTTGTCAAGCAAACATTTAAAATGTTGGAACCAAATATCAACTAAAATATCATTATATATATATATATATAATGCTGAGGAGATATTTTCTTCATATTATCCCTGAAATTATAATGATCATGAATAGAAGCAGTTTATGGATCATGGCATCATTCAATTTTTTTTTTTTGTTCTAAGAAGTTTTTTAATTACTTTTTTCTGACCTTGCAATATACATGTCTGTCCTCATCACACAATGATCTCCTAAATTTCTTCCAGTTCTTCCAGTTATTTCCAGATATATTGTTCTTTCTGTCCTACATAACTGATCTAACCAACTATTAAGAGTCCTGCTTCTAAATGTGTTGCAACAATTTTCCATGTTTTTTACCATTGCTTTGGATACACTCATGTAGATGATCAAAAGTAATATTTAAATCAATTGTAATTATAGATGTTGCATAATTTAACATATCACTAACCTTAAAAGTATTTACATGATTTTTTTAAATTAGAGCATTAACATTATTCCAAACTAATCTTGTGCGTGTGTGTGTGTGTGTGTGTGTGTGTGTGTGTGTGTGTGTGTGTGTGTGTGTGTGTGTGAAGTAACATCTGGTACAAGCCTTTTACCTGCAATTTATATTTTTAGATGTAATGGCATATAGTCAGAGTCTATATTTCTAGCCAGATGAACAAGAGAAAAAGAAAATGGAAAACAACTGACTTGATATAAAAACATAGTCATTTATACTATGACTAAAAGCAGAGCTGTATGTGCAATAACCGAGGTTTTCATCATTACACACACTATTCAAGATGCAGAAATCAAATTCTGTGCACAAATTAATCAAACGTTTTCCATAAAAATTAATACCAGAGTCCTGTGAGTGACTATGTAAGTTTAAGCAGCAACTATTCTAAATATTTAAATGTGAACCAAACTCTTGTAAATTATTAACATTCATATATCCTGTCCTTATACTAAAGTCTCCTGCCGCAATCAGGTAGACATCAGCATATTTAAGCAAACACTACATCAAACGTTCTTTAATAATATCAGTTTCATACAGATCTCAAAAAGAGTAAAACGGAGAACCGTCAGGTGGAATGTAAGCAGATATTGTAAAACATACCTCTATAGAAACCAAAGTCTTTGTCAATTGTAAAGATCAAATTATCAAAAGTATCTTCTTTAAGTTTACTAACATAACTCATTACCTTATTTCTTACTAAGAAAAGCATGCAACCTAACCGTTTGCTCTGACAGGTTCAATGTGTAGTAAAGGAAGGCGTTGGATGTACATTATCCAGAAAAGTTTCCACAAGGCCAATAAGATCAAATTTATTGACAAAGGAGAGAAACTCTTCGTCGTTTAGCTTACCTTGTAATCCATATAGGGAGGGAGAGAGTAAGTTAGAGGAAAACGTGACAAAAACCCCAGAGACAAACAGAGACAACGAGGTCAACGGCTACACTACTCATCAGCACTGGTTTGATTATGGAACAGCATGCCTTAATCCCTGTCTCGAAAATATTCTTTCTGCAGTGGATTTTCTTTGGCCTCGTGCAGCTATATGGTTTCTACTTATGCTTATCACACTTATTCAAGTCGGCTTCGTTTTTGCGCTAGGAATTTGCATGTTTTCTGACAGTTTTTTTTTTTGTTCTTCACATTTTGGATTTTTGCCCAGAAGGATTTGCCTTTAAAAAAACTGTTGCCTTAACTTCTTGTGGATATTCATATTTTTGTGCTCCATCTGTAAAATTTTCCGCGTTAGTTAATTAGTTCGAGGAATTGCGAGATTTCCTGGACTTTTTCTGGAAAGAGTTGACACGTGCATGTGAACATGCGTCAATAAAAACCGGAAATACAGACTACAGAGAGAGGGAGCCGACAATTTACTTCCCCTATTTTTTGACGTCAAAATGCCGAGGTATCTTAGTCAACCTCCTCATGTTTCCTCTTTTTCCTCTCATTTCAGCCCAACCCTTTCAGCAAAATCCCTAACTCTTAGCTGCCAATCCCGAGGAAGAGGTTACTGCGCATAAACAGCTGCAACATGGTGATAAGTATTCAAACACTCCTTCCCAAGTCTTCATCACCGTTCTCCCTACTTAAAAACCTGAAAGGTCCACTTTCATGTGCTTCTTCTCCACGTTTCATGAGGAAATACTGCTGTTTGAAAGCTACTTTAAAGCATTTTATTTGATTATTCTTCTCTCCTAGATAAAGCCGTGCCAATACCCCTCGAGAGGCAAGAGGATGTAGCAGCATTTAACAGAAGCTCTTGCGCCCAAAAGCTAATAATTACATGCACATGACAATCTGACTTTTCGAACTATTCTTCCCCATGACTTAAAAGATAACATGAATGTCTGCATATGATCTCCTCTATCTTTTGAGTGTGATAGTGATATCCATCTAGCTTGGGATTATCTCAACTTCCTGGGCGCCCTCGTTTTTGGGACTGAAGGACTGATAGCGTGTATACACATTGTACACACATTGCTTACCTAGGTGTATATTGTGTGTGTGTGAGTGTGTGAGTGCATGTAAGAGAGAGAGAGAGTGGGAGAGCAAATGTGTATGATAGAGACTATTATGTCTGTCTGTGTGTGTGTGAGGGAGAGACAGAGAGAGTATATTATGTGTGTGTGTGTGTGTGTGTGTGTGTGTGTTGCTGAATATGCAATGTCTTCGCGTGTTCGTTTGTTTGCCTACCTGTCTGTCTGTCCATACTTTGTCTGCCTATGTAGATCCCATTGATGATAACTACTGTGACCACGTTATCCCAGCTCCTCTCCACAGCCTACCGCAGTGTTCAATCTGCTCTCCACAACCAGTCCCTCCATCGCCCCACATTCGCACAAGAGAAATATAAAAAGAAGCATTTATCTTTACATCAAGGGGAGTGAAGACGTGAGATTTAGTGTTACGGTTATCGCTCACAGCTTGTGTCCCAGGGACGAATAGTTCGCATTTTTTGGTAAGACGAAAGTTTTTGGAGTCAAACTTTGGACAATTATTTTACCTGTGTGCCCACTCTGTTATTTTCACTGAAGTGCACTTTTGTAGACCTCCTTGCCACTTATCTACATCTCACACGTGACATACACTTGTATATATCGTCTGCTGTTCGTTACCCCTGTTCATAGTAAACTTGCTAAGCCGATAGAGAGGAGATCCTGCCTTCGTAGAAAGCATGAACTTGAAAATAATCCTTAAAAAGTTAAGAAACTTTTTAAAATTTCAAATTTCAACAGATCTTCAAGGTGTCATGTACACTACTAGACTTTTCAGTAGTAAATTGTTTTTAGTGTGCTCGTCGGATCCATTATACTGATTAGAGCTCTCAACAAACAGCTTTTCCTATTAATCTTTTAATGAGTAACAACAGTCCTAAAGCCTCGCAAGAGTTATTCATACACAAAGACAAAAGATTCTTGACTTACTAGTACATAGCTACACCCCACCTTCCAGCACACACGTTGATACTAATACATAGCTACTCTCCTGCCTTCACCACATACACTAATACTAGTACATAGCTACACTCCCGCCTTCACCACATACACTAATACTAGTACATAGCTACATTCCCGCCTTCACCACATACACTAATACTAGTACATAGCTACACTCCCGCCTTCACCACATACACTAATACTAGTACATAGCTACATTCCCGCCTTCAGCACATACACTAATACTAGTACATAGCTACACTCCCGCCTTCAGAACACACACACACACACACACACACACACACACACACACACACACTGATAATAGTACATAGCTACAGTTTCGTATCATGCACACATACATAATGTTACTAATAGATAGCCACAATTCCGCCTGCAGTACACAAACACTGATAATAATACATAACTACATTCTCGCCTCCAACACACACACACACACACACACATAATAGTACTTAGCTATACTCTCTCTTCCAGCACCCCCCCACACACACACACACTGACACTTGTACATAGCATCACTCCCGCCTCCACCACCACCACCAACACACACACACACACACACTTGTACATAGCTACACTCCCGCCTCCAGTACACAAACACTAATAATAATAATACATAGCTACATTCCCGCCTCCAGCACACACACATCTGCCTCCAGCACACACACACACACACACACACACACACACACACACACACACACACACAAACACTTGTAGATAGCTACACTCCCGCCTCCAATATACAAACACTGATATTAATACATAGCTACATTCCCGCCTCCAGCACACACACACACACACGTGCGCGCGCTGATACTCGTATATAGCTTCATTCCCGTCTCCAGCACGCACACACACACACTGATGCTAGTACATCGATACGCTTGACCGCGCACGCTTCGTCGTCCCAACACATACTGATGCAGCCTCTAATATGTAAACTTCTGATTTGTTATCATGACCTGGGACTTGCAGCACACTCGAGAGCCATTGTTGATATAAACTAAGCCCGTTCATTACAAACACAATTCACTTTGGTTGGTCTTTGAAGATGAGCTAGCCCTTATTAACTCACTCATTAAAACTCATTAACTTCTGAACTATCTTAAGCATGTGATGGAAGAATACTGCCGATTACACGCCCACCTTTAAAAATCCTCTCAGCAAAGACAAAGCCTGCTTATCCAGGCTAATAACTTCATACAGGGCTGAGCAGACACAGACATCACAAGCCACTAGCCATGTAAAGACAGACGACCAAGTAAGCCCCTGTGTCAAGCCCAGTAAGGTGATCTCTAACTTATCTCCAAAGGAGAAACTGCACAAAGCTACTGGCTGCTGTTAACATGGCTGGCCAAGCTTTACAGCTAAATGCCTGTTAACATAATATGAGCAAGCGTGTCTGAAGAGCACTTCTTTCGCTCTGAAACAGATGATGACTTTGCTACAGGCGCGCCAAGATTTCTTTTCCATAATCCATGCATAAATCTGGAGGCTGTATTTTGGTACGAGAACAGAGGGAAATTTCTAACGACATCCTTCGCCAACAGAAAAATGGCCTATTAACTTTGGTAAAAAAAAAAAAAAAAGCCCCCCTCTTTCTCTCTCTCTCTCTCTATATATATATAGGTGTGTGCGCGCGCGTGTATGTGTATCTGTCTATTTATACATTGATTATGCTAAAGCTTAACCATCCATCTATAAATCGTTTTTATATGAAAAGAACATTGCAGATGCTGTTTTATAGATTAGATACTACCCATAAAACAGTCTTGACAATACAAAAACCTCTTAATATAATGCGAAAGTAACTGAGTGCCGTGTTGGAGGTTTTCCTTACTCAAACCACTTTAACCTGGAATGGTTGTTCGTTAGTCACCAGAGTGTTTGTATATGGGTCTGTGCGTGTGTGTGTGTGTGTGTGTGTGTACAAGCGCGCACGTGGATGTGTGTGTGTGTGTGTGTGTGTGTGTGTGTGTGTGTGTGTGTGTGTGTGTGTGTGGATGTGTGGAAAATCCTACCTAAAACATCTGCCAATCTGATATTTGCAGAGTAGCCTCGGTTAAAAAAAAGTGTTATTACTTACACAAAGTGTGCAGGTCGCCACAGTACAATGAGTGGAGGATGACAATATGAGAAATGCCACTGCTTGAGACTTCACATTCTGGAACAAACATTGGTTACACCTGTTAATTGGTTGGATACTTAGTTACTGTTATCAAAAGTGTCAACAGATGATGGTGTGACTACGTGTGAGCGCATGTGTTAGACATTAATCGTGTCATTCACTGAATGAATTCAACAAGAAAAGACGAGGCTTGCAGCTGAAAACACAGACTACAGATATTTACGAGAAGAATTTTACTCGGTCTTTTAACTGCTTCACAGGAGCATGAAGTACTCTCAATACATTTGAAACAATTTTCTCGATGGTAAAGCAGTTTCATTCGAATCTATATATTTGCTTCTTGTAAGAAAAAATAGCTAGAAATTATTGTAGTGAGTTATTAACTTTATAAGTTACCTCAGATCATACCCCTAAAGTGCACTAATCTATAGTCACTTGTAGACATGCTTGGCAATGTAAGAATAAAATCATTGAAAGAAGAAGGAATTAAGATAGAAGGAAAGGAGAGATAAAAAAAACAAAGAAGAGAAAAAGAATGAATTAGGTAAAATCCCGAACTTTTGTTACTTACCAAACTGCGACATTATAACAGTCTTACAGTTTTAAACCATGTTTTCTTTGAAGGTACGAGGTTTACTTCATGTGACTTTGCGTGTTTAGAGCGCTGGCTTCCGAACCGAGAGCGCGCTGGTTCAATTCCCGATAAGCGCAGCAAACTTCCCCCAGTCGACCCAGCTGACGGGAATGGGTACCTGACTTCATAGAGGGTTGGGGAAGGTAAGGCAGCGAGGGAGAGAAGATGGGCACCACCCTCATGTAAGAAAAGTGGGTTCTCTAACACCTCACCCCCTACCACCTGAAAAGGTTATGGGATGACCTTTTACCTTACCTTATATAATAAAATGTAACTAGTTTCTCCTTGTTCAAGACTTTAAAGACCTTTTCCTCTCATTGTGAAAATAATTTTTTTTCTCTATCGTTTCTAAGCAAAGACCGACCAGTCTGCGTTATGTAGTATGCGCACCTGCACAAGTGGAGCTAGAACAGTTCATGGCTGCCAGCTTAATGGGTTTCTCGCACTATGAAGAGTTTTAAAAGTTCTGATATATCTAAACGGGCTTCCTCTCCTGCGCCTTGTTTTCTTTTAAACAAGGTCATTCTGAGTGCACTCTTTTTTCTAACATAAATAATCAGGCTTTCTCTGATATTCTCCAGTGTTTTTGATCTCGTCATTATAAACTTTCTACTATAATGAATTATAACCTTCACTGGTATACTAAGGGTTAACAAAACACATTCTTAAGCAAAATCATTTTCTTCTTCTTGTCCTTTTTAATTTTGATGTTCTTGCTGTTGTTTTACTGGTGAGTTTTATTGTTGTTGTTGTTGTTCCTTTACTCCATGTAATCTAATAATTGGGTTATGACATTAAATAAGCGAGTTGGGTGTGGAGTTGAAAAAATGGCGAGTGTCTAGCGAATTTTTATTGAGGAGCACATGTTTCGTGAGCAGAAATGGCTTGCACACTCAAAGCTATGTTTTCGCTGTTTTCGAAGCTTGTGGGGAGCATGTAACTACGGCAGTCGTCAGTAACATGCCAGACCCTATCATCTCTGCAGTTTTGTTCCCGTAGACGAACGAAAAAAACACGATCCCTGGGTAGAATTCCTGCATTCCGTTGGCCTACCCTCATCCATTTGCTTTACGAAGACTCGTTCTGACTCAAAAATAAATTATTGTTCCTCGTTACCGGCCATAATACACACTAACAATGTTTACTCGACGGGCCCAGACGCAAGGTGTCACAGACATCATAGTGGAGTGAGTGATGCAAAGGGTACATAAACACAAATACGAAAGAGCATGCGAAACCCGTCGGGGTATCAGAAGAGCTCTTCGTGTGGGAGTGAAGCTATTTGAGGATGTCTTTTCCTGTGCCGAAGCCAGAAATTAAATTCATGGGGCCAGAATGGGCCAACAGGCGTGAAGGTAAAGTCCATTAGCCCGACTTGTTATATTAGCCGTGCTGGCCATGTTGTGACAAGGCGCCAACAGGCGTGTTAGTGTGGCACGTAAACACAGCAACAGCTACCACCTTCCAGCGGGACAGATATGAACTTCTTCATAACAAACAAAACAGATGTTTACAAGCATACAAACATATACTTATACGTATTTGGACACACGAATAAAAGGACTGTCTGCCTGAACGAATGTATACCCGTGAACACGAGTGCGCACGCTTGCAACACACACACACACACACACACACACACACACACACACACACACACACACACACACACACACACACAATAAAAAAGAAATACACATCAAACAAAGCATAGATGCAGTACCTTCTAACACTTCGACATTTTAAAAACGAAAACGAAAAAACTTACAATTTGTGTGATAAGTTCGCTGAGTCTATCTCTCGGTTGGTAGGACGAGTAAGCAAGCACTTGGCTGACCCACTCTCACTGCTCAATTATCTTCATGTTTCCGTCTCTTTTAACATTTGTGTTTCAAACCTAAATTTTTCGAGTCCATCTGACGTGGCTTCGTGGATAATACGTCGAAAATATGAATAACGAGCCGGATACAGGGCTTTGCCAGCTGTGATGTTATTGTCAGGTTTTCATCTATAATTGCTTTATTTCACGTTTTGGGTTCACGGCTGACAGGTCGGCTACAGGGCCATAACCAAAGTGAGAGATAAAATTACTTTGGTACCATCTGTCACACAGCTAATTCTCTCGCTCCCTCCCTCCCCCCTCTCTCTCTCTCATCGGTACCGATTTAAATCATGACACTGTCCACCTTTATTCTACCTACCAGAGGGACGTGAGACTTTTTTCTCGGTAGTATTGTTTACTATTTATTCCACTGTGAGGTCTTAGCATGAAGATAATAATTATCCAAAATAAGCATTCCGTAGAGCAGTGGTGGGGAACTATTTTACTTGCAAGGGTCATTAATGCTGTTATATATTTATAACTTCATTTGCAGGCCATGAAAAGTATCTACTTGAAAATTATCTTGCAGAACTTATAAGGTATACTCTAGGGGGTAATAATGCCTTGCTGCTGTCGTTTTCAAAACCCTTTTTAACTAAAGTGAAATATACAGAGAAATGCGATATTGACAAAGACAAGTAAGCTGAAGTTAAAAAAAAGAAATCCGGCATCTAACATCTATCATCTAACATCTGGAGAATTTCGTCAAGACAGCGCTGTTGTAATGAAATTCTCATTTCCCGGCGATATCTATCCCTTTCTCCTGTTAGTTTGTTTTCTTTCTCTCTCTCACCATTCTTCTCTCTCTCTCTCTCTCAGGTCCAGTGTGCCACTTTAACGAGGACTCTTAAATTAGAATTTGGGAAAGAAAATCTGTAACATTTCGGACTCAAATGTTTTAGTATCAAAGTTATTTGCTGTATTTTGGAGGAAGAAATATTTTTATCATCCTCCACCTGCATCCACAGTCTTTTGGGAAGTTATGTGACTATGATGATACCGTATATAGAATAACACAAAGAACTAAGATCTCGGCTTAACAGAAATTAGTGATGTGAAAGTTAAGAAAGAATGTTTATAAAGTTTAAGATCCATGTTCTCTTCGCTTACAGTGTAGTAATGAATAGTGACAATAGTCCATCGCCATTTATGAGCAGGTATTGTGATGTCGATGGGCGAAATGACTAACAAATAAAGTAGGGGGAATTCTTATTACCCGCTACTTGATGAAGATGAAGTTTAAGTTAGGAAGTAGCGGTTCCCAAGGAAACATATGCACGCTGAGAAAAGTTTTGGAGGCGCGCTGGAAACTGTGAGGAAAGGTATTGTACCATCGCAGTGTACCGTTAGGGGTCAACTACCGCTGGGTAGAATGTACGAAGTCACGACATTGACCGACCCGAACAGGCCTGGCAAGAAGACAGTAGTCGGTTGTTTGTTAATAGAGACAAAACATCACCCACTCACATTTATTTCTTTACCACTTAGCAACAAGTTTACAAATGTAACGACAGTTGTGCTCTCGATTAATTTAAGGTCAGTGTGCTGTGAGTGAACCCATGTAAAAGGTAAAAAAAGATAAAGGTCATCCCCTAACCTTTTCATGTCGTTGGGGGGTGAGGTGTTAGAGACCTCACTTTTCTCAGGGCCAGCTTTACATGAGGGTGGTGCCCATCTCCTCTTTCTCGCTGCCTTACCTTCCCCAACCCTCCATGGAGCCAGGTACCCATTCCCGCCAGCAGGGTCGACTGGTGGAAGTTTGCAGCGCTATCGGGAATTGAACCAGCATGATCCCAGTTCGGACGTCAGCGCTCTAACCACTCGGCCATCCGCTTCCCCATGGCGTACTATTGAAGGGTGAACAGTGCCTCAAGCCGTTCTGGAAACAGTTATCAATAATTATGCGCTCTTGGTTGAAAATATAACTGTCGAAGAACAGGTGATTGTGGTGCTCCAGTTGGATATGTCACAGAGAGAAGAATGCGATTCGAGTGACTGATGGTGTTCTGTCCTCTTATTGTCATTCCACTTACCAGCATTATTCTGTATTGCTTTTTCATCCACCATCCAATTTGTTGTGCAATTATTCTGCATCTGTTTTACGAGTATCCTTATTCTAGTATACACCATTTGTTGTCCATATGTTTTACGACTGTCCTCATACCAGTGTACACCATTTGTTGTCAATCAATTCAAGTCCATCATCGTGCTTCCGCTAGACACATCAATCATTGACAAACTCATCTACATCTAGTGCCGTCCACTAGAAGAGGCTACATCTTGTGCCTCAGCAGCGGAACGAACTGACAATAAATGTTTTCCTGCCTAGATTCCTCGCAGCGGGAGACTGTCGTTCAGACCATCATCGTCCATCTATTAATTAGTTTCGACATTAAATGCGTTAACTGTTGGTCGGTCCTTTTGATTGAAAAAAGCGTGATTCTGCGTGAGTGTGGTCGCACATTCGTGTCCACACGCGTTTCGCATTCACCCACCACATTAAATACTTTCCCCGTTCTCCTCTCTCTCTCTCTCATGGGTCTTGTGTGCCACTTTAACGAGGGCTCTGAAAATAGAAACCTGATTTTGCGATTGTGACACTCGCTGTAGCCTGCTACTCACGTGCGGTGAAGAGGGGAGGATATCGGAAGAGGGGTGGCAAGCGTTCTGACGAGGTTTTTACGGCGAAGAGTTAAAAAAAACCCAGCTCTATCGTTTTACCCATACAACCAACCCCCTGATCGCGGCTCTTTGATAGTATGGGGGAGCGTATGTTTGTTTCAACGTGGAGCCAAGCATGTGGACTAGTAATGGCACACCCCGTCAAGTGCCGTAAACAACATTTTAAAATGACTTTAGCCACGTGGTTTCGTGCACTGTGTTAAGAGCTCTCTATTACCTACTAATATACCTCTTCGACAGGTACACACCCTTCAAAGAGCCATGATTCTGTACCGTTCACTGCTGGTCGTGGAATCAAAAGAAAGTCAACTACGGGAGCGTAAAAAGTGAATGACAGCAAGAAAGGCAATTACGGGTGGAAGTTTTGAAACAGCCTTGATAGTTTTTGCTAAAAAAATATAAACGCTTACATAAGGTTGACGCACAATAAATATGAACTCCTGCCACCATGAAATCAATTATTCCCCTTTCAATGTCTTTATGTGACAAAAAATTAAACTTATTTACATATAAAAAGTACTCTGAATCACATATTTTTTGTTCAAAATTACAGCATAGAGATGTGGAGTACTGTAAAGAGAGGCGCAATATAAACAATAGTATACTTAATTGTCGACCGAAGGGCTTTAACCAGCCACAATTCAATATACTTTCTTATCACTTCACATTTTAAAGAACAGTTTAAAAATTATTGCCATAATGGTTCTTTGAAATAAAATTTTTTTCCTAGTTTGGTTATAGAACGTGCGTCTAATAAGTGTTTATCCTTCCCATTGACTAATGTGACACCCAAAACACTTCAAAAACACATTTGTGAACGCTTTAACGCCGATCCTGTTAGCGAGTAACTGAACTCCGCCACATATTTTAGAAGAAATATTTCCAAGGCAGCCGATATGGAATTTACTAAAACAGAATGTCATCTTGTGTTTTCCAATCAGTGCAGAAATATAAATTGTTGACTGGCGCTTGAAAAATAAATACAACTCTGCATCAAAGTCTCAATCCCTTTTCGCATGTTTGGTTACATACCCGGCATAAAAACAAGGTCAAAGAGATGGCTGTATCCTGAGGGATTTTTCAGCAAAGAATGATAAAAAAAAAACTCCCAAAGGCTAGAGTTTACGTAAACATAAAAGAGCACTACCTAACAAGACACTATATTAAAAATAGCAATCCTTTGGAGACTGATCAAAGAGAAAAATAACATGTAAACAAACCAGTCAAGGACTTCACAAAACTACTCTTGACATTGATGTAATTAAAGTGAAAGGGAGAAAGGAATATATATCGAACATGTATTCTCCAGAGCAGCCATGTGAGATGTGTAAACATTTGTATCGTTCAATGAAGACGACTTTGCGTGTGAACAATAAAGATGATGCTGTTCGGGGGGGGGGGGAAGCAACAACCGACTCTTTGGCGGCACGTTCAAACCAATGGGTTATAGTGAATACCAGTTTCAGCAGCCGTGAGAAGACAACTGGTAATATCCACGCTTAGTGTTATTACCTCTGGGAATGAAACTACTTTTGTTTAACGCAAATTGTAAACAAAATAGAAATTAATGTTCCATATTTTTTTTTTACTTGCCGATAAAATGTTTGGTGATCTCATATCTGACTTTACAAAAGTGTTTTGAAACAATATTCTTGATTTTTTTAAATGATAAGAAAATTGGGAGATGCTTTTTCTTTCAAATGTCATAACAGTTTTGTCTGTTTACTATTTATACGATTATGGGAATTTCTCTTGTCTAATAAGCTCTGTTACGCCAACGTTCACACAACCAGGACAAACATCGTTTCCCTAATATGTAACAGACTTGACCAGGGCATCGATCATTAGTGACTTTTATCTTTCATCCATCCTCGTATTACAAATAATTTAAAAAACACAAAACAATTTAATATTACTCTCAGCAAAAGGGCGGGGCTGTTGCAGATTTAATCTGTAATTTGTTTTTCAGTTGCATTGTATTACACGTGGCTAACAAGAACTGCTGGTGCCTCCTCTCGCCAGTCCCTGACGTTGATTACACTAACGCTAATGCAGCCATTAGATAATTTCCTTCAGCTGCATCATTTGTGGCATTTGCAGCAACAGTCAGGTCAGGCAGTGCGTCCAACGATTTTAGAGGTGCATCTCAACACTGAATGTATGTATCGAACCGAGTACTATACATTCCAGTTCATGGAATGTGTAATATATCGTCACTGCTATTGTCTCCTGTAACATGCATTTGAAATGGTACGTTCGATTTTTGAGCATCTTTTAGCTCCAGGATAGGAATATATTTATTACTGACCTTTTTTACACATAAAATGTGCTGTTTTGTTACCTAGAGAGTTTAAATCATGATGATCTTACCCATAATAGTTCTCTTGATAATTGATTATGGCAGGCATAATCTTGTGGTATAGAGAGAAAGAAAGAAGGAAATAAAGATGGAAATCAGGAAATAGTAGATAGTATTTCAAGAACAGGGAGCAGCTAGTGTGGAAAGGCTGTTTACCTTCATTAGTTTACTCATCAATAAAGTGAGGTATGAGGAATAAAGGAGACTGACAACACCTGATTTATGTTCTCTCGTTCTCTACAATGTTCGACCTTATGGCAAAACCGAATTGTGAGAAGAAGAAGAAGAAGAGAGGACGAGGAGGAAGAAAGGAAGAAAAGAAGGACAAAGAAGAATAATGTTCATCAAAGGCTGACAACTTTCACTAAACATTTCTCGAATCTCCACTGCAATTATCTAACTATTGGAATCCATAATATGTTTCGAATATTTTGGTAACGGGATAAACATTACATGTGACAGTACTTTGCCTGAAGTAAAAGAATCTACAGTGACGGGGTATTCATGATTATATTTTTTCCTCAGGATGGAGCAGCAGTCTGAAGACCCTGATAGTCACAAAACACCGCTTTAGGATATAAGGCTAATCTTGGTTACATCACGCATTTCAGACATCTCAAAGTAGCCTTGTTAGGAACGACAGGAACAAGCAGGTGATGAGGCTGACGTGAGGCAGTCACGTTACTACATGTGGGGCTAACCCAGGAGACAGAGGAGAACTACCTGCTCACCTGGAAGATGCACACACTCACCATGGGTAAACAGGTATAGGTATAACTAGCAAAGTATGCATCTACTCTGTCAGGTAAGTGAGTGAGTGAGTGAGTGAGTGAGTGAGTGAGTGAGTGAGTGAGTGAGTGAGTGAGAGAGAGAGTGTGTGTGTGTGTGTGTGTGTGTGTGGTGACCTGGTATGTGTGCATATGAACTCGAGACAGACATCGAGACAAGCAGACAAAAAAGAAAAAAAGGCAGACAGACAATTGGGTATGTTCCGCGACTGTAAAAGAAAGTAGTCGAGTTTCGTTAGGCCGACTTGTTTGCTATTTGTTGTACTTGCTGTGTTTGGCTCAAGTCTCGCTACAGAAAAAAAGGAAGCTTAAATAAACAACACAAAGCGATCAGATTTCTCCGCATGTAAGGGGGGATCCAAAACAAATTTCCAAAGAGAATGGCACTCAACTACGCAGTGGCAAGATGCAAAACAAATGATTAAAAAAACAGGAAACAGAGTATAAATATCTCAGCATATTGGATGAGCAAACACAGTTCAAAAGAAAGTGAAACTGTAGTTTTATCTTGCACTTTGTCTATAACGAAAATGCACTTACAGGTGCACAAACTTTGTAGTTAGAGCTGCACACTACTTCAAATAGAGTAATCTAAGAAGATAATCAAGTAAAATATAAAAATAGAGGAGAGGCAGCTGTACATAATGAAGAGAGTTGGATAAGGCAAACTAGAAGAAGATGAAAAAAAGAAGAAGATGAAATCCCTCAAGCCCTGTGTCAGGACAGCATCGGAGCAAATCGTAAATAATGATTATACATATGGAGTCATCAACGGCCTGTTAAAGGGAGATAGAGAATGAAGTAATGGCAGGGTGACATTGCACAATCTGTGTGAGTTATGCGCACTTAAATGAAAGAGAAAGCCGCAGCCTCTCGGAAGACCAAGGTTTATCACCCAGCATCATCACACGACATAAACTATGTGAAGCTACAACAAGCCGTGCCGACACTGGAAGATTGCCTGTGTCTGTCTGGCAATAAACGATGGGCCCCTCAAAAAAGTCTGCTGAAATAATTTCTTCATCTTACGAAAAATCTGAGTGAGCTTTATCAAGCCAATTTATCTTTCGCGTTCCTAACTGAGGGCTCACATGCCCCATTCCGCTAAAGAATAAATAAGCGGCGTGCACAATTAACAGTTCCGAGCCTAATGATTCACTGGTCCACCGGTCTGGTAGATGCATCGTACACCTTGCTTGTGGTCTGGGCTTAAACAACTGGGCGTGTAAAGAGTATCCACGTGCGGGCACGAGCCTGCTGTGTAAGGCACTGTCATCCATGTCTCTCATCGGCGCTTTTCGTGGAGGAATGCAACTAAAGATCGAGAAAGATAAAGCAAGGGACGTGGGGCAAAGTTCGGGAGTAAGGGACATGGGAGTTAAAGCACGGACAACAGGTTGGCATTTATCATGCGGCGTGTCATCGCAGTGACACGGAGCAGCAGAAGCAAGACGAAGAAGAGATGGAGAAGAGGAAGGTGAGGAGGTGGTAATGAAGTAAGAGGAAAAAGTCCAATTGCGGAAGGTGATGACAGAATGAGAAGGTAGACGGAGCAGGGAGGGTGAAAGAAGAAGTGGGCGCCATAGTGGAGAGGTAGACAAAGAAGGATGAGGAATTACAACATGATTAAAATATACATCACAAGACATGCATTAAGAGATATGGTACAAATATGCATTACAAGACATGTTACAACATACATGCGAACGAAAAAGCAAACAATCCGCATGCAAAGACACAAACGTGACATACACACCCTCGCGTCACACACACATAACTCACGCACAGACAATCTTTATTATCCACTCACTCAGTCAATCAGTCACCCAGTCAGTCAGCAGGAAAAGTAAATCTCGATTCCGACGCCATACGCGACTGAAAGCCCCTACCCTTCCTTCCTTTGTAGTCTACAGCTCTCTGTCACGTGAAGTACTGCAGAAAAGACCAGAGGCTGGGACTGTGATCCCCACACGAATTGCTTCGCACGGAGAAACAATATCAAGCGTGAGGTGACTACAGCTTAAGGAATCAGTAACACACACACACACACACTTCAGCTTCGGCTAGAGGTAGACCTTTAATGGCCGAACTGGTTTTCAGCAAACAGTACTCTGGATTGTCCTTGCACGAAGTCACGGAAAAATCGAGAAGCTGAAGAAGCTGGGGCTATTTATCAAATGATAACAGGATGAAGAAGACAAGAGACAAGCGACACTATGTAGAATAACATGGATTCTCATTCTGCTTGCGTTCACACATCCGTCACTGACATCCAATAGTCCTTTCTTTCAAACACAACTATCAAATCCGTAGTAATTCAATGGACTAAGACACTAAACCAAGTAAGTCATCAAGGGCACCGCTTCTCACGATGGTAACTATGATTCAAAATTTAGTTTAAGTTCCGAATGCAGAAGAACATAAGAAAGTGAGGTATCATACTATGCTGTAATGCAGTATAACGGGATCGAAACAGATGAAAGAGACTGAGTTACATATTGGTTATTAATATCGAATTAACAAACAGATGGACGCAATGAGTGAGGCGCTGATGGAGAAGTGAAAGCTATCGACCATACCAGTAAAAGAGTTACAGTTTCTGGCATTTATATCTGGACTAGTAAGTAACATCTAGAAGTAGGGTTTTGCACACCTCCAGTCTCTTGCACTGGGTCTAAAGGCATAACGAAAACACATAAACAAAAGAATATAAATAAAAATTGAAAATTAAAAGTATATTTAATGTAAAAGTGTCTCCTGAATAGAGCTTAGACGAAGTTTTGTAAAGTTTCGAACCCGAAAGTCGGAAATAATCCATAGGAAGTTAGATTAAGCCCACGGGGAATGGGATTAAGCCCACAGGAAGTTACTGCGTACTCCAAACTTAAAAATAGAGTAATTGATTAGCTCTCATTAATAACATCAAATGCGATATTTATAACAAGGCCTTTCCATGTGTGCAGGTTTTATCTATACAGTTAGAGGCTAGATTCTGTCGGTTTCTATACCATTAGACAAAGAAACGGTCTCTTTTCTTTCATTATGTCTGTTTGAATAACAGTGTGAATTATACGCTTTGCTCATTCATAATTCAGATGGTTATAAAAATTTCATATATAAAATTTGAGTATGGCTTTTCTTAGGATAATCAACTTAGTACTTTCTGTGTTTGTTGCGTGGATCCTCCTTAGACAATATTCTTAAGCATAAAATCCTTAATTTTCTTGTAAGCCATTGTTGTTACCAGTCTTTACTGTAACGTAATGCGAGGGAATACCTTCAACCCACGCAGAAACGTGAAGAAAAATAGTTATGACTAAGATTTAAAGATGTATACGTTATGCTAACAATATTCCTCCATGTCCATGGAGTCCACGCTTTTGACTGAAACTTACTTGCTACACTGTTTCCACGTCCCCAGCGCTCGGTTTATAAAAAAAACGCAAAAGGGTGGTCATCAGCTGTGAAGGGTGTGTTAGAAAATGAAAACATTGATTCAGCTCCAGAGAGATGGCAGACTGGGCGCTGTTCCTTGTGACGTCACCTCCCCAGGCCCCTGTCCGCGCTGTGTGACGATGTCCCTTAGGGTATACAGCGGAAATGAGAAAGACACACACAGGGCCGGAAGAGGGAGACAGCTGCGCTTGAAATTAAGGACTGGGAGACAGAGCTGTTCTTCCACACTTACGTTTTGCACAGCAGGCCATGTCATCTGACGGAAATTGTGGTTGGCGTGGTGCGACCTCACAACAGATGAGAGAGAGAGAGAGATGGGAGAAAGAAAGAGAAGTGAGAGAGATGGAGAGGAGAGGGAGAGAGAGAGAGAACAGCTACACAACAATACATGACACCAACAGACTGACAGAAAAGTAAGTAAGCCATAAAGCGTAAAAAGAATAGTTATATCCATACGTATACTATATACAAGTAGACAGAATTAGGGGGAGGGCTGCAACAGATACCTGCGAAAACAGACATACCGACTGAGTGGCATTACTCGGAGGAAACAAGAAGCTCGTTTGTATATGAATAGACTATTATACCCGTGACAAGGCAAAGCCTGCTGTTGACACATGGTCAATTCTCTCTCTCTCTCTTTCTTCTAATTCCCGCGTCCTCTCCCGAGGACCTGAGAGCCCCACGCCCAGCACGCAATCCCACGTGACCACAGACGTCACGCCAGGTCGCGGTATTCAGCTAACGCACGGCGTCCAGGTGCGCCTGGTGCGGGCAGGTTAGATAGCAGAAATCGATCTCCTCTCCCGAGCGAGTCCGTTAATGCCCGCTCTTTTCATCTGGTTGACCTGAAATGTCTGGCAGATCAATCAAGCAACCGAACACGCTACTTTAAGGAGATGTATCGTTAAAAGAGTCACCTTCAAGCAAAAATATTTTAGCAAACATTTCTGTGTTTGATAAAAGTATGAATGGGTTTGGCAAAGGGTTGGGAAGACACACCACCACAGCGAGGCAAGCCAAGCGAGTCTGCAACTGTCAGCTTCATCTGCTCCAGAGTCAGCCGCCTCCAGCAAGTTATTGGCATCAATCGCGTTTTAAAAACTTCGTTGGCGTCAAACTTTGACAGCAAGCCGACACTATATCGTCTTTCAAACGTGCATGCGCTGATTCAAATCCTAGTCTCTATGTTTATTTCTGTTGTGGTTTAGTTAATTTGTTAAAATCGTGCCAGGGCAAGGAAATAAATCAAGTAAAGGTCACGGTGAGCAATGTCACTGCCAAACAGCCTAAACACCAGGAATGCTACTCACTGGAAGTAAATACCATCACTGTAGGCTGTCCTGCACGGGGTGAATAATTTATCATTGCCGCTGTCCTTTGGTGCAGGCCACAAAGCCTGGATCCCCTTCGGCGACCACTCTCCTTTATACGATTGTCGGCACCTCGCCTGTCTTATGAAATGTCTGTCGGCCGGCTAGTGGGCGCTTCTTCGGACGATAGAGTTTTCTATTAGAATATGTCAGACAGCAGCCACCCTCCTGTCCACCAGAAAAGTCAATATAGCATTTTACGTGGCGAATTTTACGTCTCACGATGTCCTAAGGTGAATAACCTCATCCAATACCATCGCATACACTTATAATGCGCTCACTTGTACTCCAAGTACTTGGAGCAATTATTAATACGCAGTCACAGCAAACGAAGAGAAAACACAGAACAAACAAACAGCAAATAACAAAACAAACGAAGAGTTTATTTATTTAAATTGGTGTTTTACGCCGAGCCAGCAACTAAGGCTATATCACGGCAAAGCAGCCAGCCCTGTAAACAAACGAAGAGAAAACACAGAACAAACAAACAGCAAATAACAAAACAAACGCCTACAAACAAAGTAAATAAACACTTTTGAAAAGTTTATTTTGGAAGGGTTTATGATCGGTGTGAACTTGGTCCATTACCTTGTATGTTCTGTACGGATGACAAGGCTATTTCCCATTAGTGCTTTAGTCAACAAATGTAAATAAAGAGAAAACTCGTATATCAAAAGCAGCTAATCCATGCTCGGAATACCAAGGTAAGTCTAGACCCACTGATGCTAGAAATGCCGTCTTTCAAATTTAAAAAGCGGCCAATGGTCAATAAATTAAATATTTTGTTATCCTTTTGCTGTTACTGTTACTGATTAAGAAGACTGTATATTTTAGGAATATACAGAAAAAAACAGGGCTAGCTGAGAGAAAAGCTCAAACAAATCAGTTTCTACACTAGCTTATGTCAAGTGTAATAGGAAGCCAGCGTGTAACGTTTTGGCAATCAGTGCATTATAACGGGAAAGGTTTCTGAAGTTCAAAGAATTTAGACTTAAGGAGCTGCAGATGACTTCCTTCTTCTAAGCAGTATATTTGCTATGATGAAAACATTTGTCAAAAGGATGACTCTAAGATCACTAGTACTGTTCTTCTTTCAAATGTTACAATAGAAAAAAGAACCTAGCATTGTCAATCCCCGACATGTACACCCACGTGTTACATTGGCATACTACTTAAAAAGACTGAAATAAAATTGCAGCTTTTTGTCTACAGTTTTCAGAATATTATGGATTGTTTTTACATAAATAATACACAGTTTTGTGTTTGTTTGTTGCTTGTATTTATGTATCGTTTCATGTATCTTTATATATTTTATTATCTTCACTAACAGATATTTCGAGATATTAAACGGACATTTTCTTATTTGTAGAAAGACTTTTCTTTTTCTGTATATTTTTTCTTTATTTTAATCCTTATTTGTTTGTTTCGTTTTTAGTTACTTTCTTAGTTTTTTTTTAATTATGTATTGGTCACATGTACCTGTTTGGCGTTTAAATAATTACAATCTATTTCTAATCTTACGGAACTTCATTGTAAGTACTTCTTCTTTCATTAGTCGATGCTAAGCAACTTTCTGGAAAAGAGGATTTACAAATGTACAGAATACGTCTCCACAAACTTATACAACATTCTTTTAATTTTATCTGCATTCTGTTACGAAGACGCAGGAGTCTAAAGTTACGAGGTATTGATGATAGCGGAGAGGGAGTCTCACCATCACGGAGAAGGTTCTGAAGCTAAACGCCTGTATCATTAGTCGACAAAATTCTTTTATCTCTTTTGGAAAGTGAGGACACAATATGACTTTTACATCCTTGACAAAGTAAGCGAGCAATGTGATTTTTGTTCTTTTACCGCACATACAAACATTTGAGGCACACTCAAAGACACACCGACGTACGCGCACACACTAACAATCACACACGAATATGCACACATGAAATACAAGACAGATTACACATTTATGCAATAAGAAATGAAAATTCATATAGAAAATTGCTAATAATAATAGAATTTTTAATAAGGAAAAAACGCATAATGTATTATGCACTGACACACAAAGTCGTTCTAACGATTTTCGAAAAATGTAAAAGAATTTCCTTTAGGAATAATATCTCATGTCAGATTCTTCAAATTTCGTTTAACGCCTCAGTGGAAGATTTCTAACGCCATTACAAAACCGAACTGAAATTTCCATTGCCATCCTTCTTCTGCAGCTGAAGGTTATAATGTGTAATATTTTTAACTATGATATTTAGGAAATAGCGGTATTGACTAAAAGCCATTGATACCGATCCGATCTGCACTGTTTGAACTTTTAGGTAGTCACAGGGTGTGTATTCCTCCCCCTAGCTAGCAGAAAAACAAGGAGAAACATGCACTTAACAGTTAACACTTAACTTTTCATATTTTGAAAGATACATATCAATACACGTTAGCAACCAAATCCAAGAAAGCGCTTCAATAAACATTCAGCACTAGTTAATATATATTATATAACTATTCGATCTTTACACTGTTTACAGTCCCTCTATCCATTCATACCTTTGTCCATTGCTGTACGCTGTACTCTTGTACTTCATCTTTCATCGTATCTCACCTTCCACTGGCTGTTATCTAATGTTCATTTATTATTACTGGTTAGCGCAAAGAGTGCCATCTATCTGAGGTCGTGATGCTGCGCGTTATTAATACACATTATTATTATTATTATTATTATTATTATTATTCAGAAAAAATCATTACATTATAAACACAAGCTGGGAATACGACAATACACATTGTAAGACATAAGATGGTGTCAGCCTATTACATACACGTGCGTACCCACACATACACTCAACCGCGGTCGCACGCACACAGAGGGAGAAACGAGGCGAAGAGAATGAGAAAACCTCAAATATATATAAGAGAGAGAGAGAGTGTGGCAGGTCGATCTTCATGCAGGAGTCAAATACTGACTTTGCAAACACTGAGTGCGTCTGCCGATAAGGTTTATCTGAAGACACCAGGAGTAACTGGAGTCAGCACTAAAAGATTTGCTGCTGATCGCTGCTGCTGTTACTACCACAAGCGACTACCACTACTTCTTGTGGTTCCGCCATACATTGCTTTCTCTCTCTCTCTCTCCGTGTCTTCGTCTCTCTGTCTCTCCTCTCTTAGCTACATTAAGTCCCCTGTGTACTAAATGCAGGCGCTACATACACTTTCACAAGTGTCTCTATATTTCCCGTCGTTATGCTGTCTAGTGTTACAGATCAATATGTTGACAACTGCCCCCTTGTTGGCGTAGGGACCGTTCTTTGCACCGTTTCTATACTGGCACGCGGTACTCTGTGTGTGTGTGTGTGTGTGTGTGTTTGTTTGTTTGTTTATGTGTGTGTGTGTGTGTGTGTGTGCGCTCGTGTGTTTCTGTCTGTGCATGGATGTATGTCCACTCCTCTTGTAAATGTGATCACGAAAGGAAAAAAAGTACGCGTTCTAAAGAAACACATCGGCTTCCAATCAAACACTAAAGATATCCTCAAATGTTAGGTGCCAGGCGTTAATATCAACTCTTTACACGCTTCTCGATTTGACATTGTTTACTCCTAAGAAACTCCCCCAGAATAGCATTGACAGAAGAACATTTAGCCAGCAGACTGTTACGCAATGACCTTTGACACAGCTCAGCCAGAGAGCGATTACGCAGTGCACTCTCGTGTAAATCAGTTCCCCCCTTCCTGTCTCCGGAATACAGAGGTCAGTAAACAACAGCTTATCTACTCGCGTATCCCTCCCAGCAGAAGCGGAAGTGAAAGACTTATCTCGCATAGGACACTAAGATTATCGGTAGGTGGGGTTGTATACGGTAAAAGGAACAAAATATGTTTCCAAGTACCGAGTGCTGATGTTTTGGGGCAACCTCTTGTGTTGGCGACACGTAAGCACAATTTTCGCTTTGTTGCACGAAAAAAAAAAACAAAAAAAACCCAACTTTTTTTTTTTCCGCGTCGGTCTTGTGCTTGCACCTCCTATGAAATTATCTCCCTTTTGCGTCAATTTAAGAGCTCATTTTGAATTATTTATAGGTGAAAAAGCAAAGTCTTTAAAAAAAACCCCACCCAAAAATGGAAAATTTATTGTAGAAAGCATTGCTGGTGATAGATTTAGACCATGTGTTACTTGAATACTGCCCTCTCTTTCTGAAAGTTTATTCTTCACTCTATCTCTCTCTTTCAAACGCACACACACACACACACACACACAAACGAACATACAAATTGACTATACCACAAACTAACAACATTAACAGGGCCTTTGTTCTTTTTTGTCTTGTGTTTGTCTGTCTTTTTAATTTATCACTTTCTCTTAATTGTACTGACTAAAACTAATTTTCATATTTTAGAGACATTGTTTAAGTACCTGCACGTGTTTGAGTTTCTATGCCTGCGTATGCGTGTGACGCTTAAGTCTGTTAACAGCAGATCGCAAATGTTTTAAAATCATTTATAATCACATTTAGAAAAACTTTATATGTAAGGATATTCATTTTGTTCTTTGTGAAATACGTTGCGCTCACCATCCCAAATGAAGAGATCGTCTAAACAGTGGTACCGTGAAATTAGGGTAGTCTCCCCTTCGTTAAACGTATTATGTCCTTCCAAGTTGATTTTATTTGAAGTTCTTAAATTGCTTGGAAAATTTACTGTGCTGGATGTTGTAGTTATTTCAACGTGCCTCTAAAGTAGGCAAGCAACTGTGGATTATTATCTCTGGTTAATGTTCAGTTGAAAGATCACATTTACACAGCGAGGAAACGTTGGCCATTACAGGAATATTAAATGGTTTGCTCACTGGTCAGAATGTTTTTAATGTAGAAACTAGGACTTTAAATAGCACACGACTCCTCAAGCAAGCCTTTCGTCTGCATTTATTTTTTTTTCTCGTCATCGCCGTGAAGACATGCGCACGGAATTTGGTGGCGAAAGGGAAGAGTAAGCTACAGATCGTTCGCAGCCAGCTTTGTGCCAGACCGAGGCTCGAAGACATAATATACACAGCGCATGCGCAGAAGGTCAAGGACATGTCAACAAAATGTCGTTCGTTTTCTTGTGGGGGGAAAGAGTGGAGGTAGTAGGTGGTGGAGGAAAAGGGGCGTGCAGTTTCACGAAATCAGAAGTGCACCAACGTCGTGTTAGCGTCTTGTTATCTCTCCTGACAGACATGGTAGACACCGCGCTCACCTGCAAGAGATTTTGCCGGGTGAGTTGAATAAGCCGTGTGCATAAAAAAGTGAAAATGATGGTGAGTGTATTCTATACACCGAGTAAGCCAATCGACCAGTAACGGAGTCGTTAACCAATGTACAGTCTATAACAACGTGAAACGCATTTGCATATGTTATTTTAAAGGGTTGAAAGCAGAAAGATGTCCGGTGTACTTACTAGGATATTCAACGTGAAAAATTATTGCCAAGCATCTAGGAGGTCTTCGTTGAAGATGTCTTTTTTCCGCAATAAAAGAGTGGCTAATTTCATTACAAGAACAATAGTGGTAGACTTTTCCACTGAATGCGTGAGTCGATAAGAATATTATAGCCAAAAATTGTAATTGATTTAATAAAGATATGCACTACGGCGAGGTCGTTGGATATTTGACATAAACTTCATGTCCTGGTTTCGGTTAGATCATTTTATCACTTTAACTGAACAACCCTGACTGTTGTGACCGCAAAATGATTGGAAAATGGTTGGAAAACAATGTTTATGTTTTGTTCCTTTTAAATCAAAATAGAAATACAAGGCTTGTATCATAAATTAATCAGAGTATGGCAATGTGTGTGTGTGTGTGTGTGTGTGTGTGTGTGTGTGTGTGTGTGTGTGTGTGTGAGAGAGAGAGAGAGGGAAAGAGAGCACGGCCAATAATACCTGATAAAATCCACACCATTTATCCGACCCTCAGCAAGTTTGGCAGGAATACACATTTTGATTACACCTCGGGAGTAGGTGTATGATCCTCGGGAGCATACCAGTCTTTTTCTGCGTTCTAAGATATTTTCACTGGCTCCAGATGAAACAATATTACGCAAAGACATTGCAGCACATGATTACTACAGAAAACACTGTTGTAATTTCAAACAGTACTGATAAGAGAGAGAAGAGTGAGAAGGAAAATAATGAGCGAGTCACAAGTGTTAACACAAATATTTTAGTGACAGAAAATCTGTTGAAAGCATAGACGTATTAAAGAACATCAGAGTTTTAACACACACACACACACACACACACACACACACACACACACACACACACACACACACACTCGAATCCGAACATGCACCGATGCACACGACTGAACACGGTGAACAGCAGCTTTTATTTCCCCGACAATACACATTGTGTGGAGGGAACTCGCGAAATCGACATACGTGTCAATCATAGAAATGTTTTCTTATTGTCATTAGAAACAAGTTGACGCTCGAGTAAGTTAGTGCCTTGCAGCAGCATTGTGGAGAAGACAAGTAAAACAGAAAATTGTCTTTCATTGGTCCGGTAAAGGGAGAAGCCGTGCAGCTGAGACAAAATAATTCATTCGCTTGAAACAGGACTTGAATAGAAAAGGAACAGGTAGAGGAAAATCGTCCACGCTTGACGTCAGGTGACTGAGTGGAAAGAAAAGCTGGAGAGGAAATAGCGGAGGCAATTAAATGGGTGTTAGAAAAGAACACACATCGTCGAGTGACGAGTTACAAGAAGGAAAGGTGATCTAAAACAGCAAAAGACAGTGAAGGTGTCAAAGCATTGTAAAGAATTCTTCCGCGCGTTTATAGACCAGGGATGCAATAGTCACCATCGATTACCTCCTTACTTTGTAAAACATTTATCGCCATTAACAGTCATACATCTCCCGTCGGTACACTTACATTGCTTGTACTAGCCTATGCCAGAAACAATGTGGGGCTTTGCCTGGAGTTATAAAAAACTTTAGGTTCAAGAACTGAGTAAACATTCTGAAGTACAGAGATTTCTTTAGCTAGAAAGAATCCAAAAGACAACTAATAATTAGAGTGGTGAAATAAATCATCGCGCTCCTAAACAGCAAATATGCACCTTCCATTATGAGAAGGATAAATGTTGGCTAGTTATTTACATAGTATTCTCCCAAACAATGCTATTCTTGCTTAAATATTGTCTTTGGAATGTAATATTCAGTACACTATGTGTTGGGGAAAAAGCCATGCTAGGTTATGCCACTATAGGGACTTAAATTCTAACTTATTTGGAGCCACAGCTTTGTCATGTCAAGAGCTAGGTTTGAGTTCGAATCATCGCAGGTGTTTGACACAGTTTGCCCTCTCGATCTTTTTTCTATCTTCCCATCCCACCCCACGTTCTCTCATGTCTCCCTTCTCTGTCTCTATCTTTCTTCTTTTTTTCTGTTAAACGGAAGCCGTGTAACAGTTCATCTCTAATTTCACTAGAAAGTTGGAAAGAATCAGAACAAAATGATTCTGAGAAGCTTTAAAGTGTTCACTACTCGCTATACTAAAATAAGCTCGAGTTCTCTCTACACGGATGTATAGAATCGTGGCTGTAGTCTACTGAAGTAGAAAAAAAACGCAGAATAATGGCCTTTAGCAAAAACATTCGATCCTAGCTGTCCACCTGAGTCCGTGTCATTGAAGATTCACTTCCTGCAGCAAAATATAGCTTTGGGAAGTTGTAACAATCGCCCCCACGAGCTTCAGGCCGCTGGAGAAAAAAAAACCCAGACGGCCATCACGCTCTTCTCCAGAACATTCTCACCCGGGCCACGCAGGTATCGACGGTCCTAATTAATGCATTCAGCTCGCTGTCTGCATCCTGATTTGTGATTGGGACCAACAATAGTTTCACTGTTGTAATGAATGGCAGGCCCCTCGCTGAAAATATAGTGCCGCCTACTTGTGTGATCAAGCCTGCTGGGCAAGATGGATTTGCTACTGCTTTGTACAACAGTTTGCACCGTTTTCTCGGCGGGTGCTCGACAGACAGGAGAAGGTGGTTTATTGTTACAGAAACAAAAACACGTCGTTATCCCATCACTTGGGCAAACCACTTATCAGACTGGCGGACGACATTCATAAGTAGCCATTGTTTTCTATTGAAAAATATACAATATATAGATAATTTGGTAATGACATTTTAAAAATCCTCTGAGAACAAAGTCACTAAAAGTCAAACGTTTTCCCCATATCGGGTTCAGAAATACAATAGAAAGAGCTTCGATGTCACATATATCTGAGAAAGAGTCAGTGTAACATACCTAACAGACCTAGTTCAAATCTAACATATCTAATTAAGAGAGAAAGAATTTCTATAAATGTCCTTGTGCCCTTTGCCGGATAAACTTACTCAAGTGATCTTTGGTATGAGCAAAACTACTTCAGCAGAAGATGTGCACAGAGCTCTAGAATATCGGCGGATAGAAAGCAGCCTTAACATTTTATAATGCTGGATTTTGTTGCTAAAAGAGTCCCTCGCTTTACTTTTTTATTTTTATCTCTTTTTAAAACCCCAGCACATATCAATCCACGTTAGTTCAGAGGTTTCACTTACGTAGAATAGGTTCATTATACGTTAATAATAAGAAGACTAAGAAGAATAATTTTTATCCTCCATATTGGCACTATTGTAAAGATATTTTTGGGTCCTATCTTCCTATTACTCGGTCGATGGGTGTGAGGGTAGTTCACTCTGTTGGGCTTCAGTTAAGGCCTGTGTGAAAAAAGTCAGCCAGGAACCTGCGCATCTAAAGACACCATTTTCAGCAGTTACTTCAAGTCGTCATAGCAACACGCCCACGTGCTGAGAGGCAAGAAAATAGGAGGAATTAAGTTTAAGTGATTCAGCAGAAACGAGGGTAAAAACGAAATCTGATGAAGATGGAAACACTTGAGGTGAAAAGCAACAACGCTTTGTCGGTTGTTTAGGTCAGTATTCGTCGGCAGGGGGCGTCCTACGTGACCTTTAATTTAATTTACCCTACACTCATGATTTATTTTCTTTTGTACTCTTTCCATGGTTTGTAAGATATAGTGCAATTTCTCCGTTCAGACAATACAAAGATTCATTCCAGCGTGCATCAAGAGTGAAAGTTCGAGGTTCACCACTTATCTCTAGATTATTCCCCTGCAATGGTTTCCTTCACATATTTTGGCAAAGGACTAGCTTTAAACACAAGAACTAATTTGCAGGGACGTTTATTGTGACACAGGAGAGGTGCGTTTTGTTTTTCTGGAAGCATCTACTTTTCATATTCATAAAAGTAAAGTAGAAGTGCTTCGTCTTGCAAATCTGTTTATCACTGTTGCCAGTGATAAATAAAAAGTGATGCAAGCGAGTACACAAATCAAGAAAGGGAGAAAATTAAAAACAAAGAAATGAAATTAGGACGAAAACTGGGAAAAAGACAAAATCGCAATAATACAGGTAACATCTGCATGTATTAGGAGCTTAACGTTTACCATTACAATCATGCTTACTCCCGCAATGGCCACTAGGCCTGTGGTCTTTTTCCTTAAACCCTATTTTTCGGCAACTAGTTCTTAATATTTGCTCTTTTCCATTACTTACGGTTATCAAATGTTAAATTGATTTACAGTTTAACTTCCATTGGTAAGTGCAGCGACTGGATTTAAAGCACACGCGTTTTATAAGTATGAGACCAGTACACAAAGGTGGCTTGAGGTGTTTCCACAGTGTATTCCCACGCTATAATCCGTAAGTCTATATTTATCCGACGCCATTCTAAGAATGCAGAAGAAAAAAAACAATAAAAAATACTTGCTGATAACGGGACCGGTAATCGAATAACTTTAAAGGTCTAGTGGGCTGCACTTTTTAAATTTTAACGCCTTGGTAAAGCTCAGTGTAATATTTCCCAAAATATGGGCACTTCCGTCCATTGTGACAGACATGTCTACAAATATTATTATGCACAGCAAGCAAACTCGTGACGTCACGGTAGTACACAAAGTCGCCTAAATAACGAATAGTTATAGCCCTCCTCCCTTTCTTGGCTAAGGCCTTACAACGTAAATGCATTCATGTAAGTCCTGACTTTATATCCATGGTGATATTTGTAGACGGGTATCGCGACAACAAAAAGGATGGGTAGTGGTAGTGGTAGTGGTGGTGGGGGCTGCCCCAGTCATTACACAAAACTGTGCCCCACTTGACTTTTAAAATTTTGCTGTATTCTTTTAGAAGCAACATTCTGAACACGTTTATGGAAACAAGAAGCACAAGACGTGTGACGTGGAAAGTTGCCTCAACCGTCGCCCTGAACTACATCCTCACCCCATGTCCCCCATTACGTAGCTTGATAACAAACCTTAAAGGCCAGCGTTAGCCTATTAATTTTTCTGCTAAATCTTTTTCGCTTCATATTAATCTTGCGTTTATGTGAGCACATAGTGTTTTTCTTTCATCCTTAAGCAAAGCGTATCTTTTCACAAAAGAATTCATAAAAAAATATTCTTCTTGTTCTACTTTCAGGAGATCAAAAGCAAAAGGAAATCTATTTTTGGCCTACGCACGCTACCATCTCTTCAAGGCCGATCATCTTTCTCTTTCTTGCTCGCTGGTTCTCCTTTTCCTTATTGCTTTTTTTAGACTAATAATGCAGGTCAAGTTTCGAATTCGGAAGTATCATTATGCATCCGTTATTCACTATTAAACTTGTTTGTCCATATAAGAGATTAACTTTTATAAACATATCCATAAACATGAACAAATCCAATTAGATTCATAAACTGGATATTTGAAACCATCTATTTAATAATAAATTTGCATTAATTTGTATTTGAATCTGTGTAGTTTTCTTTGACGCTGTTCCAAAATCCCCCAAAATGCAGTGCGAAAAGTTTGCAGGCACCATTTATCCTATGAATCATTCATATCCAAAAACAAAGCAATAGCTAAAAGAGATTTCCGTTCATTTTTCTTTTATTTCCCTGTAAGCGATGACTTGAAATCTCGCCAAAACTGAATGCGTCTATCTTTATGCATCCACACCACCTCTGCCCCTTCCTGTATATCTTTTCTGCAATGAAGAACACAACATCAGGATAAAAAGCCTGGGCTGTCAGATGCTATTCTGGAATGCAACTGGCAGCCCAGCTGGATTTGCGCACCCATTACCTCAGACTATTTACATTTTAAACCTTTTACCACAACGCACAGCGTGAATATCACGACCACGCAGCAAGCAAGTCCCTCCCACCGGTACTCTTTACTCCTGTTAGCGGACAAAGACTTGTCCAGAACGGTTCTCACAAGCCCACGGATTCATTAAAATTCATTCCTGACTATTAGTTGTTTAGTGTTTGTAATATTCTATTTATAAAGGTTAATCGTTTAAAGGCTTGTACTACCAGTGTACCCGTACTGGATGGCAAGTCTATAACAAGAAGCGTTAAAAAAGACAAAAGAAAGTAAAAACTAGATTGTTGACAAATGCGATTTTGTTATTTGTTGTGCTACCTGTAGTAAGAAATACTTCAAGTATAGAGGAAGAATTTTCCAGATTTTTCATAATGGATATTCAACACTTTCCTTCTAGACATTAACATGGGTTGCAGTAAACTCTTCACCCGGAAGTGCCGTTCCTTAAGTCCCCGACTGCGCATGGCGATAACGAATATTCTGGGAGTAAGTTTCTATTTTTAAAGTAAGCCTTGTGCAAAAGGGCCCCCACCCACTTTTCCTCAAATACCATAAAACCTTTCCTGTACTCTTATCCTTAAGTAGAGGAACAATCCACTCTCTCCCTCTCTTTCTTCTTCGCCTAATCGTTTTCTCTGCTGGAATCAATCCCTCCTCCCCACCATCTCCTAACGGCCTTCTAACAAAAGGTATTCATGTGTATGTTGCAAGTCTACGTAGTTTTTGAAGACCCCTTTACTATATTTGTGTAGCTGGCAGTGTGCATTGATGTTTTCACAGTAAACAGTGCTATTTGAATTTTCTTACGCCAGGTGCTGGCCAGACACACACACACGCACACAGTGAAGCTCACTCACTTACCCATCCACATACCCTAATAGGAGATAAGTGGGAATGTACAAACATCCATGACACAATGGAATTTTTTTATACAAATCCCAAATAATTGCTAACTTCTTATGTATTCAGTAGAAAGTTTCTGTATGGCGGCTGTATTCACCTCATCTGCTGACTTAAGACGATGGCAGTAGGAAGTTGCTGTCAGCCTGTTGTACTCGCCTTATCTGTTGATCAGTTTACAGACTTCCGCGCATCCTTTCCCGAGGCTCAGCCGAGTAAAACGACCAGTGAATGGTGAGCAGGTAAGTCAGGTGCGGTATCTCACTCACGCCCGAAGGAGTTGGTACTGTCTACATCACTCAAATATGTGAAGTACGGGACTCGGCTAATGAGCGTTGAGCAAGTGCAAGTTGTCCGCCCACAAAGTAATGCTGGACACGGGATGGCCGTGTGGGTTCTCACAGCCCCACGACCTGCTGAAGTTGTATCTGTCAGCGTGGTGATGCTAAGCGCGCATTCAGGTCATTCACAATCCAAATTTAGAATGATTTTAAAAACTCTGCGCGATACAGAATGCCGATTTGTCTGCTCATTTAATAGCTATTGCTTGGAATGCTAAAATAAGCGAGCGTCAAATTTCCAGAGCCGAGCTGTCCCCGTTTTTATTTTCTGATCTAGCATTTTGTTGGGGGCAAAGAAAAATGTGTGTAGGTAAATATAGAGGGGTCGACCCTGGAGACCAGCGGGAAGCTAGCAGAGCAGTTGCGCACTGAGACTCGCGCTATCCCAGCAGGCTGTGCAGTTATTTCGGAAGTGATGTAACAGGGTCGTGTTTCCCTTTCTGCCACCCTGTACATCCTGCAGGTCTGTTGTAAAACACTCGTACAGCTTGCACGTGCTGGTGGCTCGCTATTCCATCATTTTAGTCGAGTGGTAATCGGGATGCTACTGCTTTCACAGCGGCACGTCTTTAATGGGTCTGTTTCAGTGGTTTTATTTTCTTTCCTTGTGTTTTTCTCCCGGATGTTAAGCTTGTTGCCTCTCGCAGACTTCCTACCATCTAATCGTCGTGGTATTCCGCTGATGGGTAGGAAGGTCACTGGTTATTACCACATGTATGTGTCTGCGGGTCATCGCTGACAAAACGAGGCTTTACTGCCACCCGAACACCCGTAATGCCTCTCCTTGATGCGCACAATCACTTCATCTGACTGTTCGAGGTCTCGGAAGAGCGAGTGATACTAAGGCTAGAGTCGGCTGAAACAACCTGCCCGACCAAAGCTTCAAGTTAACACGTGGGGAAGGCTTTCGTGTCTGTGGAGCGTTTCGTTAAGTGCCTGTGAGGGAAGAGCAGCGAAGGAGCCAGAGAAAAGCTTTAGAGACACGCCTCGCCCCAGGGGACCAGCTTACAACAGTCTTTTGTGATTTACTTGTGAAATTAAGCAGGTGTGCTATATTGCCCGAAATGCGACCATCCCTTTCTAAACCTAAACCTAATGTGACAACACTGACCAAGGGCTCGAAAGTATGTCTTTTATACAACGGGTCCTCGTGTTTATTGCAAGACCTGGTACATCAGTTTTTGTCAACAAGCCTGTGCGAGTGAAATAACATAGTGTTTACGATATATTTTAACAGACTGCTTACATGTGTCAAAAATAAGGGGAACAAACCGTGAGAAAAGGAAAGCAACATTTTCAGTAGTCCTATATGGTTTAACAGAGAAAACCTCAACAGCGTCAAAAGGAGGGACTCACGGGTTTTGCTAGAACAGTGATGAAGGCTAAAGGAATGACTTCATTATCACCAGTACTTGTAAAATTGCTACACGACTCTGTACAGCTATTTCAAGCATTGACAACTAAAATATATCACACGACACGCTGCATCGCGGAAACAAACGCATGCGCCTGAAAGGTTTACAACCGTTTCGAAGATGAGCTTGAGGGAAAATGTCGGGAATTCACATAAAATACGAATGGTTATATGAAAAGAACAAAAATATTTTATTTCCTTAAACAATAAAACAAGAGAGCGTAAAAAAGAAAACCCAAAGAAAACAAAAAGAAAAATCGTTTCTTTTTTTCAACCAGCAACGTTTCATTTGTTGACTTAAGCACCGTCACTGCAGCAGTCACGTGACAGGCATTGAAAGGCCTTTACAGGAAATTTTAAATGAACCGAGAATACGCAAAGGGCACCTGCAGGCAACTGCCTGGCCTAACACGGGTGCAGCAATGGAGGGCGTGGTCTGGCATCGCAGCAGCAAGTGCTCCAGGCTAGCGTGGATGTTGATAAGCGAATCCTGGAAGAAAAGGTGCTAGTGGAGAGGCACGCTGTTGTGAACAGGTGATGGCGAAACACAGAAGCACATTGCATTGTCGGAGGAAGTCAGAAAGAAAACAAAGGGACCTCCAACATTAACCTTGAAATAGCGTCACATGTGTGCAGGTGTGAAGAGATCATACGTAAAGATAAATTGCTCTTAAAATCCCGGAATGTGTCTTGACTAGTCCACGTGCATCAGGTGTTTATTGTCAAACAGAAAGCTTTGCTCTCTCTCCTCTTCACCATCCTCTCTCCTGCTGTCTACCGCCAGTCTACAGACTGCTATTGACTTCCTCTGCTTACTTGTAGCGTTACGTCAGTGTAGTGCAGTTTCTTCCCTTGCTGTCGTGTTTGGGTAGTTTTGAAAGCGTGTATTCGTGTGGTGGTGGTGGTGGTGGTGGTGGTGGTGGTGTGTGTGTGTGTGTGTGTGTGTGTGTGTGTGTGTGTGTGTGTGTGTGTGTGTGTTTGTGTTTACGAACATGCAGCGAGTTCTGAGTATCTGACAAATGTGACTACCTCCACATGCGTGCTCGTAGCTCTTCTCGCCGTTTTAGAAAAATGTGGGATGAAGGTTTAAGGCAGGTGTGGGCATCAAGTCGTTATTTGTGGAAATGTATGCCCATCTACTTTCCCCCTTTCCGCCAAACTCCCTCTCAATCAAAAAGAGCAGAAAGCTGACAAAAGCATGGCTGAGATATTTATCTGCAAAATGTACCTGAACTCTTACGTGAATATAATTCGCATGAGGGTTTTGCAAGGGAAGCAGACACGATATCATGTGCTAACGAGTCAGGACGGAATTATCACACGAGACGATTAGGGGACGGAAAACCCGGCCAGTGGCAGCTTGTACGTCTTGATGGCCATGGCACAGACAAGTTAAGCTTCTTGCCTTCATGTGTAGGCAAATGTTCTTAAAAGCTGTGAGTGTATCATAGGTTGTCTGGTACGAGGGACTCGCCAGTTACCGTTTGACACGAAAGATTGACCTTTAAAGCTTTCAACAGAGCTTACTGATAACTATCACTGTTAGTTTTTATTCTGTTCTGTTTTTTATAGTGACTGACTATGGTGTGCTCTTCTTTCGTGCCAGGAAGAACGAAACTTTCAGGCACAAATGGCTACTGAGTCAACGTAGGATTTGGGGTTGAATGAATTGAACCAAGAATTGTCTGTATTTAAACAGTAAGACTTTGGCTTCAAATTTATCGCAAGTTAAGCTTGCTTTTGATATCCGGCAGGCTTGAATTGCTGCTGAATTTTCTGACAGTGAGCACCGCTAAAAGTTCGTGATGGAGGACTTCGTTAGGAATTCCCCCGCTGAGTAGACACCATCAGGTGCTGGCACGGCCAGCACGCACACCGGCAACTTAACGAGGGCGTGAAAGCGGGAAGAGTCGTACTATTACAACGAAAGGATCACACACACACACACACACACACACACACACACACACACACACACACACACACACACACACACACACAGTTGGAGTGTTTTTTCACTTTCACACAGTTTCTTACACTCCACAGTTGGATCTATATATATATATATATTCGGAAAGCAGTGGGAAAAGGTCTATAATCTAAAATGTTATGTAAATAAACTAATAAGACAAATGACAAAGAAAGTAACAGAGATTTTGACATTTTTGTATGCATATATATATATATATAGAACTGACGTTTTCAAGGACGAAAACTCTCCTTATCTGTATTTCATTTTGGTCACAACGTCCATGTTACACATTTCTCATTACACATTACCGCGACAGACTCACATAGTGGTGTTAGGACCCGGGCTATAGCCTGGGTGCACGCACACAACTCAATCTCTCAAAGAGAACCCAGCGCTTGGACTGCGATAATCAGGCTACGATGTCGACGACCTCTACTGTGAGGGAAAAGGGTTGGCTATAAGGCTGAGCTTGTTCCACAGCCTGTGTCTCCACCCTTCCATTTTCTATCCTCCCAGCCCACTCACCGTGCACTCAGAAAGAAAACAGTTAAACTGCCGATATTTCAGTGGAAAAAACACACTCCTTCATTGTGATATTTCATTAGCAAGTGAAATTTGATGGTATAATTCCACGGACCATTTTACAGCAAACAAGCACAGGTGTTCCTTTTATAATGTTTTTCTCTAAGTGTTAATGAACAAACTATAAATTTTAGCAAAATTCCAACAAACAGGGTAATAGTACTTCATTAGCGGTGATTCTCATTGTACTCAGGTTCTGGCATGACAGTGCTGTTAACCGACTAGAATTATGTAGGAAAAAATCGCTTAAGAAAGAAAGAAAGAGAAATTTGTCAGTTAAAAAGAGATTTGGTCAACACCGTCCAAAAAAGCCAAAAACGTGTCAGCTCGAACAAACAGCAATGGAAGAGAAATAAGGAGAACAAAGAAGGAAGCCAATAACAAATTGAGTGTTAACGAACATTACTCTAACAGATAACGTGGGGAAAGGAACTGGTCATGCGGAGGCTTAAGTCTGCTCGAGAGAGGCAATCTTGTTTTTCAGACAAGCTTTTAAACCGCCGAAATGCGTGCGTTGGTAAAAAGTGCAGAAATAATTGAAAGGGAATGGACCGCACGTGTAGTAATAGGCCATCGTAATGGAGAGAGAAGAAGAGACGATTAAATTAAGGAAATGCAGATTTCTCGAATATTGTTCTTTCCCTTTTTTCTTTTGTCTGCATCAGCGTATATTGTGTGTGTGTGTGTGTGTGTGTGTGTGTGTGTGTGTGTGTTTGTTGGTGTGTTTGTTTGTGCGTGAGCATGTGTGTATGTGCGTAAGCGCGTGCGTTTGTATTAGTCCGAGCGTATGTACGTCTGTGTGTGGTTGGAGTTTGGGTCAGAGAGAGAGAGAAAGATTATAATATAAAAAGAAGGAGTGGTTAGTGATTGTAATATCAGTCTGTTAATGACACATACATAAGTAGCATGTTTGTCGAATAAGCCTCCGGCAGTTGCCAGACTACATCACATACACATTGTCTGCCGGTAACAAGGACGTCGCAGTGTGAGGGAGTTTTAAGCAGATATTGGTGTGATTTAAAAATAATCTCAAAGATATAAAACAAATAAATTTAAAACTTTTAAACGAACAGTGGGTAATTGATACCCCCGACCCCGACCTGTCACCTCGAGGAAAGCCAATTACGACATAACTGTTATGTCAAAAAGCGGACACAATTTTTCTGTTGTCATTAGAAGAACCGCCTGTGGGTATGAATAAATGAGCTGCCCTCAGAGAAGCGCTGTTGCTGCCATTCAACATTTCATTACAAAAGACATTTTTTTGTGCAGTGATACAAAGACATAAAATAGATTTGACTTGGTCGCTCCATCGAGACTGCTGGACAAAGGACTGTGTCCTTTATTTCCTAGAGGCATCGGTTTTAAAGGAAATTTTTATCATAGAGTTAATCGATGCGTTTTTCCTGTAACACAAAGGTCTAATTCATTAAGACTATCTCTCTAACGATTGTATGTCAAGTAATTCATCTAAATCGGTGTTAGTTATAACTAGCGGGTCTTAATAACACTCCTTGTGCTTGCTTATTTACCATGATGAGACAGATGATCCTGTTTGGTTTCCTTGAGATGATGACACAGAAGTAGAAATCAACGACGATAAATTAAAAAAAATATAATCGCCACTAGCGTCATTCACTCCCTCACTTTCTCTGTAAAGCACACACACACACACACACACACACACACACAGAGTCAGTAGAGAAAACTGAAGGACCCGGAGAGAATCCCCGACGTTTAGCCCTGACAGCAGGTGTTACATGTAGAGGGCGGTGTGTTAGAGCTGATATCCGATGCACCGATACCCGATACCCGATTCCAACTCTCGCCTTAGCTACAGCGCCACCACCCTCCCCAGCAGACATAATGAGGAAAAGGAGGAAAGAACGACACTTTCTTCTTGATCTGTTTATTTGCTTTTTATTCTGACACATGAGCAGCTGAGCATGTTGCTGCACGCAGAGAAAACCTTGAACTCCTTCATTCGACTTAGATGAATATGTTTGTCTCTCCTTTTATGCGGCCACTAGTGTCACATGCCATTCTTTCAATAACTGCATGTATACACGTGCCAGCGCGCGCGTTAGTGTGTGCATGCGTGTTCGTGTATTAAGATGTACTCATGCCTGCCCTTTAAAATAAATCTGTTCTCGTGCGCCAGTCTATGTGTAAAGCACTTGGAGCCCGGCCGGACCTGAGGAAGTGCACTGTACAAAAGAGCTATAAGATGCAAAAAAGGAACAGAAACTGAGAAAGAGAACAACAGGCCGAAAGGCAGACAAACAGCAACACTTACACCACAAACTTTGACTGACCGAGACCTAACAAACCAGAAACTAAGAACCAAAAAAACAAAAAAACAAAAACAAAAAAAAACAGTTTAAAAGTAAGGAGCAAGCGCAAGTTGAAATATAAAAAGGAGTCACGTGCATTGTGCCCACCATCTTTACTGAACTTTGAACTCCCTGACAACTTAACCATTGCTCAACAATCGACTCTTTCATTACTCGGTAACACTTCCTTAATTGCACTGGAGCACTTTGGGCATTATTTCTTATGTCTGTTTTTGCTGATTATCTTGTCTCCAAGTCGTTCTGTTTGGCGCTATGGGGGCCAAGTGTGTGGCCAAACGTGCCCAGTGTGCACGCAATCCTCTCCAGGGAAACATCCTGGTCTACGCCGGGAGTGATGAACCAAACGTGTAAAAAATGAAGTCTGCTTTAATTTCGCCTTCTCGGTAACCGTGGGCTGCGGTGGCAAGCGTCTGCATCCCTAGCCTCATACAAACATCTTAACCGAGTTCCATCAACCTCTATGCCGGGGTGCGCTGTCAGGTTGAGTGAAATACCGCTGTCTGTGGTGGGATTCAGACATTAAAGGTCTACTGCAGTGAACAACTTGTTTCTTTTACATCATGGGTCTGAACACAACTGTTAGTCTTAAACCACAGCTCATGTCCGTTAAATATGCTGATTTAAGATAAAATGTAAGCGTAGCAAATGTGTAATGTTATGAAACGTTTCTGCTGGAGTGCTTTTGCACCTCGAGAAAGAACCTGGTTTTCCATTCAAAAGACAACACATGACTAGTATATGTGCCTGGTGCTTTTACGTAAAACAAACATTCACATTTCTGGAATATTTGAGTCAAACAAATAAAGCATTTAATTTTTTTCAAGAAAAGTTGTAATAATAAACTGAAGAAAGAGGGTTGCACTGTTGCAGAGGGCTACAGACTCTTGAGTAGTAAACTGCCATACGTACAAGTTTAAAAGCCTGAAGTAACGACCAGCATGTTGTTTCACATCATATTCATCTACATCAAATAAATAAATATAAATAAATAAATAAGAAATAAAGTTGTGGCTTGGCTGAACGTCGTTTACAGCTACTTGAACGTAAAAGATGGAGCTTCTCCATGATCAGTACATCTCAACACTGTAATACCACCAAGCCATTTGTTAACTGCAGCTGCACTGGTCTTACAATTTATCAGCTTTTATCAATGTTTGACACGAGTTCAAGAAAACTACTAACATCTCACTGAGATGCAACTACCATCATCTGCATAATTTTGACTGTTTGCAAAAATAAAACCATATTACTTATTTGAGAATTCAGCAACAATGATAATGAAAAAAATCGTATAGAGCGCTTTCAGGCAGCACAATGGAAATGAAAACACTTTGCAGCGTCCAACACCAACATCTACCGGCCTCAGTCAGTCGGGCCTGTCTTTAGCCAACTGTGGCACAGTCTGCTCCTTTACACAGAATCCCTTTGTGCTGGATATAGCGCGATCCCATATAAGTATCGACCTAGGTAAAAGTAAAATATATTTATATTTTTTATACTTCCATTGTGTGGTTCTACAGGATTCAGGAAAACACTCCGACTGAATCTGGAAAGGGGAGGGTGTCTGCCCGTGCGGATGTCAGGATTTCGGGGAAATCGATGAACCTCTCTTTGGTCCTCTCTTCTTTTGTTGTGTCATCCGGTACCGATACACCATGCCCACAGTTTGAGATTCTCTCCACAGTGGATTAGAACGGTTTATAGTTGTCTACAGTCGCGCCCAGCTTCGCAGTGAAAGGACATTGCGGACAATTTACTGCGCATAGTCGGTCAGACAGAAGGGAGACCATGAGGAATACCCGCCATCAGTTGTGTAAAGGCAGTCACACGGGTGTACCCTCAGACAGAGATTGATAAAGGTTTGATACCCTCGCTGCAGATGGATTTCACTCGTCTAGTACTCAAGAAAGGTCATGATGTATAAAAGAGGAGTCACATTGTTATCAATCTTAACAATTGTTTCAACAGTATATTGCTTGCGAGGTAGATGTCACAAGCACATCCTAATTCTTGCTTTAATGCGGGTATTATTGGAACAGTACCAGTACCCTGTGGTTCTGTATTGTTTTATACAAGCTCATAACTCATGCATATAAGGATCCTTAGGATTTTTTCCAATATTCACCATGAAACAAAACTAAACAAAGGTAACACCTCCACCATAACAAATCACTATAAACACGCACAACCAAAATAACTGTTGCCAGCAAGACAACCCCGCTGATCGAGTCTGTCAGTAGGCCCATCTCTACCACTGTTACTTTCCAACTGGTCACTTAGCGCAAGTGCCTCCCGCAACACCCGCTACTATAGTTTATCGATTGTGGTCTGCAAATTTACGATGCCCTGTGGTAAACATCGATACGTCAACAAAGATTAGAAAACATTCAGCGCTGTTGTTTACATCGTCTTTGATGATAGGCACTATCTCCAACACGATAATTTCTTTTGCTTTGAGACGGCTTTACATCTTTTGTCCCAACATCGAGAGACACACGCTGACAGAAAGTCAAGGTATAAGATTTAAATTTCAGTTGCCTGAAAAGAAAGCATCAAACCATTTTACATGAAGCTAGGAAAGTGAAATGAGAAATGTTAAAAAAGTATGGTTAACATGCATGGTTTAAGGATAATGAATGGACGTGGCTTGGTCGAAACCACAGGCTGTGATCAAGGCTCAGATAGAGGAAATCTGATAAATGTGACACTTTTCCATGAACATGTCTTGCCAGGTGGCACAATTTATTTTCTCCTATTAAAACTTTCGTTTGGAGATGCGGAAGGGGGATTGGAAAGAAAAAGAAGGGAACAAAGGGAGTAAGAAGTATAACTTGAATGTGGTAATCTCATATGTGATTTGTCAAGTTTTCATGATGGAAGTCGAGCGAGCTTTTACTCTTACTTCCCAGAAAGATGGATGCCCTTGTTTTGCGATCAGCCCAAGCATGAAATAGCCTTTTAGGGTTATGTCCCTTTCCCGAAAAAGCTCCAGAAATGACCTCCCTTGGCACGGATTTTGTTCGAGCTGCGTATCGTCTGCATCCGCGCCAAATAAATGGTTGGATGAGCCAAAGAGCGACATCTGATGGGGACGGCACCGTGCGACTTCTCAACCGACAGCATGAGTGGCGGTGAGCTGAGGGGACTTTGCCATGTGGGAAAGAAGGGAGTTAACTCAAGGTTCTCGTCAATATTACTTGTCAATCGGTTTGGTGGATGCCCGCTTCTATATTTCTGTTGTTTGGTTTGCAACACTTGATGCCATATATTGTACTGAAAATCTGTGCACGTAAAATGATAATTCTGATCATGTACCTATTCTGATATCAACACTGCGCTGTACAATGCTGCAATACACTGGTTTATTACCGAAAAAGCTACTGAAAACAAGCCTGGGGATTGTAGAGGAAAAGAAATGTTAATGGTTCCCCGTGTCTGGTGAATGTTGATGTAAAAATTGTAGCCAGAAATTATCTCTACCCTCCATCATCAAAGAATGTTATCTTTTCTCGATAAATCACATCTCTGTTGCAGCTGGCGCAGTGTGAGGTTTTCAGTCATACAACAGAGGAAGCCTCGAATCTTCAGAAAAACCAAATAAGCATTCAGATGACAGTCGGTCACAAGAATAGATAGTTAAGAGAAAGAACAGATATATACAAAGAATAAATAGCCAAGTGAGACAAACACATAAATGATAGAGAAGGAAGACAATGACAAAGGACGTGCACACACGCGTACAGGTCTCCTACAGGCCTCGCGCAGAACCTAGTTTTAATAAACATCGTGGATTTAGTAAAAAAAAAAAAAGGCTAGAGTGCTGTCAGTAAATTAGCACACTATAAACAACTAGATATACTACAACCAGTGCAAAGGTAAAATGTAACACGTCTTAAAAATAAGACAAAAACTAATGATAACGTAGTTGTATTCTGTGGTTCTTATTATGTGCAATTACACAATGTCTTGCCATGATTATTTGGTTACTTTCAAGTTTTGAATGAGAATGTACAACGTTATTTCATAATTATTATTACAAAACAACAGTTTTAATTAATATTAACTCCAGTTGACAAAAAGTCACAATTTGTTGATAACAATGCATACTCTCATATAATCATGCATAAAACATCTCTAAAAGACCAAGAATTCTCTAGAAGAAAATGTCAGGGTCATACTACCTTCCTTCTATTGTTTCGATAGCTTAATTGGTATGATCTTAACTATTTGTCCTGATGTCTTAATAAATTGATATGATCTTCATTATTTGTCATAATGGCTTATTTAATTGAACAGTTCATTAGCTTTCATAATAGTTAATTTAATTGAAATGATCTTCATTATTTAATACTACTAATAATGAGGAGGATTTGTGTAGTGCCTGTCCAAAAATGTGCTCAGAGCTCTTTACATAAATAATATATAGACTAAATCATCAACAACCATGCACCCATATTCACATATAGCAGACACGCTCACTTCTACAGCATACGCTCACTCCTATACAAAGTAAATTACAGACACACGTTATGCATGCCCATGGTCAGGACAGGGTCACAGTGAAGTTGTTCTGAAAAGATACATCTTAAGTTTAGACTTAAAGGTGGTAAAAGAATCAAAGTAACGAAGGCTGAATGGTAATCCGTTCCAAGCTGATATTTGTCATGATGGCTTATTTAATTGATATGATCTTCACTATTTGTCATGTAACCAGTTTCACAATATAAACCCACACCAATTTGGACGGAAACATACCCTTATGCTTCATTATTACCATATGGTAAACACATAAACATCTAATATATATTAACATACATCTCCATCTCTGGTGACGTACACGTGACTCAAGCCCGGTTGCACATTTCTCGCGGCAGCAAAGAGGAACAACCCATCCCAGCCTGAACTTTCCTTCAGGTGCCGACAATCTGGCTGCCGACAGAGTCACAGAATAGCTAAACGGGTTCCGATGCACTGTGCAGATTTAAGGCTAACGGTGATTACAACCCGTGATAAGGCCCGATGAAGTAACTGTAGTTTCACAGATTACGAAGGCGTCCTCCCATTGCTGTCTTGAGTCAGACTGACAGAGAGGTCTGATAGAGACGTTTTCATAAGAAAAGAAATTGATAATAAAAAGTCTTTGACGTGGCGAGCGGCTTGTTTACCCCGCTAACAAATGTTATGCCTCGGGAACAGATTGGGCCTGATGCGTCCTTTGATAATCGTAATAGACACGTAACACTGCTTTTCATGAACTAGACTCTTGCATAAATGTTTTTAACATTAGTGCCCAGCTAGGAAACAAGATAAGGACACAGAGCCTTCATCAGAGGCAGAATAGATATTGCACTGGGATGCGGTCACCCGATTACAGTGCGATTGTATAAGCAATTAAAACTGTTGGTGGGTCTTGGGAAAAAAACGTGAATGGTATTAAAAACGCCGTTGCCTGCTGTGAGATGTTTATTTGAGTCTTGATAACTAGTTAATCACTAGCTTCACTCACTAGAGATGTGAGGATCTGTCGGGATGCTCTCGTCAAGTGACTCGATCGAGACAAAGCAGCGCATTATCTAGACTTTCAGTTCCATGAATAAACATGTACAATAATCCTGAGCTTAACGTAGTATTTAGTATGCTGCCATCAATCTCCACAACCACCGGATTATCGCAGAGACCTTGTCTTAAGTGCTGAATACCGTTTGCTATCAGGATGGTAATAGTCTCCCCCCACCCCAGCCCACCCCACAACTTCTACTCCAGGCATGCAGGCCAGTCTTTGATTTCTCATATTTGAAGACCGACAAAGCAAGCTATTATGTAATCATAATTTACATTTTATCTTCTTTACATTTCCAAACATTATCTTGTCTTTCAATCAGTTAAATGTTGACGAAAAAGAAATATAGCAGCAAGTAAAGATGACAAACCAGTGTATTTCGCCAACAAAGACAGTAATCATTTAGATAGTCAAAAAAAAGTTTGGCTATCAGTCTCTCCTGATGCGCGTGCTGTAAAGTTGCTGTCGCTTGTGACACTAAACTACTAATTGATGAATTTGACCTGAAAAAAAGCCACAAAGTGAAGACACTAACAAAGAAGTCTGCACTCGGCGAAACCAAATTGCGTGCACGTAGCTGTAACCATATAGTAAGCATTTACCTATACATAAATTTTCAAGATATATTTTAAATTTACAAAACCTCAACATAGTGTAATGTTGGTATATGCATCTTAAAAACGAACATAATAATAAAATATAGACAAGACGGGCGCTGACCCTGCAGTGTGGGTAAAGCAACTCGGCCAATACCCAGCTACTGCCAGTGAATGCTGTTCAAACCTGTGTACGCCACCCTGTGCTTATTCTTTTCAACATGAATCACACTAGGACACAGAGTGTTCAGACTTTATGAGAAGCTACGATCCAACAATATTTGATTCTTACCTTCACAGACCGATGTCAGTGTGGCGACCAGCTTTTACATCCCTGCCCTGGCTAGTCACGTGTTGCCTGAAACACACGGCAAGCAGACAGACCGGCGCGTTAAACAAACCACCAGCCAGAGAAAAGAAGGAGCCTGGTGCTTAAGAGAGGCGTGTGTTAGACCAGGACAGCCAGGCACGTGCATGTCTCAGTCTGCGTGTAGTTGTGTGTGTGTGTGTGCATGTGTGTGTGCAAGCGCGCGTGTATTAATGTTTGCAGTGTGCAGCTTGTCTCAACGGTTCTACGAATTCCTTGCATTTATCTTCTTCTAGCTGCACATATAGGATTTCACGATGGTGCTTTTTGGCATGCTTGATTATTATCATAAATATCCATACTTATTTTACTAAAGCACCAACTGACCTCGCTTAAATGTCTTACCCCAGCAAAACTTTTAGCATTCTTAATTAAAATATAAGAAATATTATATAATATGTAAAAAAAACATTGACTTATCTATGAGATAAGGAAGCTATTACTATTCTGAATTTTCCATTTCCTTATCCTTTTCTGATAGCATTGCTAATAAGAAATTTCAATAATCAGGATTCATTTCTGTTTGCATAAAACAATGGTCTAATGGCTCCTATATATCAGTGCTACAATATAAATATGTGTAGAAATATACTAGTATATCAGAACTAGCATACTCTAGTTCTTTAAGCGTGTTTCAACATTCTTTTTATTCTGATGACACTTGATACCTAATTGTAATAAACAGCTTGCATTCAGTCTCGCACTATTGTGTTAAACAAATTTAGCCAAGAAAAATAAGAAAATGAAACTGCACTGGTACAGCATTCATTGCCCAATGGTCGCCGTCTGCACTTCTAATGGCCAGCACAGACAATCGTAAAGGCAATAGCTTTGATGGATAAGTAGGGACAACAATGGTGTCTTAATGAAAATGAACGACCTATAGACAAAATAAAATCTTTGGATCGAGAAAGGTAAAAGATTTTTTTTTCTCCAGTAGACGTAGCGAAGGATCCCTTTCATTCTGCCAGCCCCTATCCATCGTAAAGTTCGTATAGTAAAGGCACAGGAAGGGTTCATTATTTTAGAGATAGCGCACTTCGCGGACGCTGTATCTTGGACGCAGAATCACTGGCTTCCTTCAGGAGAGATAAGTATCCGTAGTAATGTACATGCTATTTGTGCAACTTCTGTAAAGGGAGAGACAGAGAACCTGTCTGAACCCTTTCGCTGTACGTTTTAAGAGCAGTCCATAAATTGGCAAAGCAGCATAAACGTCTCCAGAAGTCATTCGGTTCAGTCCTCGATTGAATTAGCTGCCCTCTCATAAAATGTGGTCTTAGAGAAGACCAGACAGAACATTTCTTTCCAAGGTTCTGGACACGCTTAACTGACGCAGTCACCATGGGCTACAAAGTCGCAACCCTTCATTCAAGCGAGAGATTTAATAATCTATCCAGTTTTAGCAAAGCCTATTAAGAAAATATGGGGTAAATTGAATAAACGCGCCTACTTACAACACACACCACACACACGAATGCACGCACACATGCACGCACGTACACTGAGAAATAGAGCTAGTATAAACCCGTCTTCAGATTCTTCCAAAGCGGAATTATTGGTAGTGCTTCATGAGCTTATCACTAAAAATATTCGAGTCTTCCTAGGGTCTGTAGTTGGAAAACGGTCCAGGATACACGTCTGATATATCTGACATAATTAAGGCATTACCGAAAACAATGTGTGATAATAATGTTTCCAAAAAGAGAATCATTTGAATGGTGAAAGGTAAATATTACATAGCACTCAAAATACTACTTCTGTAAATATAACCAACACCAAATCGAATTACTTGGGACTGTGGGTTTGTTTGGGTTGGGTTGGTTTGGTTTGGTTTGGTTTGTTGGTTGGTTCTTTCGACTGTTCGTTCGTTTTCTCGTTCGCTGTTTGTGCTGTCAACACCTAAAGACACATCCCGGTGAGTTAGTCCAGTTCTGTCTACAAGTGTTACATACAGAGAAAAATGACGTGTAGTGGAGTCGAGATCTGAGCCATCGAGACGCGATCATCAAGGGCTTGGCAACAAGAGCTTTATAGTTGTGTCGCAGGACAGCCTGTCAGAGCGAGCATGAGGGAGAGAAATTAACTTACTCCATGATGTGTGTGTGTGTGTGTGTCTTCTGTCTGCAAGCAGATACTGTTAAGCGGGTACTCTGGGGGTCATCGAACTTCACGTCAAACTCAAAGCAGACGGCAAGAACTTGCACGCAAGCACAACGACACGTCAACGCATGTTAAGCGAGCACTCTCGGGAACAGCATGAAGGAAACCGAGACAGCTTCATTTACGTCATATCCGCTATAACTTTTCACTAACAGGATAAGAAGCCATTATTGGATGAAAGAAATGATTGAAGAGGAAAGGTCAAAAAAGAAAATCCCCCAAAACGTTAAAGATTAATGGAAGCAGGTGGGCCAGAAAAGCTATAGAAGTACAAAGAGGAAAAATAGACACAGCCCATCATGATGACGTTTGGGTCAGGTGATCACCATGGCGGCTGTAAAGAAAGACAGAGCGTCCCTGCGGAATTGGGTGTTTTGTGTGGAACTGTACAGGTTTCAGCCCTAGAGAAATTACCACCTCGTTTGTCCTGAAAGCTGCATAAAACTTTCATTACCGGACGAACAGATGAGCTACAGATCAAATAGGATGCGATCACACTATTTGTTGCTGAATTCTGCAGCCTGATATACTGATATACAGCCCTGTTGTGGCGCCATTCTATGAAGCTTTGAATTCGATAGCCGAGTGAAGACAGGTATAGAAGGAATAATATACACATTGTTGTGACTTGCGGCCAAAACAAGAAAGGCGTACTTTATTTTATATCTGTGTGTGTGTGTGTGTGTGTGTGTGTGTGTGTGTGTGTGTGTGTGAGAGAGAGAGAGAGAGAGTGATAGAAGGTTATAGAATGTTTTTGGCAATAACTAATAAAGTAGAAAAAAGTAAGAAAAGTGGCTTTGTTAGTTGCTGTACTGGTGTATTGACTAAAAGGAGTAATATACAAGGCTCAAGACCTTCACTGTTCACGTCGTTTCCCAGTCTTCCTCGTCCGTCTTCACCTTGCCTTTGTCTACAGGCAGACCCGGACCTAGAGTTTTATCAAGGGAAACGAAGATAGTTGCCGTCATACTGTCAGAAGGAGGGCTGGGAGGAGAGGGAGGCTGCCTGCTGAGGGTTGTGATGGCGGGGAGGAAATCGTGTGAACGCCTCATCAAAAGTGCGCACCGCACTTAGCCGTTGGCCAGAGGTCAACTGCTCATCAGAAAAAGAGCCAGGTTTATTTCTGGAGAGGATTTTATCTGCCGATAAATTCAGCGACCGTTGGTCAGCTATTTCTGGCTTTTGCGAGAGTTCAAAACAACCGAAAACCCTAGCGAATAAAATAACTGCGCCCCTCTCATCCTTTTAATAAAAGATAATAAAAGAAAACAAAATGACATCCAAAAAAGGACAATTTAACACAGGGCTAAATATAGCCAATTTAAAATAAACTAAAAATAGCATAAAAATCTCCTCCTGGGAACACAATTTTCAAAAAATCGTATTTGTTTGGAGATTATAATGACATGTTCTTGAGAATAGTCTGTAAAAGGTTTGTTGTTTCTGAAAGTTTTAAGCAGGTCAAAGGCACCTTTGATATATCTAAAACAATTGTCCAAATTAAAACTAATGCATATTCGCGCTTGGTGTATTAGCCTTAAAATATATTTTTTTATTTTAGTTCTAAGTACCCAGTTATGTATCACTTGTGTGGAAAAAAACGACCGACCGAAGGAAAGGCGGGTGGGAAGAGAAGGGATACGGCGTTGGCGTCGAGTAACGAAATATCAAGGTGAAGGCTATATCAAGGTGAAGGCTATGTGAAAGTGAAGGCTATATCAAGGTGAAGGCTATTTGAAGGTGAAGGCTATGTCAAGGTAAAGCAGCCAGCGTGTCTACAAGTGCCACAGACAGAGAAAGAACATGGAGAAGTGGACCCGAGACATAATCAGCAAAACCTTTAGCGGTACGCCATCGGATCACCCATACGGATAGTAACTTAAATATATAAACATATTGCCTTAAAACAGGCACACCATCGCTAAATATTTTCAACACGTTCTCATGTTTTTATTTCTGTTGCACTCTAGCAAATTACATGCCAAGAGGTTCCCTGATTGTCGCTGCTGCATCATTCTACATAGCAATGAACACTGTACTCAAAATAACACTTCTCGATCCGTTTTAACCTACTCACATTCTAAATGACACATTATTTAAGCAAAACCTTCTCGATTTTCAAGAGTGCCAATAGGCACGTCAAATACAAAATTTATCTGTGAGTCAAGACTAATCGTGGATGTTTTTATGTCAGGAAAATAATAACTAGTACTCATTTCCTTTCTTTTGGTCACTTTTTCCTTTCTTCCAGAAGAATAGAAGATTTTATAAGATTAAATTAAGTTTTATAGGATACGGGTTAAAGGCAGATTAAAATTTTTTTATAGGATGTGGTTAACTAGGACAAAAAATTACACCTTCGATGATAATTTTAACCACGAAGCGAGAAAGAAAAAGAATGACAATATATATTATTGAAATATAAAGGACGTTTTTGCTTTGATTTCCATTTGTTTATTGGTGTTTAAAGAAGGTCATATGCGAAACCAGCTCCAGGCATGCAATCTCCATTTAAAAACATTCTCTATAAACCTTCATTATTAAAAGGTTGAAAGGTAATTAAAGCCACCGAAGAAATCACAGGATCTAACCGTTCCCCAACTGTGATTTGCATGGGGAGGATTTATTTGATGATCGTTGGTCACAGATGTACGATGCGCGTGTCAAGGCGATCAGGGAGGCACAACTGATCCATTTTGCTTGCAGACATTGGGAACACTTTGCCACTGCCTGCAAGGTTATTGTCCGAAATCCCAGAGTCCAGGTGGGATTTGTTGAGCCTGTCATCCTTCATGTTACACGAACCATTGCATAACATCGTGTAGAGAGACAACCAATCACGCTGTCGCAAGAACCCCAACAAAATACACACTCACACACACACACACACACACACACACACACACACAAACCCTCGCTATCTCTCGATAGAATGTGATGCAGTCGTCGTTATGAATGTTTGGAGTCTTACGAACGCCTGCCGTGAAGGTAATAGCACCATATGACGGCTCAATACGGCAGCAGATCTCGCGAAAGCACGTGCGAAAAAGGACTCACTTTCAGATGGCTCCTCATCACGGCCCAGTTCATGAAGCACAAAAGGGTCTGGCCTGTTATTACCTGTGTGTGTGTCTGCACACTGAGTTTGTGGGTGGTTGTTCCATGACGCCCAGTACAGGCATCGACTTCCTTAAACTCCACCCGCAGGCATCGACGAACACGTGGAACACTAAAATCTTGTCTGCTTAGAGCGATCGACTCTAGAAGAGCAGTCTCACAAAAAACATCTGTTGTGCACAAAATTCAACTACAAATTGTCCTTCAACCCACAGAACACTCACCTTAAATATACAGTACGACAGTGCTCTGGAGCAAGTAAATTTATAACTAAACATAAAACACTGAATACAGAGCAGATGCCAGCAGAAAGGGACGAAGACCGTGCAGGGGGGCAGGAGTGTTCATTTTCTTGCCAGCATGACAACGGCATGGAGGATGTTTTATATATTGAAATTTACAGGCGAAAATTGTAAAATCTCAGGACGACAAGGTATACAGGATGTTACGCAGGTGCCCAAGACATTTTAACAATTCTCAAACAAGGGAGATTGGATGGTTCAGGCCACAAGATTCAGTTGTAGGCAACGGCAGTCTTACATCTTCTCCTTTGAGATATCGGGGAGACTTAAACCTACTTTCTGTAAGAACCTGTGGCTTAACAAAACATTTTCAAGTGGACTGTATGCGCCTGCATATCTTTATTATTAATTCAAAATTAGGTCCAAATTACGAGACTTTATTTCTCTAATAATGCAGCTATTGTTCTGAAAATAGATATGTGAGAGTGAAATTGTGTGTGTGTGTGTGTGTGACGGAGAGAGAGAGGGAGAGAGATATAGTTTTAGCTCTGCATATACAGTATGTACCCTTTGATCACACCCGGCTCTGTGAAAAGATTAGCTGAGAACAACTATGATAAAATGAATTCCAATATCATGAAACAATTTTTTTTTTCAAATGTATCCAGTGAAGAAATATTTGCAATGTTGTCGACAAGCAAACTGAACGATCCTTCATCTTCCGAAATTGTGTGAGAGGAGTCCAGGTGCCAAGGAAAACACGCCGCGCCCTTTTTTGCTGCCCCTTTTATGAAGGTGGGAGTTAGGACAGTCACCGCTCGTGTACCATCGCCGAAAGATGAATAGTCAGGCATAATGTAAAACAAACACAATCCGCCCCAAACAGCTTCCGGTTGTTGGCACCCTCTCGGAATAAGTAGAGACTGATACTCTGTCTTCATCCCTTCTAAGTGCAATGTGTTTCTTAGCCTATCATCGCTCACGCTTACCTGTACAAACGCTCTCTCATCTTCAAAGGCGGACATACGCGTTGGTTCGCCGAGGAGCGGGAAACTTAAGAGACGAAGGAGGGAAGGCACTGAAATCTGTCCTCTTTGATTTTGCTCTTCCCGACTTGTATCAGTAATTTTATATAAATACAAGTTCCCTCCCCCCACCCCGCCTATCGACCTTTCCAAAAGAAGTGGGTGGGAAGGGGGGAGAGGGGGAGATAATTAACAAGACCCATCACTCAGTAAAACCCCAAGTCTACACTGGGTTCAGGGCTTCCAAAGATACGATAGTTATCTCCGGCACACATTAGCGATGTGAGCAAACAGGAAGACAGCGTCAGCGCTATGAAGCGCCCTCTTGCACGACATGGCTGGCAGCTTTGCGTGTGTGCAGTGTATCAGGTCCGCTTTGTCGCATTTATCATACCGGAAGCAGAAGTTGCCTCGTTACTGTCACGGGCATGGCGTCAACAGTGACGGCTTGTATAACGGCCATGGCAGAGAATCCCGGATGTGACGTAAGCTGTACCGGGATAAATGCACACTATTAAAACAGATCATGTCGGTAGGATGTACTTTAATTTGGTTTGTGGTCAAAAGCGGAAACAAGTTTGTAAAAAGCTGTCCTGAGGTTCAGTGCAGCTGCACTGAGATACAAGCTGTCAATAAAACCAACAATGAGCAAGTGTTCGACGAATAATTTGAGAAAGACATTTTACTAAATAAAATTCTGCTGCAAAATAAAGCAACAGTCTACTGAGGTACATATACCTGGGGATATGTCGTTAAGGTTGGAAATCATGAGAGTCATAAAAGAATGACATTGGGAGAGGGTTAAACGATTCTGAAGTGAAAGACAAAGTAAAGAAGGGTGGGGGGGGTGATGTTTTACGCCGAGCCATTAACGTAGGCTATATTACGGCAAGGCAGTCAGCCCTGTAAACAGATGCCACATGCAGAAAAAGAACAGCGTGGCTGAGACGAGAGCTGAACTCAGGACAATGACACTGACGTGAGAGTCAGTCTTCCTCCCTCTGCTGTTCCTGGGCTGGACGCCAGCTCAGAACGAACTTCACCTCGGTGTTGGGAGCTAACTGCTGCGTGTCTTTGATAGGGAGAACGTTTCTGCTTTGTACATCTACCAACTGGTGGACCTCAGCAATTACTTAAGTCAAAACAGCTTTTCACACACATCAACATACAAGAGCGTTTGTCTGTACTTCTATCCAGTCGATCTACCCTATGCGTTCTTTAACACTCATAACAAGGATTTCACGAGAACAGTTTATTGTCCAATCCACTGGTCAACTGTTTTACCTTGCTTACGCTTCCATCTGTCCATCCACGCACGATTCCCTTCTTGCCCAAGCGGGAATACCTTATAAAATTGTTGAGGTTTTTAAAATTCGCTCTGAGAATAGAAAATAGGTTATATAAAATTTTAATGAAAATTGCTGACGAAATGAGATGTCGTGTTTAACCCGTTAGAGATTTACGCTACAATACAAATACAGATTTACTACCATTATTTCATTTTATGAACTCTCATCCAAAAACGAAGAAGCATAATGCAAACTTGTGGCTGAAGATAGCAAAAGCCATTTTCTTTCATCGTTTATCTCGGCAGGGACACAACCTTAATCATATCTAGAGCTTTGTCAAACGCCGTGCAAATATACTGTAATTTAGGATGGTTCTAAAGACTGATGTCTGCTGCCTGCAATGGGGAAGCTGAATTTAACGTTCTCCATGAGTCTTTGTGAACAGCAAGGGTCTTTTGTAAATATTGATGGTCCCTCGCAAACAACAAGGACTTGCCCGGAGAACACTAAAGGGTCTGTCTCACGATCAAGTGGGGTATTTGGCGAACAGTGCGGGTTTCTCATAAGCAGTAGGACTCTCTCGTAAACAGGAAAGGTATCTCATGATGACTATGCAACGCAAACACGCGTTAATACGTAGAATGCCTATCTACAAGGGAAGTTGTGGTTAAAATTGCAAGCATTTATCACCCTGAAGATATTACCATTGGGTGTTAGCTCTGCTGGAGGCAGATATTAAAAGTATACTTTTACCTGCCCCATCCTACCCCAACAGGAGGGACATGGTGAAGATTGGTCGAGCTATATCTCGGTTTTCCCGTTTCTAACATTTGGCAACAAGCCACAGTCACCGTCATCTCAGCCTCACGCAGTCACTCACTTTTACTGATAGACTGACGTACAAATTTTAATTTGTTGGCTTGAAAATTATAGGAAAGGAGACAAGTAGGTAGACAAAAACATAGACAGGCAGACAGTGAATGACAGGAAAAAATTGGTAAATGACTACATCGATATAGCCTCATGTTGAAATGGTCCTATCCTCACCTAGCCTCGTGCACTCAAAACACGTGCAGTGAAGGAAGGCCGCGGCACGCACCCAAACAAGGGGTGGGCCTGAGAGGGAGCCAGCTCCCGTGCCGGTGCACAAGGCGCTCCGCCTGAAAATCTCAATGCTTAGCGAAGATTGGCTGAAAGAAATTAGGCGATGACATTCTGATCCACGTCTCCTAGCAAATAATAAAAAAGGTCCCTGAAATTAATCATGCCCAGACTGTTCGCCAAGATGCAGCCACCCTTTGCACACTCTCCATCTGGCGTGTGTCAGCCTTGTACTTTCTGGTCTTCCTCAAAATTTTTCTCTCTTACATCGTTTGAAACGCCAATCAGTTTCGAGATATCGAGGCGAATTTGGCAGATGCACAAAGATGTGCATCGAGGGTGAACGCCCTGGGGTTTTAGGTCCCTTTAAAAGGCGGTCCGTCTGTAAGGAAAAATAAGCCAGAGGTGGAAGTAAGTAATCCTCAGGGTCTGCCATGCTAGCTGTGAATTTAAAGGCACACGCATGTGTGTGATAGTCCTTTCAATTTAATTTCGAGGTGACAGTTTTCCAGAACACTTTTTTCCTGTTTTACCTGCACCAGTTGTAAATTAGACTTGATGGCATGTGTCAGGTATAACAAGGAATGGATGAAAATAGCCAAAAATAGTCATATGCGAGACCAGCTCCAATATATGCAATGATTCATGTAACATGAAAGATAACAGGCAAGAGGTTTGAACAATATATCAAATAGCCAACAATATATAAAATAGCCAACTGACGTCATGAGGAAGGATAATCTGTGCCATGATCGAAAATGAGTGGATATAATCTAAATCAAGGATAAGGTATTAACAGACATTAATTATATCATAAGGAATGAAGGGATATCACCTAACGAAGAGACCAAAACATGGTCCTGTGCCGGGATTGTGCCATATACAAGCATCCTAATGATGATGATGGCGATAGGCTTCCAGACTTGGACACTAACAGAAAGAGGTTTATACGTCTGTAAACAGTCTATTTTGTGTCTTGAATTTTATTTTCGATATTTCCATTGTCTCTTCACATCTGAGATCCACAAAGTAGGGGATAATCATTAGTTTTCACGGAAAATGGCAACGCATGGGAATCTTGTACAAAGACAAAAAGCACAAAGTATAAAGATGTAAAGTTAAGAGAAGAGAGAACGGCTTTCAGCTAAAAGAAAAAAACAACAATAAAGTAAAATTTAAAAAATCATATCACACAAGCGACAGTGCAGTTGAGTGGTTTACAATCAAGCGATGCTTCGTGGTGTACATGTCTGATATTGCAGAAAAAATATACGTTCATAAAGCTTTTTTTCGTCCACTTGCATGTATTTGCAGTTTTGTTAGAAAACAAAGAATTCAGCAGTAATTTGCACCCAGTTGTACAAAACTTTCGCAGCCGGGGGCAACCAGACATGAGGTAGGGTAGCAACACTCGAGTACACTGTTCCATGCAAGTCCCATTTTCCTCCCTACTGCTATAAGTTTATGATTTTAAATTTCTCTTACGTTTGGCCAGAGCACAAGTCAAGAATGATTCCTTCTTGACAACGTTGGTTGCTAGACACGTAGACATGCAACTCTGAAATGGGAGCAAAAAATATGGACTTGAAGTACTCGTGACATGAGTGTCAAGGAGACAGCTGGCCAGGGCCCACGGACGGTGACTACAACACAGTGACGCAAGTACTGAGCAATGAAACAGTATCAGGATAAGTGATTCGAGAGGCAGGGGGGGAGGTGGGCAAGGGAATGGGGTGTGTGGCGATCGATGATCGGGAGATCAAAATGGCTCCCGTCTCATTCCTTATCGTCTGGTCTTGACGAACGCTTCTTGTGGCGCCGCAGTCTGTCAGACTGAATGCAAAGACTGCAAAGAATGCGAAGGAAGTTTTGCCAGCACAAGAAGATAACCCTGCAAAGTCAGTCACCCCCCCCCCCACTCGCGGACCGTGAACCGAAAACGCTACATTATTCCCGGATGTTGCTGTAGGAAGCAGTCTCCTAATTTTAATGCCTTACATGGATTGCCTGTGGTACGTCTTGTAAAGATCATAACGGCATTCATGTCAAGGTGCACAATTTCAACAATACACTATAAAAGACAATTACACTATGAGAGACAACATGTTCGACATATACGTTCATACGCAGGTGCATCAGAGAGCCCCCAGCTTGACGAAGGACCGATGAGAAGACGTTTACTCCTCTCAGATACATCGGGACTGTTTTCTGTCGTGAAGGCTTTAACCGAAGAAGTGACTGTTGTGAGGTCTCACTCCACATCAAATAAAGAATGTAAGTATAAACAGGCACACTATTAAGGAATGAAATAATTGTATATATACATAAGAAACGATTATTAAAGCTGGACCAGGAAGATCTCTCTAGCTTTGCTGTCGCCATTTGCAACCCCCCCCCCCCCCCCCCAAAAAAAACGAAGCCTGAAAAGACTACTAAAAGATGGTAGCGACAGCAAAAAAACCCAAAAAAACAGACACGTGTAGAACAAGTAAACATATGCACCTTGACTAAACACATAATATACACACATTTACACGCACATTTGATTTCACATTTACACCCACAAGATTAAGATATACCTTAGCACGCAATAAGCCTGAGACATGTTACGATGTAAAGACGTTAACATGCATAAGAATATTTTTAAAAGCAAGAAAAGGGCATAGGTCATCCTCAAGCACACACTCTTACACACACACACTCTCTCACACACACACACACACTCTCTCTCTCTCTTACACACACACACACTCTCTCTCTCACACACACACACACTAGCACACAATATATACGCGTTTTCAAACACAAAAACGCTACATTAGATCTAAGCACTTCCTCTTATATACGTAATCCCCCATAGCTCAGACAGACAAACGGACAAAAAAGACGGATAAACAGACAGACAGAGGGGGTTGGAGGAAGGGAAAGTTTCTTGCACTGCATAGATCCCAAATTTAAACATCGCTTTTGTCTAAGCAGTATAATTTAAACTGTTTAGTGGGTTTGGAAGCCGAGCACCACTCACACCTTGAAGCAATTATAAGCGGTGAGTACAGTGGCGGCGATCTTAAACAAAAGCGGCGTTTAATCGAGTTTGCAGGTACGTGCGTTGACTTCAAGCCTGGGTCTGTACAGACAGCCTGTTTCTTCTTATCCTACCCATAAAATCGCAGGGCAAGCTTCAGTGCACTTGCTGACTCTAAAACTGCAGTGAAAAACCGAAAGCAGATTGAGGCACACTATAAGCAAACACGAGGAGGGTAGCAAATTATTGGCGTGTTTTAAGCTAGATTTTCCTCGTGGCGACGGCAAAGGGTACACAGTGAGTAGTAAACTGAAGAATGCATTTTTTTTCTGCATGAAAATCCCTAGCGGTCGGCTGAACGAAAAAAATATTTTACGAGACCTTATGGATAACTACGTTGAAAAGAGGAGAAGTCCATTTGTAATTATCTATTTTTAAACAGGAACCAAAATTGTGTTCTGGTACAAAACCATGTTGACGGCTCTTATAGTTTGTAAAACGCATCATGGCTGGTTGGAAGAATCAAAATAAAATGTGGCTAGAGTCTGGCACATAAAGGAATAATAAGAGATCTTGTCTGTTAAAGTCGCTTTGAACTGGTCGATCATTTTTGTTTACCGTGAACTCAGATAAAAGAGATGATTTAGAGATACGATGAATGTCAATTACTTAATTTAAACCATGGGCTGTCATTATTAATTAATTATACTTAGGAGATGTGGCAGAGATTATTATAGTTAGGAAAAGAAAGCACTTAAGGAGACACAGGTCAGAGGGCGTTGACTACTCAAGATGAAGGATAAGGATTCTCCCCTGTGCATAAACGTCTTGGAAATGAGTTTCGTGACACAAATAAAGATGCTGCTTTGACCTATTTGTTAAAAGAAACAAAACACGGGAAGACAAAAAAGAATCATCACTTTTTTTTTTGCTCTTGTCTAAGGTGGAAGACAATGTCCTGAATATTTGACCTTGTAATTGTGTATTTATTACAGAAGATGCATAACGAGTGCTGTTTCTAGAGTCATCGAGCGCATTAGAGGCTTTTTGAAAGAAAACACAATAAACAACACTATCTAAAAATAGTAAGCTTCTTATAGTATACCCGTCTATGTATTTCAGAGAGGTTTTCCCCCCAAACAGCCACTGGAGTAAACGAGAAGAGTGGCAAAGTAAGAGTATGGCCGATACTCAAGAAAACGGCGTGAAAACATTAATTACTCTTATATCTGCCGCCAAATCAATCATAGATACGGTCTATGAGTACTAAACAGCCTTTTACAAGTCCTCCAATCAATAGGCCGGATTTTCGTCAAAACAAGCCAGCTGTCAATAGTTTCGCTCATGGCTGCCTGTCAATAGTTAGTTTGTGGCCAGCGGAAGCAAATGGAGGTGAGCAGTAAAAAAGAGAGAGGGAGAGAAAAATCAAGAACGAGGGATAGGAGGGGTGGGTGGGTAAATTGGTTTTTTACGCCGAGCCAGCAGCTTAGGCTCTATCACGGCAAGGCAGCCAGCCCTGTAAACAGATGCCACATGCAGGTTAAGAACAGCGTGCCCGAGACGAGAGGTGAACCCAGGACAGCAAACCCTCACTGTAGTGGTGACCGAGACGAGAGGTGAACCCAGGACAGCAAACCCTCACTGTAGTGGTGACCGAGACGAGAGGTCTCAAGACAATGACCGCACCTCTGGCTGGCTGCGTTTCTAATGTGAAGCTTGTCGCACATATATGTGACTAGCTCCAGAAGAGAAAAATAATGATTAGTATTTGTTTCTCACTCAAAGACACACCTCCGGCACAAGAAATCTTTCAATGGAGTGAGTGAAGGCATCTAAAGAATCGAAAGGCTACAACACTGGCATATGGGCTGCATTAAGTTCCATACTGTAGAAACACAATTAAATACATGTGTATGAATGCACGTACACACGTACACTTTATACACACTCATATGCACGAATGCACACTAATACACATTTTAAATAAATACTTACAGTGTAAATTTAATCTATAATCTCTTCGATGGCAGGACACTAGAAACTTTGTCTTTTTTAAATTCTTACTAGCACAAGAAAATGTTTTATGTCCTAATGAAATAGGCAATATCATACAAAACATGGTTTGGTGTGAGTTAATGTACAACGCCTAATTTCACTTCAACATTTTGTGCCAAAAAAAAAAAAGAAGAAATAAGACGTAAGAGAGAAGGGAGGGACAGTGTTAAGACGGAGGAGGGTTCGGTCCGGAGAATGAAAATCATTTCTAGCGACTTGCAGTGAGATGAATGTATCGGGGTCTTGGGGGCCACCGATTTTGCACCCGAGCTGTGATTTGCCGGCGGACAGTGAAATTACTGATGGGAGGGAGATGGAGGCCAGTGCTGCTCTTCGCGCTTGTGCCCCCTGGTGTACGCGTGCAGACGGGCGTGCAAACACGTTGTGAACAGGTTCGAGCAAATCGTGCAGCGTAAACAGATCAGCGTCTGGCAGGCGAATAAACACGCTGACTAGCGGACTAATGCCCTGGTTCGTGGAGAAAAACATTAGCAAGAAATTGCTTGGCTACCCTGTGATACCGAGTTAGTACTAGCCAACATCACAGTCGTCTTCAGCAAGAGGTTTGAACAATGAACCAGCTCATTGTGTACTGATATCTGCAAGACATGCAATTAGAAAAGAAAACAAAGATAATGAATCAATGAATGAAAAAGTTAAACAAGCGGACAAAAAGACAAAATAACAGAAGAATATTAATATTTTGTCACGACAGGAAAACATCAAAGATAATAAATTATGCATGATTTTTCTGTGTTAAAAAGAAGTTGAAGATGACAATAATGCCAAATATTTTTCTATTATGATTAACAAACACGCGCAGAAGATACCACATTACCCTTGATTAAGTGTAAATAAATAATGCGACTCATTTAGAGACTCATCTTTTTCACGTTTCATGCTTGCAAGCAATCGATCGACTAAACGACTTGGTCGGGAGAGCAAACTTTTTTTTCACCCTGGTGAACAAAGTAACACCATTTACAAGCAAAGACTTGCCTCCCGCTGTGTCGGCAAATGCAATCTCTAACACTTCGCACAGCCGCCTAGGGAAAAACGTCATTTCATTCTGTGTGTCACGTGACGAGGGTAGAAATTGACTAGAGCCTCTGGCCTCATCAGTCTTCCGGAATTCCGATAACAGCTTACTCCTTCCTTCTTCTTTCTTTTTTTGTGCGTTTTCATTTGAGGTCAGCTTTTACTTTTCTTGTACTCGAGTTCATGGCTGTCTTCGACTGTAGATACGTGTGTGTGTGTGTGTGTGTGTGTGTGTGCGTGCGTGTGTGTGTATATATGCATATGTATGTGTGTAAGGCTGGATGTTATCTCCACCTTTCTCTTCTTTTCAATGCAAGGATCTGTCCCCGTGGGAAATAGACTAGAGCTCTTAAAAACAAATAGACGTTAGACTGAAGTAACCACGGCCTCCAGTTGCTTCCTCTGCATAAACACACGGAAGGAGGCCATCTGCGGCTGCCGTGCACCTGTTGCGGTGACCTCTTGCCGGCCTTCATCCAGACGAGGGCTGCGATGCCACGCGCCTTCAGGCAGCACAAGAATGTTTTTCTCTCAATAACTTGCTCTCTCCCTAAACCGTTGTTGATATAGATATATGCTTGTGAAGATCATGTGACTTTATCTTAGCTCACTTTTAATCGTGAATATGGTTGGATTCTTTTACGGAGTTACCAGACACAAAATATCTGCCATCTGTTTCTAAGTTTTATTTCCTCAGTTAATCAAGAGACTTTGGATGTTGCTGCTACATCGTGCATATAACAAAACGAAAAAACAAAACCGCGGGTAAGCAGATCGTGTAGTCAGCGGGGGTCACCAGCTCGTCAGAAGAACACCAAGTGTTCACGTGATTGTCCTGTCTATAAATTCCCTTTTTTTCTTCCTAAATATGATATTATTTTCACTGCCAAAAGTTTGAGAACAACGAAAACCTGCTAAAGTAACGCAAGATGTTTCGAAACTTCAAAGAACTTTATCAACTGTCTATGCACACTGCTTTTATCACCGCATATTAAAACGAACGAGTGGTGCACTCTGCCAAGTATTGCATCTACAAGCCTACCTGTTGGTGCAGTGCGGTACGCTGGGTTTTACATTCATAAACCTCCATAAGACAGTCCATAACCACAGTCCGTACGCAATAGGACGCACATATACCAATACCAAGTAGTGACAGGGGCATCCAATGGGTCATGTTTGTGAACGGTCATACCATGTATCCTAAAGATTCCACTTGACACAATCAAACACGAACAACAAAACGAGGTGCATGGATTAAACCGCATGGTACTGTTCAACTGGTTAGATACTGTCAGTCATAAATACAGTAACACTAGCCTTCAGAAAACTACCTGAATAACTTTCAAAACATATGAAGCAGAATTGTCAACAACAATATATTTTATGAATATTGATTAATGTATAATGTCACCTGTAAAGGCCAAACATCCTGCGCAATGATGTATAACTGGTTTATTTTTAGCAGCTTAATTCAGGATCCTTGAGCAGTCTGGTTAAACAGTTTCTGTTCTTTGACAGATATATATATATATATACGCTTTCTGGCGTGCGCATGCACACACTCTCACACACTAATTATCAACTTTGTTTCTTGAAACCCATGCATTTTATATAATGACTGTAACATTGCTCGTGATATATATATATATATATAGATACATCACAAAGCGATACATCCATGGAATGCGTATTGGCCATGCAGAGATATACTCATAGTAGACAGACGAAACCCGGGGGCATGCGCCTTGCTTGATATCATACTGCGCATCCTGGTCACCCCTGGCTGCTTCTTCTCGCCATTATCCTTAATCTCTACATCGCTTCAGACGGGCGGGAGCAGAGTTACACTGATTGCGGCATCTCACCCTACGCGCACCCCGGTGACCGCAAATCAAATTGTGCCGTGCCGCTGGAGCCGTTTCCGATTGGTTGGCATCGATGACTGCGTTATACATCAAGGAGACCCGACAACTTGTATAGTTACACCTGTGTGTGTTTTTGTGTTCCTCCTTCTTCTGCCTACGTTCTCGCCTTGACTCTTTCTTTTCCTTCCTCTTCTGCTGCTACTGTTGTTGCTGCTGCTGCTGCTGCTGCTGCTGCTGCTGCTGCTGCTGATGATGATGATGATGATGATGCAGCATTTGATCTTTTTCGCATGCACCTTAAAAATTCTATGTGTAAAACTAAATGTTTTCTACAGAGCTACGTGTCAAGTTTTTCAACCACTGCAATCTGATACAAAAGGGCTGACAGTGAGTTCATTGCGCTGATGTAGGGTTTTAAAAACTTGTAGGCCTTGCCATGGTTTATTTTTATATTCATGTGTTTATATTATTTTGGAGATCATGGCAATCTGTTAGGTATGTTATTTAAAGAAAAAGTACACGCATCTCACGGAAATTCGTTCAATATGTTGTTTATTGTATACATACCTATATTGGCCGACCACGCTAACAAGATCTACATATTAATCTTCAGAGTGATATCGACCTCCGATGTTCAAACAGCTCGTGTTTAATGTTGTTCCTTTTATAATCTGCATCTTCCAGATACCCGTTCAATCCTCGAGGCTAAGGGATCGTTCATTCCTGCCAACTGATTATCTTACGGGTATTCATTTTCTCCCCTCTGGCAGTTTGTGTATAAGTGCTCGTGTTGACCTTCCTTAGGTCAATTCGACATCGAATAATGTCACAATGACAAGTTTCTGCCACCTGTGGTCAGCAAATAAAGGTCATCTGCACTAAAAGACAGCACAAGGCGCGGTGTAGAACCAGCGATCGCTTTTATGTCCACTGAAATCAGTTCGCCGGTTCACTTCTCACTGTTCGACAGCCAGCGAGATCCTGTAATTTTGCTCGAGCAACGGCTCGGTGCATTGACATCAATAAGTAAAGTCAACAGCAAAATCAGACAATTCAGTAAACCTCTTCCCAAATCAGTCTTTAGAGGCATGAATTTATATTGAAGCACGCGGTTGCACGTCCATAAATAACAGCAAGTGAAAGGGTGACTACACTCACGGTGGAGTTTGGCTGATAGTACACATGAATATGATCCGGAATTGCAGGAAGACAGAACATGGCAGCCAGTACAAGCCGAGAGTACAGTTGCACAGTACATTTTAGGCATCAAACCTGGTTTCATATAAATGCAATGCACAACGCAATTTTAGAGCCTTTAAAAACTACAATAGTCGTGAATAAGATCAGCTGCTGAAACTCGTCAGATCATTTTTCATTCGCGCTTGTGCAAAATATGTCAATAGGATGTCAAACCGTTTCTAAATTTGCTGCGTTGGAACGGTTTTAAGTTTTAGAAAAATATTGTGCAACTATCAGTCCCTGACCGCCTGTGGATTGTATCGCTTTTCCACTGACCGGATAGCGGGACTGAAATGGCGAGCCAAGATGGCGGAGGAGGGTGAACGAAAGGGCAACGATCAGACATTAACTTCACAGAGGAAAGGCAAGCGTTGAGAAAATTGTCTTTCGACTTCGCAAACTCACGTTAAAAAAAAAAAAAGGAGGGAAAACTCTTGCGGCTAACGTGGCCGCCGCGCCGGTTTTCCCTGATTGAGTTTTCGCTTGGTTGCGCTCCGATATGCACCCTCGGGCCGATCCGCTAAAACGCGCGCTTATCCAAAAGCCGTGCCAACGATCAAAACGAGATTAGGCGACATTTGAACGAAAGGTTGCTAAAAGTGTGTGCAAGGGGCAAACGCTGAGTGAAAAGGAGGCTGGCGTCCAAGACTTGGAGGGAGTGGGAGAGAGAAGAAGCTAAAGAAGTTGTTCTTCCCTACAAATATACTCTCATCAAGTAGACCAGACCATTTGCTACAATCAGACTCCAATCTTCTGTTTTACTCGTCTTCTCATTTACTAAATTTTCCAGGTTTCTGTATGGGCCAAGTTGTGGAGCTGTTACTGCTTACAAAATGTATGTAACTTCACCAAAGAAAACTGTCAAATCGTCGTTGTCGTCGTCGTCGTCGTCATTTTTTGCATTGTGAATGATGACAATGATGACGTCGATGACACACAGATGCACATACACAGACACACATATGGATGCAAACACAGCCACTTGCAGTCGCACATAGACTCATACAAATACAGACCTATAAACACAAATACAGATTCTTATACAAACACATTCACACATATACACACTACATTAACAGAAGGAAAGATCCATTTCTCGCAGAAATATTTGGTGAAAACTAGTCTTGTGAAAAAATTCAAAGAAGACAATAACGCGGAGAAATAAAAGACGTGACTTAACGTCTGGAAACTGCAGAGACATATGGTGCAAGCAAACAGTTGTCTGCTCTGTAGATAGGAGAACAAGAAAACATAAAGAAGAAGAAGAATTGATGTCAAGACAACGGAAATCAATAAATTTAAAATGTCTCATTTGCTACAAACAACTGAAAGACGAGTTTGTGAAAAAACAGTCAATTGTGCTTAACTCTTCTTCAATAAAAAATAATTGGTTGACAGATAATAAGAACTTGGAACGCTGAAATACGCTGGAACTGTAAATTGTTTCTTCACCAAGGAAAAAAAGGTATTCAGTGACAGGAGAGCATAGCCAGTAACACATACATAGCCATGCACACACAGCTAGAAGTGCCTGGTCAAGGTAAGCTAGACATGCTAGCGTACGTCTTGGGTGGGTCAATAGGGGGTGGGTTGTGCAGGCACCCAAGCCTAATGGTTAGTGCACTCGTCTGGTAACCAGACCGAGGCAGCCCTGACTAGTCCGAGGCAGGCCCTGGGCTGTCACTTAAAAACTCTCCCAGGATTTCAGCATCAGGGGAAGTAAACGACGTTGGAAGAAGAGTGCTCCTTGACATGTTGAACCACTTACTGTTCATTTCTCTTCTGGCCATTAAAAGCTATTGGACTTTTACTTACGTGTTGTTCGTGTGAACGCACTCAACATGACATGACTAAACCTTTTCTTGTCTGCCTGTATACCATCCATCACTTTATCTGTTAATCTTTTTATGACTCTCTCTCCTTCTGTTCTAAGAGTCATGCACACCTACGCCAGCATGTCTGTGTTATGTGTCTGTGTGTCATGTAAATTTTCTTCTTCTGCATGTTCAACATACGAGTGCTTTCGTGGGTGAGTATGCAAGAGCCCTCACAGGGCACATAAATCCTGGGACCCTCACCCAAGCAATTAGGCTACCGCCATCTGTTAGGACCAACATGACTCAAGCCGACCCCGGCGTGCCACGGTACAGACAGGTAAAAACGGGTCGCGGGTTCGATGCGTGAAACACGGCAAACGACCTCTGGGGGGAGTCGCCAGATGAGCTCACCTGAGACCGCGGCGCAGGTAAAAGTCTGTTGCACAGGTGAAGTCTGCAGCACAGCCGGGCGCATTTAGCTAGCTTCGCACTACCCGTGCACCCTATTAACAAACAGGGTTAGCAAGACATCGGCAGATGGGCGGTGCACGGGTACACCCTGACCAAACCCGCGCCTCCCACGGACTGATAACATCTGTATTTCCAACACATCGGGTAGCCGTGTGGCAGAAGTAAAGACAAAAATTCTCCCTGTGTGTATATTTTTTGAAACAAACATGCGCAAGACAAAATGTTTTAGTCAATAACTAGCTTTGACCCTGCTCATTATGTCTTATCCTCATTCCTCTATTTCAAACACACCCACTGTAATATAAATGTGTGTGTATGTGTGTGTGTGCGTGCGTGCGTGCGTGCGTGCGTGGGTGTTGCTGCGATTGTAGTTACAAACATTTTTTCTGACATATCATCATCTTTTAGTCCTGATGGGAGCTTGAAAGTGCTTGGTGAGGAAAATGTCCAAACTAATTAGCGAAATTAGTGTTAGGCTATCCTATTATGGGGTGTTTACATGATTAAACCTGATGGAATTTAAAAGTTTTGTGCTTCGCCTGTTTTTGTTAGGCCACTAATACATCGAATTATGCTCTTGTTACTGACATGTTACTAGAGCGTATCGGTCTCATTGGATTTTTTTAATTCATTATAACTTGTGAGTGCTAGACCAGCTTGGGTAGTCCCCTATTAACTTTTGAACTGTCAACCTAGTGAGAGAGAGAGAGACGGTCTCATATTACCGAGGTATTGCCTTCACAGCCAGTGCACGTCTACCATGTTGCTTGACTTCTCAATGTACAAAAATCACGATGTTTTCTTGAAATAAATTTACCTCTTAAGGAGTTAATTTTAATAAGTGTATTGTAATAAACTAAACACAGTCGCCTCAGATCGCACATCATTTCACTTCTGTTCACAGGAACCAGCGAATGTGAAGCAATCGAAAGCTGCCGTTTGCTTATGCCATAAACATTTGATGGGAGGGCATGCAAACTTGGCCAGGAAGATACTACATGGTTTAATGGCGCGAAAAGTTATCACATTCCGTCTCACTAGTCACATCCGATTTAACGGCAGAAGAGATAAAAGTAGTTGGGAAAGGTCTATCACATTTATTCTGTGCCATTGCCTTACAAATCTCTTTATTTCTCCACAGGCTTTTATAATATCCTACCTGCTGTGTTGTGCACAGTTGAACCCAAAAGTGATAAAGCGACTATAAAACCACAAAGATGATAAAAAACCCTTTTGCTGTAGAATTTTTCATTTTATCACCTCTTCTTCTTATCTCTTAACTGGTGCCGGAGGTATCAGTCCTAGAGGACACACGAGAAGCTGATTACCAACTGCTTAAAATAACACTTATACCAAAATAGCACAACCTTATACAAAAAAGTATTTTGTTTGTAGTTTTTTCCTGTTTCGCTGGTTCACGGTTGGAATTATTAGTAAACAGGGTTCTATGTTCTTTCAAATGTTTCCTTTTACAATCGTTAATTCAGTGGGTTAGAAGATAATTAACACAGTTAACATAATTCAGATGTGCTACATGCCACTTCACATTAGTCTTTTAAAACCAACAACATGGAACCACGACTGCGACTTCTACACTCGGTATTGCCGTGGGACAGAATGTTCTAGAAAGTTTCTGTCCCGAGATCTCACGTCCTGCAAACCAACTTCGTCTGCTGTTGTGTCCGAATAACTTAATATTTAAAAATGTGATCATGGCTTGTTTTTACTGTAGTTCCGCATGACAGCTACTCTGATACAGGTACACACGAGCTCCAAAGCAATTCTTCGGTCAAACTTGAAAATGTTTGGCAGGCTGGAGGTGATCTGTGTTGGTAAAGTGTGTGTTTGTGTGTGGGGAGAGAGAGAGAGAGACCCCGCTGTTTTGAGACTTTTTACAAAACGGAACGAAAGAGCTAAAATAAGGGATTATGTTAGTCTTAGAGTATGGTTTTAGTTTTTATCTTTTTTTTAATCGGGAGGAGGTGCAGCCTCAGAGCGTATGTCTTGGTGTCTATAACAACCAATGGATGCAACAAGAACTCTCCCAGATGTTCCAGAAAGTTGGTCCAGCGACTGTCATAAAATGAAAATTTCATCTGTGTACGGGCTCTTTAGACCTTAAAAGGATGAAATTAGGTCTTGCAGATTTTTAAGTAACTCCATGCGAGAAATTTTGAAACACAATATAATAATAATAAATAACCATATTGGGTTTTCTCGGCAACGAGCAGGGCTATGCAGCCACAAACCCTTTAAAGTGAGTTATGGAGATGTTTTAACTGCAGCCTAAAAAGAATTTAATTTGTCACCATGTGAATAACAGACCTCAGTGCTGCCACTGCACTGATTAAACCGTAAATATGGGGTCGTTCCTTGTTTTTCCGTCTCATTCCTAGAGTTCCACAAACGCCCACCCCCCTCTTCCAAGAAAAAATGTTTGCAACAGCTACTTGCAGTGAGAGTAAAGTCTAAAATGTAACTAAACATCATTGCAGCAAAGGTTCAAGAACGATTGCCACGGTAGATATAAAGAGGTGTTTAATGTTTATCTGGTTTTTTGTTGACTTCTGTGAAAGATGGCAATGTCATGAAGGCAGACGAGAGGCAGAATCTGACGAGGTGTTTGTTTACCCCCTGACGTCTGTGTGACTACACCTACCGCCTAGAAGTTATACACCATTTTGTGTATACACCAACATTCAATGCAGGCACAGGAAGAATTACATCGAATCGTTTCTTCTGTATGTGTATTTAAGAAGAAGAAGTAACAAAAATAAAAAAGAAAAAGAAAAAGAAGAGGGAAAACATTCGGTAATGCCACACACGGAGCCAGACTCCATCCCGCGAATACTTAAAAGGATGGTGCACGACCACACTTCCCAGGGAGAACACAAGGAGGGTATCCCAGTAGGGAGGGAACATCGAAATTGAATATTTAACTCGTGCAATGAAGTGGCTTGAAAGGTGATTTTCTGTCTGCCTGTTTCTTAGATACTATATTGTTTGCTGGCTGACCTACAGGTAAACCTTATGCATGATGAACGTTGTTTGGACGACTTACCACTACTGTCTGTTTCCAGTCTTACTCCACCGTCAATGTTCCTAGTTACACGTGGTCGGATTATATTATTGACTACTGGTTATGCCGGATAATTTTTCCTAATTACAAATATTGGACATTATCACTGACCAAATGCTGGTAGAGGTTGCCTGTCACTGGTCGAAGAGCCACACAGAGAAAACAAAACAACTAAGCAAACATTAGCAAACAAAAAAACCTGACAGCCCAGTCATAAATCAAGATAAAAGGCAGCTTTTGCAAAAAAAAGATTAGAGTCTAGGTCTTTCGATCGACTAATTGAATTTCTTCCTGACTGATTTCTTCGTTCATTTATTAAGATCTCTGATTATACGGTTTCTGTATATTTCTTTGATGATGAAAAGAAGTAGGAGACTGCAAGAGTTTCGCCATGTTTATGTGAAGGAATAAAGAAATCGCTGTCCAACCCTTTTTTACATCGTCACTTTCCCTGACTAATCGAAAACTCTTTATTATTAAATGAGCCATGGGAATTTTCCAGCTAACCAGCTCCAGTGAGCCTTTAACCAGCAACCTTTTACTTTAAAGTCGAATGAAATGGCTACTTGGGAAATAAGCCTTTCCAAATTACACATAGACACACAGCGAGATATGCTAACAAAGAAGAACTGGAACCTGCATACTGTCTTGAACAGAGACATACATTCTACAACAGAGACCTGCAGTCTAGAACTGAGACTAACAAACAGTGTAGAACTGAGACTTACAAACAGTCCAGAACCATGACTTGAATACAGTCTAGAACTGAGACTTACAAACAGTCCAGAACCAAGACTTGAATACAGTCTAGAACAGAGACTTACATACAGTCTAGAACAGACACGATGATAAGAGGCCTGCAGTCTAGAACAGACCAAGACTTGAATACAGTCTAGAACAGAGGCCTGCAGCCTAGAACAGAGACTTGAATACAGTCTAGAACTGAGACTTACAAACAGTCTACAACCAAGACTTGAATACAGTCTAGAGACCTATAGTCTAGAAACAAAACTTACATATTGTCTAAAACCAAGACTTGGATACAATCCAGAACCAAGAGTTTGATACAGTCTAAAACCGAGACTTACAGTTTAGAACCAAGACTTGCATACAGCCGAGAACAAAGACCTACAGTCTAGAACCGAGACTTACATACAGTTTAGAACCGAGACTCAGTCTAGAACAGAAACCTACAATCGAGAAGCGAGACTTACAAACAGTCTAGAACCGAAACCGGGATACAGTCTTGAACTAAATTTGTATAATGTCTACAACCAAACTTACATACTATCTACAACTGAGACTTGGATATAGCCTAGAACTAAGACTTACAGACAGTCTAGAACTGAGACCTACAATCTAGAACTAAGCCTTACATATAGTCCAGAACAGAGACTTATTGTCTAAAAATGAGACTGAGACAGCCAAGAACAAAGAAACAAAATTGCAAACACTCGGACAGCGTGTGCGTTTGATGACTGTCAATGTCAAAGTCATACAGACCATGTTATTCTAATCTAATTTGGCGATACTTTCAGGAAACAAGCTTTAACAGCAGGACGTGCTTCTGGTTTTTTTTAAAGTTAAAAACTTCATTTCCTGGTCTTCCAAATTATTGCGCTCCTGTTGCCTTACGTCAAAATAATTCCAACCTACCTGCAACCCATTTTGGTAGAACGCGTTCCTGTTTTCAGTTTTAGACTTTTGTCGGATTCCTGTCATAATTGTAAAATTCAAGTCGACCTTATGTGTGATGAAATAAAGCTTCATAGTAAATCCGCCCGTTTGTTAGACAACTGGTGTCACAGCTGATATCAGCTTCCCTCCTCCTTTTATTTACATAGAGGACGTGCTTTTAGTCTAGTTACTGTTTCTGAAGTGCGTTGAGTAATTTACCCGTGTCGGCATGCTAACATGACATTTTCAATGGTAATGTTAAACAACTGTTTGCTGTACAAATATTGTCGATAAATAACGTCTATGCGTTGCACTAGCAGCATGTAAATGTTCTTACATCTCGGGACGCGGAAGTCCAGATATTATGGAAGCAGGATAAAGAGATTATTCCTGTTGGCGACCATTCCAACCTCGCTTTAACAGCAGCTGGGATGGAAGCACGTTACCAAAATAATAAACGATGAATATTTTTTTACACTGCACATGAAAGCTGGAAAAGTCTTTTGAGGCTAAAACCGTTAGAGTAGACTGATGCAGGAAAAGCGAGAGCCGTGAACCCATGGAAAGAAAACAAAACTGACATTCGGGGGAAAAATTGTTCGACATGAAGTCGCCGGCTGCTGTGTCGGAGAATGTTTCTCCGAGACCAAACACAAAAAAGTAGGAACCTTCATGCGGTAGTTCGTTCCGCAAATTCAATGCATTGAGTGCAGAGTGATCTATTTTGGGGGCGCGTTTATCTTGAGGGCATCTATTTTTAGATGGCAAGCATCCTCAGCCGAGATGGTGAAGAGATATGCTTGTGAATAAAAGAAACGGTACTACAGGGTGTTTCTTAAGTCGACAGAGTAACAGAGAATTTGGTCTTGCATTCCTCGTGGAAGACTGAAAGATCTAGCATGAGAATGGATAAAAAAATAGCCTGAAGGAGAAAATGAAGGAGCTGCTAGATTTTGGGAGGAGGACACGAAAACAGAATCGCGCAACAAACATGAACTCTGCCAAAAAAGTGTAAACTTGCTTAAGCTGGGTCCCCAGGGAGAATCTTGCAGGACATTTGTCCATCCGTGACGCCTCGAACTCGTCTTTTGCGGTGCAAGTTCAGATTTTGTATACTTGTAACACAGACTTCTTCAAACTTCCATTATGTAGAATCATTTAACTACAGTTAGGAAAAATAATTTCCTGTCGTGCCAATTTATGGAGCTCAATGTAAAGATGGGAGTTGAACTGAGAGTAAGTGATATATTTGTTACATTGCAGTAGATCATTTTTTTACATTCAACTAAGAGTGACATACATCAGGTGTTTGTTACATTGCAATGTATCAAGACTCCATACAACGAACCACACGACTTTCAACACAGTTCGGCGTATCACAACATATTAAACAATGTAATTAATATTATTGAAATATAAAAGTAAAATGATAATATTTTGAAAGGAAAAATACAAAAGCTAGCATTATATTTACTGACATTATAGATGCGACAAGAAGAAAAAACGAATAAGTAGCAGAAGGTACAAAGGAAGGTATGACATTTGAGAGTGTTTGACAAATCAAATAAAAGTGTTGTGGAGGCGGGGTAAAGGGTGAAATGACTGGTGTCAGAATCTATGAGTACCACCCCCCAGCAACCTGAATGAAAAACAAGAGAGCCGGGTGTTCATGAGGACCACCCTGTTAGCGACACTAAGAACGTGCAGGTGTGTGGCAAACGAGCTTCAGCACAGCTGTGCCTCATCTCTCTCAGGCTTGTCTTTTCACAAGATATACAGTAAAAGCACTTTCCTGTTGTAATACCCTACGATTCTTTGGAAATATAGAACGTTCAATATGACAATTGAAGACAGTTTAAAAGTGATGAGAACAGGGAAAAAAAGAAACTAGCTCTGTCGAAGGAAGCTGTTTCTTTGTTGAGGCTGCTAGTAATTGAGAAAAGGATGGACAAGGAAGTATCAAGAGCAGATGCTGGTCTGGACACATCACGGATGTGCATTACATCTTCACTGATCAAAGAAGACCAGACAAGGAGAGGAGATTTCTTAGGCACATCGGTTTCAATTCTACTCTTCAGGACCTGTCACTTACAGAGACTCCGTAGCAGTCGCTGTTTTTCCTTAAAAGTCAACACAACGCGCGCACACTCACACACACACTCACTCACACTCTGTCACTCACTCACTCACACACACTCTCTCTCTCACTCGCTCACACAGAAACACACACACTCTCTCTCTCTCTCACACACACACACACACACACAATGTATATACACACACGTGCAGGCAAGCTCCCGCGGAAACCTACAACACAGAAAGTTTTGCTGACATAAGACGCGAAGTTAATTTAAATGTTACAGCAGGTATGAAAATATTCAGCTTTCTTTGTTAACGCGAACACGCAGGCATCCAGGCGCGCAAATGCAGGCAACCGTTTGACACTGAGCCAGACAGAGAGACTGACAACATCACTTCCACAGATGAGAAGACAGACTGAGACAAGGTAGACTTCAGCAACATTAAGACGAAGCAAGGGAAAGATGTGACCGATAGTCTTCCCCTGTTTCATCATTTGCCCATCTCCCTCTTTTACAGTGCTTCTGCTACTGACATCCTGTACAGGCGAAAACTTCGAAGGTGATAAGGCTGACTAAAAAAAAAAATTACAAGCCGAGATGTGTGAGGAAGAGGAGAAGGAAAAAAAAAGAAAACAGAAAAAGAAAAAGAAAAGGGTAAAACTTCGGGCTAATTGTCTCGTCTTTACCGTGAGATTGGAACAAATTTCTTATCATCGTGTCCAAATACTCCAGTCCCTCCTCAGGTTTTCTGTTTCCTCTCACTCAGACGTCTCCAGTGAAATCACCCAGTGCATCTAACTAGAGCCGCGCCTCTCGCTGTGGGGGTTGTGTCAAGGGTCAAGGTGTAACACTACGATTGTGCAGGGCATGCGTACAGCACGCGCGGTGGAGCTTCCACTTTTCGCGAATCGCTTCCGCGAGTCTAAAGCGACTTTGTTGTTTTAACCAGGAGAATAAACAAATTCCTCTGATCAAAACACACACAACACGCACACACACTCACTTCCGTATGTGCGTTCACATGAAGGCAATTAAATCTGAGGCAGCAGCTCTTCTTCTTCGGCACTATGGGGTGCCGGACAAGCTCACCCAGATCATCAAGGAGTTATACAACGGCTTCACGTGCCAGGTCATCCATAAAGGAAAACTCTCTGAGAGCTTCCCAGTGACAACTGGTGTGAGACAAGGCTGCTTGTTGTCCCTGGATATAAACTAGTGCTTCATTCTTTCTCTATTTCTTTCTTGTCTTCGTGTTTTGACGCTAGGTGAATGGCGCGAGTGACGTAAAAGATGAAAGACAAGAAGAAGAGTGTAGTAAGCTGATGAAAAGCAAATATCCACGAGAAATTCTGCAAATACGAGTCGCTTGGTTACTCTTACCTTCCCGAAATCGTTGCCAGTTTGTCGGTGCTCTTTAATCACTGAGATATTCTTGATGAGCATGTAAGACACAACCCTGCCCTGTCCTGCAAACCGGTCTTTCCTGGGAACCCGTTTCTGCTGCAGGAACTAGACCTGACAGTAGCAAATCTGATTCACATTCATAAAATGTCTTGTCTTTCCAGACAAAATCAAAATCGGTCATTTCTCTCTATCAGGCAGCCTCTATTACCGACATTTGCCCTTCACGTCAATCAGATCATCTTTGATGACCTCGCAAAGATGCACAGAAAGTTTTTTTTTAAACTAATAGAACCCAACCTAACAAAAATAAAATGAACAGAACAAGTGTAAAGGGGTCTTAAAAATGGAGCTTTCTCGAGCTGACAAACTAGATGACGTAAGGAAGTAATCGGTGAAGGATGGATGCAAGTAGGGAAGGAATAAAAATGATGATGATGATGAGGAGGAGGAGGAGAAGGAACAGGAGGAAGAGGAGGACGGGGTGTTGGTGGTAGTGGTGGTGGTCTGACAACTGGTTGAACGTGGGAAAAGAAAAGAAAAGTGTGAATGCGATGGCGGGTAGCTTCTCTATCTCTCGCCCTCGAATGCCACTTCTTGCTCTTTGCACTCGATAAACCTAATGGTTCGATGCCAGCGACTGGGAGTCAAGCTTGACTGATACCAACAGATATATCTTAATTCTGTCCTCAAAGTGGGGATGCGGTCAACGGGTTTGACTCATGACGCATTTTCTTCTAATCACATTCTGATTGTTGGCTTGGATCCGAGGCTTACTTATCTACCAGCTCGGTTCGACTGGCCGCTAACAGACCGGCAGGACAATTATGATTATAATGCATGTGCACTGTGTGTGTGTGTGTGTGTGTGTGTGTGCGTGCGCGCGCGCGCGCGCTTTATTTACCACCGTGAAGAAGTTGGTCATCTTACTCAAGGCTGAGCCTTTTATTTTCATTAGGCTGGTTTGCAAGCCGTACTTTGATTCTTGAGTAATGCTACACAGAGCTTTCTTTGCTGTTTGAAAATGTGTGTATACATAAATATATCATATTAGCAGCATACTAGGTGTTTACTTACATACAACATCAGCGGTATGGTCAACAAAAACAGATATAAAAAGCATTCACTGCACAAGCACCGAAACCTGGCTTTCAAAAATGCAGAACGTAAAATTTGATATGTACACATTCACATATCACAACTGTACTGATATGTACACATTCACATACCACAACTGTACTGATATGTACACATTCACATAGCACAACTGTACTGATATGTACATATTCATATAACACGGCTGTACTGATATGTACACATTCACATCACACAGCTGTACTGATATGTACACGTTCACATCACACAGCTGTACAAGTTATCTATACTGTGAAAAATAAGAGCTGCTACAAAGACTCTTAATAAGATTGCTTGCTTAACATTTCTCACACTTTTTTCTTACTGTTTTGGTTTATCATGTAGGAGACTATATATAGCCTCAATACTCTATACTGTAGGAGATTGTATACATTCAACTCTGGATACTCGAAGAGAACACTCGATTTTGAATACTTGTGATGCAACTTCCCACAACAGTGGAAGTGTTTAGTTTCAGACCATGTCTAAATATCCTCATTCCGTTGACGGATGCGCAGGTTCTGTTAAGTGGCAACGTTCAATAGGACAAGTCGATGTCGCCAATGTGTACAGGGGATCATCAAGCATGAGCGATGATCGTCGTCGCGAGGGGAGGAAAGCTGTGACCACGATGTAGGCACCTAACCTCGTATAAACGCCAATAACAACGATTACAAGGAAGGCGCAGAGCAGGTAGGGTGACCTGCCCTCGTCACAGGCTGACTGCGCACGTGCGCGTAACAAAATGTTGTATTTACTTGCGCAGTTTGAAATGAGAGATTGGATTGAGGCACCTGCACACCAGCATTTCTTCCGTGATTCCAGCTTAAGTGTCAGAAAAACTTAATACACAGTTATCCAATTATTATATGTTAACAATGAATGCCTGGTGGTCGATATAACCACACCCGCTTGTTTGTTTGTCGGTAACAGATATTTCTGGGAGGTAATGGTAGCCCGCTCTACATACTTGCCCCTACGGGCCTGAAAATTTCGCGCTCTTAGTAGACAGCGCAAACACCAGCTTGTAGTAGACAGTGAACACACCCCCTTCAAGCTCATAATAAGGTATTCACTGTAAGTAATAATGTTTTTCTTGTTTTATTTATCAAGTTCAACGTACATCTTTCTTAGACTAGCCACCTCGCGTAGAAGCAGCTGTTGGTCGACAGCTTGTCTGGTGGCGACTGATTTCTGGTCATTTATTCTTCCCGCCGTGTCCCTGTAGGACATATCTAGCAGGCCAGTACCAAAAAACACAGAAAGATCCCCACGTATACATCAAACACTACAGAAATGTCCAAAGAACCAGCCGTCTGGAAGTAGCGGGACTGCTCACCTGGCGACGGCCGATACATTTTCCTCGGGGAAACCAGCCCATAGTCTAGGTCTGTGTTAAAGCTTTTGTTCCATAGCTGAAGAATAACATGATGTGAAAATATGTTGAAATTTTACGAGTTAAATATGCAATACGTTTTAGGAACATAGGGCGTTGTCCTGTCAGGTAGTGGTACACTGTACAGTCGAGGTACCCGGCGATAATAAGTCTTTGTCAAACCACAATGTAGCAGCTCCATGTAACTCATGTAACTCCACTCAACCAAACAACTATGTAGCAGCTTACTGAGAGAACAATAAAGTGCTAAGCGCCATCTTCTGTGTAGAGGGCATAACTATGTGTTTGATATAACTACTGAGGCTCTCGATGATCTTTGTCAAACGTTTGACACATGTTTATGAAACATTGACAAAAAAGTCCTAAAAATATACATAATTGACAACGTGTATTCAATTAATGAGGTTCTTTAGGTGCGCGACGTAGGTGCAAAACATACCAAACGAATAAAACCATTCAGTGGCTGCTAACTACACGTCACAAGCTCGGCAGCTGATAAACGCTGATAACAGAAAAAGGCGACCGGTCTGATAAGCGGACAGACGGAACGACGTCACGGTCTTCACGTGACCGACACATGGCGCTAGCACAACTATTCCTGCTATGTGCAAATCTGAATGAGGCTAGTCATGCACCATTGCACCGTATTACCTGTGACGTACTGGCTACAGCGTATTGATGCTTTGTTACCGTTATTTTCACGGGCTGTTTTCAACTGCTCAGGCGCTGCCAGCATCGATAAAGGCATTTAATTATCATTTTGCTAATCTAACGCAGCCAGCTGTACTGATTGCCCGTTTGAGATACACGTTCAGGACTATCAAACAGTCTCCATGCAATGCCTACACGGTTATTTTTCTTTTTCCCCCAACCCCCCCCCAACCCTCCCCTCCCTTTTTCTTTGTGTGGGGTAATATAAAATGTTTTTGCTCTGGAATATTTCACTATAATAACTGTAGCGCTCGCTTGATCAGACTGTTAATTTTTACTTCAAAGCATTCGTCCCACATGAAATGTTTCTTATTGTGATTTGTCCGGCTATTGCGCTCCGTGTTGTGAAAAAACACATTCGGATCGACAACTCCCACGCACAGTAGATCGATAACGGTAATAAACAAAACATGGGAGTGAGAGATAATTGAAAGAATGAATCATACACAGATGTCAGGTAAATAATACGTTTTGATTCTAGAGCAATAACTATTTTACGCATGGTAAGTTTCGAACCAAAGACTAAATGAGGTGATCTAAGTTTCCGCTTTGCACAATGACATGCGCTGGTAAAAACAGACGAGATGCGCTTCAGTGACAGAACATACAACAGGTTTCTGAACCTAACAGCATCATCATCTCGTATTACTTGGCATCTGAACAAATAATGAAATAAAGCATTTTTATTTTGATTAACATTTTTATTTTGAGTGTGAACAGCTATCTTGGAGACTGTCATGAACAGCAGAAACGATATCTCATTTTTATGTCTTAATTTAAAATAATCCATCTTCAACTACAACAAAAAAAGTCTGCAAAAACAAGACCTTCGTTGGCTTCTGACTTAACAATGGACTAAGAGGATTAAGAATAACCAGTCTGACCTCCAGTCTGTCTTCCAATAAGAGTTCACCTGAACCCATCCCAGCTGCAGACTGCACATAAAAGCATCACTGTAGCGGATTCCTGAAAAGGTGAAGATGGTATTCTGCGGGAGAAAACTGTGACACATATGAACCTAGTTTCCTCTCTGCCTCTTTCTATTAAATACCGACTAAAATCATCATCTATATTTATTTTGTTTTGAAGGCCATTTGAACGATGTTCCTTAGTTGGTGATGGAAGGAGCCACAGACACGTGGTTAGTATTAGAGACATCGGAGAAGATTATCGCGAGTTCTGAAGTCTCTGCCGCTGTACCGGAACCTGCGTCTGTTGTTGCCTTTTCAAAGCCTGGCCATCTGACCTATGACACCCATCTGACCTTTGTCAGTCCCACCATGTCCCACTGATATCGATTTAACTCACGAGTCAGTTCTTTCTCGTTACCACACTGGTACAATGTGCGAACGTTCCACGTCCATTCTCTCAACCTTATAGTAATTCGGCTCCTCCTTGAAATTTGCCTGTGGGGGGAGTGGGATCGTTGTTGAGCCTGGAGTCGACCAGTCTAGCATGGTATTTCATTTCCTTTGTCTGCCCATGTCATGCCTCTAGTCTTATACACTAGGTGGTTCCCTTATCCTCTCTAATAAGACGACAGTCGAGATCGTTCAACTGAAGTGATGTCTGCTCTTTCACCAACGAAATCCTTCGCCCTGTGATGCCGTGTTAACATCACGGTTTGCTGTAGGAGTTTACTCCCTTAGTCTTTGCCTTTCCCAATATTAACAGTAGAGTCATTAACCCCTGACTGTGGGTGATGATCTAGTTGCAAAGGTAACTCTGAAGCTCTCAGTCATCAGAAGTTAATTTGTAGGAAATGTTACCTACTTACACTTAGTTTCAAGAGAAAACAAATGATACGTGTGTAGACTCAAACCTTTTTCCCTTTTGAGAACTGGCTTTAGCAACTTGCTCAAATGGAGGAAAAGCTCTAGATCATGAGGATACACAAAAAATCTTCAGCACATACTATGAATGGCTGACAACATTTTGGATGAATGTAAAAGCAGGTGAAAGGACGTGAGTGCACCTCTTTCCACTCATCACTTCATAGGAGAACCATTACAACCGCCATTTTGCCCTTTAAGGCAATAGGGACATGTGATTAACATCTATAAATAACATGGTAGCCTATAGGGACAGGGGATTAACATCTACTCGTAATATGGTAGTCAAAAGGGACATACGATTAACATCTATAAATAACATGTTAGTCTATAGGGACAAATGATTTACATCCATAAGCAACATGGTTTCAGGAGCGTATCAAACGAACGAGAACTCAAGAAGTAATAGGACGACAAACTAATGTCCAAATAAGTGTTATGACTGTGACCACCTTAGCTACGACAACTAGAGCACACAAGAGGCCAATCGCTGACCGTCTGCCCGTATTTCCCTTTCCGCTGGGAGCTCAAACTGTAACATGGTTGGCAGCTCATGTATAGGTCATGCCAAAACCGATAAAAATGCAACAAGATCCACGTAGTGTGTTGCTCCAGAAAGACCTCAAGATACTGGCTAAAGTTCTCCGAAACTGGAACCATGGTAACGGAGTGTGACCTGCAAAGGCATATAACACTGCTGATACAGTTCTATCTGATGGTAGAAAACATCAGACGCGTCGAGGTCCACTTAGAAGTAGCACCACATTATTTTCCTGTTCAGAAAGTAAGGCTTGTGTTCATGTTAGGAGAGTTTCTTCGCTTATTCTTTTCCCTTATCAGTTCAAGTTCTTGAAACTTTCCAAGAATAAATACATTAAAATCCTAAATGACATATACCATTTCCCAAAACCTTTTTAAACAACACATATGCTTTCAAAAGTTAATATATATGAACCACGCGTACATCAAAGACAAACTTTAATCAATAATAAATCGATAATAAATCGATTGAAAATCGAGGAAAGATACTATTAATTGCATGTGAGCATTTTAAATACTCTATATAACTTGAGATATAACCACGACGTATGCTTATACGAATCACTAAATGGAATATGTCTACAAATCGTGTGGACTGCAAACCGCAGCATTTCTGTGACGTCGTCTTCGAGCCACAATGACCAGGCGATTTGCACCTCATTTACTGCTGTTTTCTTGGCAACGATGGCTTTGCTTTCATGTCACTCCAAAGTCCTGACGGGTTTTTCTTGACTTATCTAAATGGAAATCTCGCCTTGTCTGCCGATTGTCAAACGCTCACACGATCCGCTGGGAAAGGATCATTTCAAAAGCAGCCAACGGGAAGAGAACTTCGCTGTCCCACTTAATAGGTTGTTCTCTGCATGCACACCTTGTTTACTTTGACTTCAGAGTTTGGGAAGGTAAGGCAAAGGTAGGTGGTTGGTAAGGGGAGGGTAAAATTTGCTTGCTTGTGCGCGCGCAATCTGTTCAAAAACAGAGTTTCTCTTAAAAGTCGCTGGCAAGAAAACTTCAGAAAGAGGGATCTGTTTGGTCTGGTTTCACCCGCTAGTTCTTTTTCTGTCCTTTGCCTAGGATGCAATAGCGGAATCACGAAATTTCAGCAGCATATATCGTCAAGGAAGAAAGAGAAGAGAACGATATCTTTGAAAGACATTCAAAAGGAAATAGTAAAAAAGAAGACGAGCAAGCGACTTTGCTTCTTATCATGTCGTTATGGTCAGAAGAGGAGGGATAAACAGTTAATATGAAGAACTTTCATTATGTACTAACTGAAGTGTCTTTATAACTGAAAATCTGTTAAAATCTTGAAATTGAAATGAGATTGAAATTAAAAAAATTATTGTATTGGTCTGTTAGATTGGTGCGCCACGATCCCCGAAATCTGCTCAGTGCAGGCAAAAGTCAGCCAACAGTAACGGAGAAGAAGTCGGCACTTTCTGTTCAAAAAGTGTAAGACGACACTACTATACGGAGAGAAGTCTAAGATAACACTGTTATATGATGGTAAGGCACGTCCACCAGTGTTGTCTGCCGTCCATCAGATGCCTTCAACAGCGACGTCTTGGCGAAGGCCAACATGTTCAACATTGTAACCATACTGTTGACCAAATATGCCCAGCATTGTAACCACACAGATGGGATGGACAGGTCATATTATCAATGGAAGACAAACGCAAATTCAAAGCTATCTTTCTTGGTAAATTTTGCAATGAAGAACACACAAGAAGTGCCTCTTGTAAGCCCTTCAACGACCAACAATCGCGAGTTCACGAGGACAATATTGAGTTGAACCCGCTGGAACAAGTTGCAGGACTTGCAGCACAGAACGAGAAAAAAAGACAGCCGGCCTCCAACTCACATCTCCCAGGTAGGAGACGTCCAGCACCATATTTCCCAAAGAAAGAACTGTCCTTCTCAGCCATCAGTGAACAGGCAATCGTCAACAAACCGGCAACTTCTAGTACTCTTCCAGACCACCCTACTACTTCTTACTATTTCTGCACAATTTCTACTATTTAAGCGACTTGACCTCCTCCTGTAAAAGTCTGCATACGTGACGAACAATGAAATGTTATGCAAACCACGTGCGTTCTGCTGACCTTGTGTGTCGGTTGGATGCATGCTACGCTGCAGCTCGAGTGAAGCTGCTGTCCCAAGGGTAGGGGCTGGGGTCCAACAGTTGTTTCAACAATCCATACAGACTCTATGGGACGGGTTCGACAATTGATCTTCTACAGTACATTGCGGCAAATCAGTTTGTCAGCTAACCTTTCGCACGCTCACCGTTTGATCAGACTCATGAATAGAACGTGAGTTTATCCTGGTTGGACCCAGGATGCTGCTTAACACGGCGCCTACATCTGCGGACGAGGCACACAGGGGACTTGAAAACAAGTTGTCATTCATAGATGCGTTATAGCAGCAACGAAACCCTCTCTGTTCCCAGTTAACCACTCTTCTTTCTATCCAAACATCTCGTCCTGACCTTCACCCTTACCCTAACACTATGATAACCCATTTGAATCCTATACTTCCGCCACCGAGAGATAGAGAAGAAGAAGAATGACGAGCAGGAGTAAGATACACACGAGAGGACAGAAAGACAGGAGGAAAGTTAGAGAGATATGGACATGACTGCCTCCCTTCGCCACGACAAAAATGAAAACAGAAAACAGAAAAGAATAAAGCCTATTCATCCCCATTAATACAAGTCCCAGCTGATACCGCTGACCCTCCGGATATGTACAAATCTGCTTGTTTTTCGCTTCATGGTTAGCGAGCCAGCGATAACAGATCTGCACGGTTTGGCACTTTCTTATTTGGGTGATTTCTGTCAGTGCTTGATATTCACCTTAGTCTGAATTATGCGTGACAGAAACCCTAGAGACACAGCACCACAGCAGCCTGCTAATGGCGTGCTGATGTTCACCAAATCCCTGTGTAACACAACTACTCCTCTTTCTCTCTCCCCTCCCTCGCTCCCTGCACCTTGTCCTCTGTGTCACGTGGTGTAAAATCACGCTTCTCTCCTGTCGTTCCTTCCACCTGTGTATCTGTGGGAAAATGTGTTCTGTTTAAATGGTGTTGATGTTGGTGTTGTGCGAATCTCGAGGCGGCACCGACTTTCCAGCTTCCCAAGACAGCGTTCGTGCTTCCAGTGTTGTAGGTCAGGGGCAGGTAGCTCCATCTCTCAACAAGCCGCATTCATTAGCCGTCCATGTTGCACTACCGTCCCAAGGGCGGCGATCGAAAAGCAATAGCAGTCATGACGTCATCAAAGCAAATGTTTTCGCGCATGCGCAAAAGGCCATGTACCGATGCAGCGACTAGTTGTTAGACGGATTCTTTCAGAGTACACGCACCCTGGACCGGCAAGGGATGCCAAGCCCTGATCCATGTCAAGGATGGGCTGCAGCGGCAGAACATTTCAAGTTGCGGGTCGGGAGGGGATGAAATGTCAATGGCAGGGTCACGACACGAGCTGATTTTGTTGCAAAGTCGCCTATGTAGTGTCCTTTATTTTCGCCAAAGTCGTGACAGTCTGGCCGGTAACCATTTCAGTATCAAATGTCATTTTGCTGAAACCAACACTGTAACACTGTTTTTTGCTGTAAAAATTCTGTTGTTCTTTCTAATCAATTAAGTTTGGTCCACCTCCAGATCGGGTATATGTCAGTGGAAGCTTGTGTGAAGCCATAAAACTTCTACTCTCATTGGAAATAACAAAATAATCTTGTCCGTTTGCGACCAGAAGCGTTCTTGAAACTGGATTGTCTAACCTGACAATGTGTTTACCTCTGACCTTTGGAAGAAACAGTGATTGCGGTATTTCTCCAGGATCTTTTGTGAAGAAAATATGATGAAATGAACGAAAGTGTGACAGGTATTCTTAATCGCAAACGTAAATTAAACGAGTCCATTGGTAACAGCGCTTCATGCATCGCAGACAAATCAGCGATAAGTGTCGTTCAGTCACTACAACACTAGAGAAGGGAATGCCACTTGAACGTTGCGCGTGCATTCCCCTGCTGCTCTCAACATTACATCTTAACATCAAACCGACAAGAGGAAAAACTCTCGTGTCTCTGTCCTCTTCGCCGCTGATCTATCGAAGTTCAATCCATTTGCTTCCTGCTGCTCTGTAGATGTGTCGATGTGTCGATGTGCGGCACCCTACATGCGGTAGTAAAAGCAGACTTGGTGACCTCTTCAAAAAATATTTTTGACGAAGGAAGGGCTTATGCCGCTGAAAAGTGATGGGGAAGAAAACGTTTGTGGTTATCGGATGTATTGATGTCTACTACATGAGAATATGCACCTGTACAGGATACTAGAGACAGAATCTCATGCCTGCACGCACACAGACAACGCACACATACAAACAAGCAAGGACCACATGCACGCACTTAGAAAACAAAGGAAAAAACTGTCCTCATTTTGGGTCGCCACAAAATACTCCCAATATCGTGGCGGGGAGTGTGTAGTACTCACTGGCAGTCATGGCAGCCCCTATTTTATTCCACCTTCCTGCTAATCCTCAACAGCCATGTGGCTGGTATGCGGCTTTCTATGGTGTCATTCCCAGGTTAATCCCAAACTTGTTTTTACTCCAACGAGCTGCAGCTTCAATATAATGCAGCAGCAAAAAGGAACACCACAGGTATAATAATGTAGTGCAATCTTGCTACCACGGGGTTAGGGTTAGGGCATTTCGACTATCGCGAGATCGAGCGAGACAGAAGTAAATGTGTCCCACATCTCCACTAAGAGCTTGCACGCTGGCTTTTAGTCTAAATTAAAATGAGGCATGCTGGTGGCAGATTGATTGTAAATTCTAAGTGAAATGTACGAAGCAACGGTAGAACCAATTCAATTAAATATGTGAGAAAGACACAGGTCTTGGATCATTATCATAGTACTCTTAGCATTTAGAATTTTAAATTTTACCTCTTACTTTCCTGTTCATAATTTTGCACAAAATATTGAAAGTGGAAATAAACATTTGTGTCTAGCATCACTGCGAGTTTATAACAATGTGATTTAATAATACCCTGAGTTTTCTCCACCCCCCCCCCTTTCTGTCATGCTCACAGAAGACCACAATGCTACACCCAGGTTTAAAAACTCACGAAGGAGTGTTCTGTTGCAGACACCAACGAATTGTTTGTTTACGTTGAACATGTTCTCACCGGTCGAGAAATCATTATATACGCCGGTTTCATTAAAAAAAAGTATCCGCATATCTAGCAAAATAGCAGCTGTGATTTCCGCAAATACAATGTCGCTGTCCCTCAGTGAGTTCAGACTCTCTGGTCCTTTACTCAGAATTGCCCTCATCAATAAATATCAGCCCCTACACTTTAACGTACTTGCTGACGTTGTGTTAATGAAATCAAATAATGTTCCAATATACATGATGGTGATTTGAGCAATGCACCTGAAATATTCTTCACAATACAAACATGCCTGCCTTGATTGGATGCACTCTAGCAATGACATTCATGATTTATCCGTCCGAGTCTCGGTAAATTAGCTTCTGTATGTCGAAGAAAACTGGGATAAAAATTTCATTATCTGTGCAACGAACCAAAGAAACGGTCTAAAAGGACGTGTACACATCAGGTGCGGGACGATAACCCAGGATCAAACAGGCTCTGTTCTCTCTGACCTTTTCAAAGATGTCTAACATACATCAGTAGAGAAATTCAGCTTTATGTGAAATAGATGCTGTTGATTGTCAAGTTTGTGATCTTTAGAGCTCACGCATGCGCCAGAAAATGTATGAAATGGTGATGAAGTGGAAAGGAAAACTAACTTTAAGGGGAGAGGGAGGCAGCAAAGGGGATCAACTGTAAGGGCGTGAGTGCGTGCATGATTACAGACAAAGAAATGGAGATAAACATGCAGGCATGATGGAGCAATAGCGACCTATTCAGAGAAATAAAATCCAAAATTACAATTTTTATTATCGCTCTCCTGAATATTCGGTGCTTACAAGCACATTGAGCTGCTGTTTTCCCTTTGTCTGACAGAGCATGCAGCCAGCCCCTAACGTGAATATCCCAAACTAGATTAACCGTGTCATCAAATCCATTATCGTTGTAGTCCCGTCTTCCTCATTGTCATCAACATTGTTGTCATCGTGGTTGTCAATGTGTGCAAGTTATGAGCACGATGATGAGTCACGATAACGTTTTTCTTTTTGCAAATCGTCTGACATCGTCAGTCATCGCCTTACATCAATTTAACTCGACCACATTACCGACAGCACTACCGATACTACCACTGCTATTACTACTTTTGCCGTTACAACTATCCCTGCTTTATGGAGGTCTCATAATACTTTCACTACTGTGTACGTATATGAGTATACAATGCGATAAGCACATGGAAGAAATGTGCACTAGAACAATCCACAGACAGCACAATAGATCACCTCCAGCCTGAAAACAGAAGCATTATTTGACACCACACGACTAAGTAAAGCACAAAAATTTGTCAGCAGCTCGGAAGAAAAGGTGCAGCTCGTGCGAGAACAAGACTTTTGGTTCGTAGCAATTTCACGGAACCTGCTAATATTTCCTTTCTTGATCTGATAACCAATCAAGTTTCACCTCAATGGTCATGTGATCGTTTCGTGCTTCCTTCGAGTACAACCCAGTCTGTATCGTTTAAAGCAAGAACCTGGCAACCGGATGTAACGTCATCAGTCACGCGGGACGTCGCATATCGACGAAAGCAGTTTGTTTAAAACGACACGAGCGTAGCTTTACACGAGTGGGCAAAGCGTAGTACAGATGATTAAAAAGAATGAATAAAAATAAACTGATTATCTTCATTTGATCTATGTCTGCTGCTTGCTATATACGTCACTGACGAAAACCTTCAGACAACGTGCACATGCTAATTTTATTTTTTAGTTAAGCCTTTGACTCTCTGCTTTCACAGTAAAATTAGAGTGGACAGGGGTAAAGAAAATGGTGACATTTGAACAAGAAACGAACTTGAAAAATGAAGACATGTCAGTCAGTCAGTCAGTCAGTCAGTCAGTCAGTCAGTCAGTCAGTCAGTCAGTCAGTCAGTCAGTCAGTCAGTCTTAGTGTTTGACTTCCTCACGTAAAATCCTAGAAAAGCTAAATTAACTTCTCGCCCTACTCCGTTTCTGACAAACGATGTCTTCACGAATCGTTTGTGTAGCTGTCTGAACAAGCGTGGCTAGGCATAACTATTCTTTCTAAACCCCATCTCTGCCTTTAATGACGGACTCTTTAGTGGCAAGCAGCACATACTTATTTTCATTGATTGGTTTTGATTCGTGAACATGAGTTTCAGCATTTATATAAATCTGCGGTTACCTAAAAAACGCATTTTTTTCAAACGATGAAGGCGGATTAACCACGTGACTAACGGACAGCAGGTTGCCACACAGAGACAGACAAAAAGAGTCAAAGAAGAGAAGAAGGAAAAAAGAAAAAGTAAAGAGATAAGAAAAATTGATGACACAGGAGAACAGACAGGCAGGCAGGCAGACAGGCGGACGGACGAACAGACAAGACGAAATGAAGCATCTCCCTAAAAGACTCACCTGGTCAGGTGCAGACGAGTCCTTGCATGTTGCCGAATGCAGCAGCGAAACGCTTTGTGATGATGTTCACTGTCTCTGGCTGCGGTCTCTGAGAGATAGGGATCGTCAGCAGATTGGTTTTAGTCTCAATGTAAGAATGAGCTTGACACGGGTGTTCCGCTACCCGCCACTGGATGAACAATACTATGATGAGACGGTGTTACCCACCACACACCAGCCGGCACCAGTGTCATCACAGCATCCTCAACTCCCGCACGAGAGCCATGACAGTACCTCTCTACCCAATATCTGCCCTTGATAGGAGCATTTGCGTATCTTCTCAGCACAGTCACGGCGGGAAAACATTGACAAAACTGCAGCAAAAGAGGTTAATTCAATAGCTTTTCGACGGAATATTTTTTCGTGACTTCTTTCGGTTCCGTTGATAACCACTTATTTTGCAGATAATGTCATGCGCAAACCAAAATTCACACGCACAGTCTCAATAATTTAATAACTGGCTGTTTCAGAACACCTCAAGACGTGTAGCATACAATCTAATCAATAATATTATTGCCTGAAGTCAAAGAACTTGAAATTTCTTTGATCTTTTTGCCACCGCCCGATATGCACGCAAACTGTGAGGGAGAAATGATGAAAGTAACATGGGGGAAGTATCCAAAATCAGCGTAAGTGTGGAGAAACGACACAAAAACACGCACAATGGGCATGTGTAGAAATGAAGACAACAGCAAAGAGACACCTGAACCAACGGCGTGACACTAATCAGTGTTGCCAGTTCCCCGAGTCACTTCTCAACGCTGCACGTGTTAGAGTGTAAAATCCTTGTTTACTAATTGTTGTTTTCTTTCGGGCATCATTTACTACTTTATAACATCCTGTTTCGACGGTCACTCACCTCGAGACGTGATATTTTTTTTGTAGCATCTGCACCTGAGATGCTGAAACTGATCACTGATTTGTAATCAGAGGTTCCTATGTCTAGTGTTTCCTAGCCACGTGTCTGAGCCCAGATGTCGATGCTGCAGACGCTTTGGTTTGTCTTGACAAATCAGCTTGGTGTTAACAATATTGTTGTCGTCCGGTTGTCTCTCTTTCTCTTGATGGCTGCGTCTTTGCCCAGAACACAGACCACACCCAGACGTTTTTTCCTTCCAATTTTCGGCGAAATTGTTCTTGCGTGAGACACAGGGCGTCACTCACCACGTCCGCGCTGGTCAAACCGGAAGACGATCCCAAGACGTCTGGGAAAACCGAGACTCAACCACCACGTGACTTCCGTGGACACAGCCGCTGACCCACCGAGACCAGCTAAAGGGTTGGCAGCCAGAGTAGGCGGCGAAACAAAACAACCAGCTTAGTAGTGGTGGCGAGGAAAATGGGTAAATGAGACTAGGCACCGACTCGTGAATGCCCAGAGATGCTCCGCAAAGTCTGCTACACGCACAGTCGCAGACTGCAACAATTGTCCCTTGTGTTTAGTCGGCGGCTAGCCTTAAGATCACTCGGATGCAGTTTGCCTTCTCCTCGTAAAGAGACACGCGAAGAACATGTACATCTTCTATCGATGACCAGCTCCTTGCTACTTTCCCACAGGCTGAGTTGCCTTCAGCCCCTCGCTGGGTGAGTCCACCAAGTGCTTGCGAGCCCACCCAGTGAACACGCATTAATGCCGCCAGTGCGATGCTGTGTGTTATCTTAAGATATTATTTGCCTCGCATGCAGGTGGCTCTGTTGGTGCAACTGCCTTTAAAGCTCCACTTTCATCTTCTTGATCGCTTCTGTCAGATGTCACCTACACCATGCACCCTGTCCAAAGCATACATTCTCCATCTCGCCTTATACAAATACTTATCGAGTGTAAGTCAGTATCAATTTTATGCAACCCCTAGAAAATGCAGTGGCGTTCGCTTCTCCTTCCCCTACACCATTACAGAATTTCATGCACAGTGACGAAGGCAAGCTAGGGATCTCACAGCGCCTCACTCACTAATTGCTTCACCTGTCGGCTCTCTCGATGTTGGCTTTCATCCCCCAACAGTTCTGGTACCGGTGGAGTTCGTCGGAGTTGTATAGCGGCTGCGATGAGGAAGTGGCGAACAATCCACTCTATCTGGTAAGCGATGCCAAACGGTTATCAAGTCTTTATATCCTGCAAAATTTTGGTGCCTTCAGAAAGATGACACTTTTATGCACTATAAATAGACTTACCGACAAGAAAAGCAGCAGCAGTTGGCAAGGACAAATGTTGTCTTAACTGCTGTGGACTCTGTGACAAAAAAGAAGGTGGGTTGGTCACAGACGCTGAGTTAACCACCATATAAGGTATAAGACAACGCACAAAGGTATTGGTGGGATGGCCTGAGCTCGATGACGTCTGAAGATGAGGAGTTTGCCACTCAGGTGTTATATCCAACGAGAGAACAGGAGTCGAACAAAGGTTTGTCTGGTCAGACTCACACAAAAGTCGAACTTTTAGTGGCCAGAAGACTTGTGGACGAAGACGACGAAGACGATGATGTAGGCAAAGAGAAGTGAAAGGCGAGCGGGACAAGTGGCGGCGGACACGGACCAGCAGCAGTGAACGGCGAGGCAGACAGCAACAGCAGCGTCTTGCTGCCGTGCTGCAGCCGGCGTGCGTCTGCGGTGTACAGGACGGCACGACTGGAGCGCGACTGACGCTGGTCGATAGGTGGATAGCGTTATCTCCCTTCAGTGGCGAACTCTCGCAGAGAGCGCTTAAGAAGGATAGATCAGACTAAACACCGCTAGCTGCTGCTCGCTAGCAAAACAAAATGGTGCTTTAACGATGTTACCGTGTTTGTAGATTAACGTAAATGAACTCAGCAATATCAGCAGCATCGACAACCTGAGGCTGTAAAATGAAGAGAAGAAAATGTTTGCATTAATCTGTCTAATTGATATCTCTCTGTTTTTCTCTCATCCCTTCACACTGGAGACGGGAAGTATAATGATCCATTCCTTCATCCTAATCTTTTCCTCCACATAAAAAAATGTCACACCTAAGTGAAACCTAGTGAACAGTCACGTTAACACGCCGCTAAAATATTTTTGAAATCGTTTCAGTTGATTGGACTGATCATCGCTAGCACGTTAGCACACCAGGTGCATGGACAAAAAAGTTGTTTACTTCTTCTTCTGTATTATGAACACTCAAACCACGATGATGAGCTCTACTAATCGTAATGAGTGAAGAGCTTCATTGTTCTTGTGGTGGGAAATGACAAGACTCGATACTCTTATCGAAGGCTACAAATGCAGGAAGTGACCTACACAAATCACGTCCGTGCTCACCAGAGCTGTCTGAATATGTTATGAAGTATTAGTGCAACTTGAAGAGAGGAAATGGTTGTGACTTTAACAGAAAACAACGTCTCAGAAGGAGAAGAGCACTTTCCCACAATCTTAGCGCGCGCGCGCGGAAAACCCATCAGCCCATCATGCACTGCGGCGCTATGGCGGTGAAGCCAAACCTCGGTGCTCAGTCAGTCCAACACGTACTCGCCGATCTTTCTTGCAGACAGGGTAGGAGGGGGTTGTTGGGGGGAGGGGGAGAGAAGCCGTGAACTCTCGAGTGATCATCATCAGACTATCGTCTACAGTCATCGCACGAAGCCACTTGTCGATCTTCATCGTCAAACAATCGTCGTCTCCAGAGATGGTAGTACGAGAAAGTCTGCCTACATCATCGCGATTATTATTATTATTATTATCGTCTACGTCGGTAGATATGACGGCCCCTCTGTTGGTGTATACAGAATGACTGTTTACTGCTGAAGTGATCTCTCACCTGGCTAGAGTTCCGAGTTGTGTGGCGAAGCTTGATGACTCCTCTCTAACATTGTATTCTCTTTCTCTGCAGTACAACCTTTCTCAATCTGTGAAAAAGCTAATCTCATATTACCTGTTACTTCGCCACCCTAACCTCCTGCTTCCTCTCCTCAAATGTCAACGCTAAAACTCTTCACTACATGTTATTCATAGATTTTAATCAAAATATTTAATCGTTTACTTTCTTATAAACTTGTTGTAATAATAATAATCTTCAACAGCTTTAACTCCTGATTTTAAATCTTACCTTTTTAATCATAAACTTAAAATTGTTTATTTGTAACTTTGTTTTATAATTATGTTATTCATAATCATTACAGTCATATTCTGGTGCAGATCGTACCTATTTTGCGAGGTATTTGGATGAATAGTTGCAAATAACAGTCGTAACAGCCATACGATTATTACTAACAGAGTGTGTGCGAAATGGTCATACGTTTGGATTCCACTAAACTTTCTTATCTGTAGATGCTCGAAATGTTAAGATTATTAGATGAGCTCTGTGAGATTTATGTGGCACGCAGCACTGAGTTGGGATTGAAGGTCCGAAAAAAGTGGATACTGGGCAAGTTCCAACTGATTCTCCACGGATGAAGTACGGCGGAAAAGCCATCTACCTCCGCTTCCATACACATTGAGCTAATAACATCTATGAATTTGCTGCAGCATGTGCCCTGCTCTGTGGTCACTACATTGATGTTCAAGATATGTCACTGCACGATGTTTCAGCCCGTCAAAGTCTCATCAACAATGCAGCTCTGTCCGCGCCTGAACCGTAAACATTGCTGTCAACTCCCTGAGACGGCGGCCATGAATTATAAACAACGTTTGCCGGGCCCACTATCTGTCCTCTCACTCGTGCTGCGGCGGATGTAAAGACGTCCTTCATAACAAACTTATTTTGAAATCAGAGCAGCTCAGCGAAATTCGAAACATTCTCATATTGCAACAGCTGCGTGTCACGCGGCGAAAGTAAATCTGACTTCATCTGCTTGCACAATGGCGTTAGTGGGCTAGGCGCCCAGGAACAATATTTGTCCATAGGGGATGGTAGTAAACATATGATCAATAAAGTCCCATGTCAACTGTGATAGAAAAATTAAGTTTTTGTGGCAAATATTACAAGTTTAAAATCAAAGGGGAAAGCACGTTTCTTTCTTTCTTTCTTTCTTTCTTTCTTGCCACTAACCCCTCAATTGTTATGCCACAATAAACTAAAATGAAATATTGATGGCTGCTAAGTTAGAGTTGCCAAGCTCACCGTGTCAGACTTGGTCAAATGTGTCTCTCGTCACAAGCTTGACACAGCGGGGACAGGTTAGGAAGCTCTTTCTCTGTTTAGGCAGGGTGTGTGCATATGCGTACGTGTGTGCGTGTCTATATGTTGCAAAGATGGGGCAAAAGAAAATGTGTGATTCCTGTATGCATATCTAGATATCTGACCTACAAGAGCTTAGAGGTTCATCGGAGTGTTCTTCTTTCAATGCCTGGAGTAAGCTGAATACATGACATTCGTTTCCCGCCTTTGATCAATAATCCCCTACCAATCTTGATAAACAAGCCACGACAATGCGCAGAAACAAGTCGACACCACGAGTCATCAATGTGAACGGAAAGGCCTAATTAGCATTCGGTTCCGGTTCACCTTCTTGCTGTGAACCGTGACTAAGTACGCTTACCATAAGCATTATTAAAGTCTGAGATGTTTTAAACTTCTTTCTGAGTGCTGATGGTCGGTGGCTTGTACCTAGAGAACGAAAGTCATACTCCCAGTGGCTGAGTAGTAGCTCAATCCAGTCAGACGGAAAAAAGTAGACATTAAATCTCCCGCTTCTGCTATACCTGATAGATGATTCAGGTAAAGATAGAGCTACAGGTGTTAGTAGTGTTATGGAACAAATCAGATAAGTCGGCACAAATGACATTAAACAATGGGTGCAGACAGTGACAGTAGACTAAATGATTAAAGGATAACGACAGTGGGTCACTTCCAGTGATCGGTCATCACGTTGATAAAAATACTTATGCAGAGGCGTGTGAGGGTTTCAAAGCAAGAAAATACTTTTGCTTTTTACCTGACAACACTCCTGTTAACATTTAAAAGCCAAGAAAGCAGCTTCACACCTTTAGCCTGACCTCGGGAGAAATGACAGCAGCAATGCAGCATAGAGTGCAAGTACTGCTCTCTTTACAACTCGTCTTTAACTGTGTGAAGTTTTCTTTTCACAAAATCATCGTCCTCCTCATGTAGATTATTCTGCACGTGAGGCTGTCTTGCAGTGTGACACCAGCTCTTGCTGTCTGATGCCTGTCTGGCTAAACATGAGCATTCTTCGCCCTTCTCACTTTGTTCTCAGCCTATTTTCCAACACGAAAGCCTATTTTCCGTCATTTTTTCTTATATATATATATATATATTGTACCTGCACATAAATCTCCTCTTTATCCTACACCATACCATACACTTACCCCACAGCTCACCATAAACATCACTCTACACCAAACCATACACCTCAATCTACACCAAACCATACACCTCACCATGCACCTCACTATACTCCTCACCAAACGTCTCACCATGCACCCAACCGCCGATCGTACATGATTTGTCTTCTTGCTTTCTTTGCTTTTCATTTACCAGTAGATATTGTCATTTATGCTTTTCTGGTTTTAGACTTTTTCTGCACATGTAACATTTTCTTGTCGTCGTCGTCATCATCATCATCATCATCATCATCATCATCATCATCATCATCATCATCATCATCATCATCATCATCATCATCAGATATTGTTATTGGCACCACGGACTCATCTGGATAATCAATTCCGCCTTCACCCCACCTCTGTATTTGAATCAAACTGTGAGATGAAGCTTTTCCTTCACCCCTCCTGACATCCCTCACTGACAGCTCCATGAGTGATTTGAAATACTTAACATTGGGTAATCATAGCTTCTTACAGATATATATATATATATATATGTCTTACAATTTGTTAATTAAACTCACCTTTATGTAGTAAAACCAATCACCACAAATTTTCCACATTGTGCTACAGCAGGTTCTTTGCAAAAGTGTCAAGTCTTGACCTGTGCCGTAACCTGGAAACGAAAAGGAGCGTAAAACTACATTAGCGTCGACTCTAACACACACACACACACACACACACACACACACACACACACACACACACACACACACACAGAGCACGTATTCTTTCAGACAACAAATCACTAAAATCTGTACATGGGCTCGAACGTTTCTATTAATCGGGTGAACGTAAATATATACTTTACTAAATAAAAAAAGAAAAGTTCAGCACAAATATTCTACACTGAGTTTACACAAAAACAAATGTATCCAAGCAGTTGATATTAAAGTCCTTCAAGTTCTCTCTTCTTCGGTTGTTGTTAGGGGGGGGGTCGACACGGCAAACAGTTCCACTCTTTCGGTCTTGCTCTCTGGCGTTGATCATACGGACAACCTACATCAACCAAATAACTCCGACAGTCTTAACGGCAGACAAATGATCAAGTCAATAATAATTCCACAGTAGGTAAATCCGCACAGTTCTACGACCTTCTCAGGAGATCACACAGCAGCTGAGAAAATCAGAAAATCGAGGAACCACACAGTTGCTTATTAATGACAACCCACACAGTTAATATTTCTCCACACAGTTACTCTTTCTCCATACAGTTAATATTTCTTCACACAGTTAATATGTATCTACACAATTACTATTTATCCACACAGTTACTTATTCTTCACACAGTTAATATTAATCCACACAGTTACTATTAATTCCAACCTCTGTCCCAAATTCTTCTTTCTCCCCAGACTCTCACGTCTGCTTCTTCTTCCAATTTCTAAACAACGCCCCCTATCAACATTCAATCCAGGGGTGATAATCTCTACTCATACAAGGGCGACAACCTCGTTACTTCGACGTTCAGGGGTGGTAATACATGTTCATAACAACAATAAATCTTCTCTTAAACACGCAAATTCAAATGCAGTATCGCATTTAACATTATTGATACTAGTTAATATACTCACATGCTTTGTTAATTAAAAGCCTGACATTTGCCTCGTGTGTCGTACACATTAATATAATTAATATCAATGCTTTGGCCTTGTTCAACTGCGGTCTGCACTAACCCATAGCAACCCTCTTAATACTCTGCATTACCGTCAGCAGTGAACATGTTCACTAGGTAAAGTACCATTAACAGTCTACATACCCGATACTAGGACAAGTGCCATGAAAAGTTTCTATAATTTTTCAAGTGTTCCCATTCAGCCCTCGCTTGTTCATACCCACCCTCTTTCGTGGCTTGCTTTCTCTCCCTTTCCCACCGAACCTCTCACGTATATCGAAACTTCCCTCTCCATTCCTGACTCAAATTGCTTTAATAGCATTAATATATCATACAGCTTTTTACTTCTGCAACCCCCTGAAAAAAATGATACGGGTATCTTGTATTTCAACAAAATCAAAAAAGTGCTATCACAGAGAGTAAAAGACATGAACGACAGAGAGAGAGAGAAAGAAAGAAAAAGCGGTCATTGAAGTGGTCACATTTAGTAAAAATGTCTGGTTGTGGGGGCCATGCACATTGTGTAAAGCCTCTTGTGGTCAAACAGTAAACAGATACACGAAATTATTTGCTGGCCTCATTGTTCTGGTCGGAGGGCAGTGGGAGTGTCGGAATGGAGAGAGAGGAAGAGGAACAAAATAAGAAAATCGTCGGTTACACTGAACGATTAACAAATAAACTTTTGTGAACACTTTCTCCCTCACTGGATCCTTTGATTAATGTCTTTAAGCATTAAGTATTAAGCTTTACAATAGGAAAGTTTGCACTCTTACTACATTTTTTTCACAAAAGAGGAACGGCGCCATAGTGGACAGGCCCACACGTTAGGTCCATACAGCTTATTCTAATTAACTGTGGATGTTTTCTAGCGAAAATGTTCATTTGAGGATGTGAATTTATTTGGTCCTTTTAAAACAGTTAAAAGGCCGCGTCTATCTTCCTTTGCAATAAATCTAAAGCAATTGTTGCTGAGCGATAATGATGAGCTTTGATCTTTCACATCTGCCTTCTGCTTCCGCTTTAAGTCTGTTGGGATGACGCTTTCTTCTCGCTTTCAGGAAAGCAGACAGGATACAGGCCCTTCGTTACACAGACAGGATACAAACGTTTCATTACGCAGAAAAAAACCCTTGAGGTCACAATGGGCTTAAGGGGTTTTATGATAACATCCATACAAACGCACACACGCGCGCACGCACACATACACAGACTTTCTCTCTCTCTCTCACACACACACACCGTGAAAAAGTTTAGGCCATGGATGCTTTCTATAAGAGCTTCGTGAACGCAATACTGGGAAACTTGTCAGACAACAGTTTGTGTTGTCAATGGTGTGCCCTGTCACCTTTATTGTTAAACCTCCTCTAGGAGAACAGCATGAAAAAAAATTCTTCATCGAACCACACAAGTTTCTATTACTAAGAAGCCCAAATGCAACCTCCCTTTTGAGATGACATTTGATCTGATTGCAGACACTAGTAGAAAACTGCTACACTCTGTCAACAGACAGACATTGCCAGTACATACAGAAAGGACAACAGCACTGATAAGAATAAAGTTATGATGAACACCAGCGGCGACAGAAAGGAAGAGATCTTCATGAAGGGAGTATAGCTCTATGAGGGTGCCACCCTTTCCAAAGCTGGCAGACACAACACAAATCCACATCAGGCCGGCGACAGTAGAATAGTCAGGCTGAACAAGTTTTGGCGCAGCAGCAGCATCAGGTCCCGAGTACCTTATGTACATGTCCTTGATGGTGTTCACCCTGCTCTTCTGATGTGGGCAGTGAGCTTTGCTTGTTAATACGGGAAAACAAAATATAATTATTTGTGCCTAAAGGTATTGCTTTAAGTCCCTACATAAAACGTTAAGGTCAGCGAATTTTTATGAAGTACAGTCGCCACCCTCATGAGCCACAAGTAACCTCATTTGGCAACAGTCACCCGGCGCAAGCTGGACTGGCTTGGCTACGCAACCGAGCAGGGCAATCTATCCAAAACTGTCCTTCAGAGTGGTTGCTGTCGTAGCGGACTGAGAAAACCCTGACTAGAGAACATAACAAATTGACTGCTCTTTCCATGCAGGACATGCTAACCACTGCAAACGACAAGTCCTGTTAGCTTCTGCGTCTATCAAAGTCCCCATAAAGCCCATAACCGGCTAACAGCATAAGATTTCTAGTCGTCAGCTGGTACCAGAAACACGATGATGAGGAGGAGAGGGAGAAGGAAGAGGAGGAGACTGAAATAAATGACGTGGTACATGATTGGCGTGAATATGTGCAAATTCTCGCAAGTGCGAAAGTAAGCAGTGAGCACAACGACAATGGCATTTTTGCTAGTTATCGACTTTATTATCTTTCGCGTCTGTCACTGTAGCGAGTGAAGCGCCACCTTCTGGAGAACTGTGATCCGCTCTTGCCAGGTCTAGACCGCGCAACAGGCCAAATGCCAGCGGCGAGCGCCTTTGCCATTAGACAGCCAAGGAAGGCAAAGCGCGGCAAATCCGCAAACATACGGGACCTTATCTCCCCTTCTCTTGCCGGTCACTTAGAAGGCGACGGCGCCATTTTTAATCCCTACCAATGGCGGATGATATCACGAGATCTCGCAAAGAACGTGATTTACGCCTGATCGCCGCAGAGCAGGCCGGGATATCACGGTGCTGCCTGAGTGGGATAAAGGTCCCTGCATTCTTATGCAGCTATAACTCTTTCCAGTAATGCTTTTTTCATGTTCTATCTTATTTGCTTCGGCAGGACCAGAAACATCCTAGCAAGGACACTCAGGCTTCCCATTACTTCTTCTTCTCTCCTCGATTTCAGGCTGCTAACAGAAATGTGAAGCCCATGTTAGGATTAAGCCGGTATTTCTCCAAGTGCCCACTCGTTCAAAGACACAGCCTTGTCAAAGTTGATCTTCTTGTATGGCCCGTCAATCTAAAGAAGAAAAAAAAACCTGACGCTTCTGCTTTCTTAGAGGATGAACAGAGTGTTTTCTGGGATTGCTGTCCCAGTCTTTTACACTCCCTCCATTTTTTTCACAAATAAAGAAAGTGAAAGAGTAGACTTTTCTTCCAAGTAATGAAACCTCTTGCTGATGATGACGACGCTGTGACAATGGAGGTAATGAAAGTAAGCTGCTCTCGCTGTCTCACCTCCACCATGCAAAATAGAGTAGTCAGGGGTCAGGGGTCAGGGTTAACGAACTGTAGCTACTTCAGCGTGAAGAAGGGAAGTCGTGTTTCACATTCTCATTCCCAAATCAACTGCCACGTCAAGCGTCACATGACATTTTCTCATTACATTGCCGCTGGTGCGTGCGTAGACGGCGCACTTTCTTCATGGTGTCCTCAGCCAGTGGAAGAGTTAGCATCAATAAGGTATTAGAGAAAATATATATCTCACGAAAAATTTAATAAAATAAGATGACAATTTTTCTTTTCTTTTTGTTTTTTAGCCTCATAAGCCCATATACGTATCAGAGTTGTATTTCCTTAGGTTTCAAGTTTTATTCTATAGAAGACATCCTATAACAAAGCCGAAGGACTCGAAAATCAACTATATATATATATGAAGAAACACACACACACACACACACACACACACACACACACACACACACACACACACACACACACACACAAAATATATATATATATATACACACACACATGTAATTCTATCCTTTTTGTACACGTGTCATTTGTCCTTTCTGTTCTATGAAAAAAGTGATCATTTTTCAGATTATAATACTTGGCTAGTAACCCGTAGCGATGATAATCAATGATAATCATAGGCCAAGCAGCGTAATTAAATGACGAAGTCGTCAACAATTCAAACTGATATGAATAGTTTTGGGAACATTGAATCACGCTAGCTGTATATGATGGTAAGACTGATGCCAACAAATGATCATAACAACATTTTAAAGCCTGTTGCTTTACCGTCCATTACAATTACACACTAATCCAACTAACAACCAATCACTAATTCACCCCGTCAATCAATCACCATCCCACCCATCCCCCGACCAATCGACCACCGGACACCATCGAATTGCTTTTCTATTGTTAAGCTTGTTTTAGCTTGTGTGCACGATATTTTCCTGCTCGTTTTTCGTACACCTTAAGTGTGTTGATTTAACATTCCGTGTACGTCTGCAAGTCCTCCGAAGCTGGAAGACCATCATGGATGACGCAGTTGCATAAAGCAAATGGATTGTAAGCCGTTACGTGGCGAGTTATCTCCCTGCTAAGATTTATTACCCAGACGCTTGTGTGGCCATTCATTATGCTGTCTGTCCTGTTTTTGTTGTTGCCGTTCTATTTCCTTAAAAAATAATTCCTTTACTATTTTTTATCAAAATGTTAAAAATCAATACAAGCAAAATGCAATGCAAAACATCGAAGAGGATGTAGATCGCACGGGCTGTGTAAAAATTCAGTGTGTGTGTACGTGTGTGTGTGTGTGTGTGTTGCTAGCTTTGGTCCCTAACTATATGTCCTAGCATTATAAAGTGTAATACAACCTGTGTAATAAACATTCAAGTCGTCAACAACAAGCCAAGAAGAGCCCCAAACGGCTGGATGTTTGCCTCGCATGAGTTCCTTCTCCATGTCAGCGGCATTAAATCACCTCCCGTTAGAACCACACCACGAGGCAACATACCGGCTCGCAGCAGGGGCTAAAGCCCGGAGTGCATGTTATTTACCAAGTTCAGACGTCACTTGCGCTTTGACCATTAGCATTATATGATCCTTCAATGGTGGCACCTTATCTCGCACACCTCGGCCTAGGCTCGTGCAACGGCGTCCTGCTGGCAATTCTCGCGGGTATCGCGGAACCAAGTGGCAGGCGAAAGCAATTCGTTATTTTGACTGTTAGACGTGTAAAATACATTCGATTTCGTGATCCACAAACACACACACACACACACACACACACACACACACACACACACACACAAGCGCGCGTATGCACGCACACAGGCAAGCGCGACGTTGCAAGTGTATCACTCACTCCTCAGGCTATCGGCCGATCCACTATCTATCTCTCTCTACATCTAGCTCTAGAAACAAAAATATGCATCTTTTTAGAACCTTTATGAATAAACAGTGCAAACTCATCTTCATTTGGTTTGTGTTTTGCTAGCCTATTGTTTGACCTTTCATTGCAAATTTCGACAGAAGAGAAATGGTCTTAAAAACAAAAGTGCGTGCTACACACCATCTTTTCTTATTTACACTGCGAACTTCCTTGAAAAAACACAATCTGCTCTTTTTTCCTCTCTCTCTCTCTCTCGTATTTCTCGCGTTTGTCTCTGTCGTCTTTCTACCATCTCTCTCTCTCTCTCGCTCTCCGGGAGACACATTGCCTGGGTGTGCCAGCTAGACGCAGTCGTTCTGTCTTGGCCTGGGTGTCCAATAAGCAATATTGTGGCTGCTTGTTCACATCGTTCGAAAAAACAGACAAACTTTCGTTCTACGTCTACAAACTTACGGCAGTTTTTAGTGGTTGAAATGCTTACGTAAGATCAGTCACGTTAGCTGTTCGAGGAGATCGTTGTTTTTCAGGTACTACGTGATACTACGTGGTTGTATGTGACGTCAAGCTACATGATACTGCGCTTTAATTGCTAGGTGGGCAGCGTAGTAGTTCGCAACATTTCGTCTGTTGTGGCGTGTTATTTAAAATTTCCTGTCGCCATTATTCTAGCTAGTGCTATTATCACGGACGTGTGTATAGGTGTCTTGCTGTCTGTCTGCCGAGACCAACGCTGTGCCTCTTGCGAAGTTCTCCACTGTTAGTCTCGGCGAGCCTTAACAATGAATGTGAATAAACCGGAAGTATATCGTCGAAAGCCTCGTTCTAGTAGTTAAACTGAAACGTGACTAAGCCGGAAGCTATTTCGTAACCAGCCTCGTTCTATGACTTCACAGAAAAAAAAAATCGTCTGCAAGCAGTCCAGTAATACACGTCCGTGCTAGTATTGAAAGCAGGTTTCCCTTTTGGTCAAGATATACAAGAACACACACACAGACCTACAGACACGCCATCAGGCATTGAAAGTCATTCACTCACATACGCAAATAAACCCGAGCGCGCGCTTACACACACACACACACACACACACACACACACACACACACACACATTAGAAGCTATCATGAACATTACAGCGCGAGAGCTGCTGGGAATCCCGGGAGAGTTCGCACTATGCAAAAGCCAGCAATAGCATGTGGCTCGTGCTATATTACTTCAATTGTATGCACTTTTTGGTTTTATTATGGGTCTCAGGGTTCGGAAGATAATCACTAGAGGCATAGTGAACCCAAGGCTCTGATCCTCTTAAAGACAGTCAAGTGGGGCAAAGTGCGAGTGGAGCCTTTATCGCTGCTTTAGTTCTCGTCACATGACTAATCACAGCGACCAAGCCCGGCAGCAGTGTTTCCACAAGCCATCAGGGTCATCCAGCGATGATGGTTAGGACCTCACTTGTTGTGAGATGAGAGCAAGGAGGTCAGTACGTGCGTAGCCGCGTGCCCGCACACGAGGGTAAACAGACGCTTGATAGAATGAGACACGGGGGTACACAAACGCCTGAAACACGAGAGAGGTTTAATAAACTTCAACTAATAGTCATCGTGTCTTGCACTCAAAGGACATTGACAAGCACGTTACTTCAGCATGCCTTCGCTCAAACCTTTCCGCAAAGCATCAGAATACCACGGATGAACGACTGCGTGTCTCGGTAGCCAAAGATGACGGCAGAGGCCATGGGACACGGGAGGGGAGCGAGGAGGGCAAGAAGCAAGGCCCTCGAGCTTTGGAATATCTGTTGATGGATGAATCCACGGAGTCTCAGCCCTTAAATCACAAGCAATACACACAATAGTAAGAGACACGAGCCTCCTGTCAAGACGTCATCACCTCTCGGGTCATCTGATCGTCAGTGCGCATGCCCGAGGCCGTCTTTATCCGCATTTGATCACAAATAATTGAACGCAGGCCCACATGCTTGTGGAGGAAAATAAACAACGGCGCTTGGACAGATGGACAGAGGGACGGGCCAACAGACAGACAGACAGACAGACAGACAGACAGACAGACAGACAGACAGACAGACACTTTCACTAGAGGCTCCAAAGAGAAATTTAATCTTTCCAAGCAGAGTTGGCGCTGTGTTGCCGACTCAATTAGACTAAGTGCTGTAGAGCTCACAGAAGTCTTCAGTTGTCATCCCTTGACTCATGTGCCCTTGTACCGCGTTCACTTTGAATATTTTTTTCCTCCTGATCCACACGCCTCGGCTGATGGCCTGCATATTGCTACAGACGCAGGGAATTCATCCCACCAACCCACCCTCATCATAGAGCCACAGTGGCACTCATCATGAAGCTACAGATGCAGTGTAGCTTACAAGCGTACCGCTACTTCCCTTTATTTTGTTTACCAAAGCTCATACTGAGACCAAAGTCTCAGGCCACAAACTCAAAAAGCAAAACTTAAATAAAAATTTATATTTAATGTATAACAAACATCATAGGTATGGTCCAAGCAAGAAGCACGAGTTGATCATTAGAGTCTATCTGCAGCATATAATTTCAAATGCTTGCAAGAAACTCAACTATTTAAAAGAAAACTGAATAATTTTTTTAATAGAAAAAGTCAATATTTTGTTCATACTCCAATAAACTCCATATTCAATAATGGATCCATTTACCTCTTGTTCTTTGCCGCCTTTAGTAACAATATCAAGATTGCTGTATCTACTTCCTCCTCCTTTTTGGCTATCCAGGCGATATGATTACTGGGGATCAGCCAGAATATCGAAAAACAAGAGCGCGATATCATCTATATTTTACAAACTATGGCATCGGAGGAACATTTCAGATTTGACGAAGAATTTATGTGCATTGAAAACTATACCTGCTACTCCCAAGACAACTCTTTCCTTACACATTTTTTACATGTTGATATAAATTTAATCCAGTGCTATATTTAGTTCTTAATTTATTACATTTTCTCTTTGGAAAAACTGCGTTGTAAAGTTAGAGCACAACGATATCACCAGAGAAACAGTTCTTCTCTCGATCCTATACCTTTGAAACACTCTCGAATGATGATTAACAACTTTGCATTAATATGTTATCCGATGTTCCATGCTAAAATTATCACGCTCAAAAAATGTGCAGCATACTTTAGAAGTCGGGTCAAAAGGTGAAGTATGTTACATTTCAAAGTATTTTTCTCGTTGTCAACATCGTCATCCTTAAAAACATCAAGGTAAAAGAACACCAGATCTCAAAAGGTGTGGTGGTTCTCTCGTTTGTGTCTTTAAAATGCACACAAATATGGTAAGGGTTAAACATACACCGCAATCATGATTATTATTTCATGTTTGTGAATGTGTATGAATAGTATAAATGCTAGTAGAAATGGGCCAGCGGTGAGCGAAATATACAGCTTTGGTCTTTAAACACTGTTTGCACACAGTTTACAACACACACACACACACACACACACACACACACACACACACACACACACACACACACACACACAAACACACACACGTGCACGTACGTATGCACTCACACAAAATCCTCGATGGATATCTCAATTTTGCTCCGTCTGAGGAACGAACGCAAAGTCTGTCAAAATCTTACTTTAACTAATTATGCTAAACGTATAATATTTTCTTCTTTCAAAAGTATAAATATCATTTTTAAACATCTTTCCGTTCTGGAGACATGCACGCGGGCGAACAGATCTTGCGACTGGGTACCGCTTGCTGCCAGATATCACCTTAAATCTGAGTGAATATCCCCCTACACCTTCCCTTCTAGAAATGCAGGCCTTCAAACATCCTTCTGCACAGAAAGAGTCAGCAATACAGGGTTTGTATATGCATGAGTTTATGTTGCAAAGAACGATGCCAACAGAAAAGTATGTACCATAAGGAGGCGCAACTGTGTACAGGCGTAACCTCACGAGTTACACCCCTTTTTGTGTTTCGTGTATCTCGACAACGGAAGCGGGTATTTGCCTAGAAATAGGATCTCACACTGAGCCTTTTTCACTCATTAAAAAATACACACCTCTAGACCTTTAACCCGTGAGTTAATGGACATGTCTACATTACTAAGGCTACAGATTAAGCTGAAATATTACATAATAAAATCAGTGAATAATTTTTTTACAATGAAAATAAAAGGGAAAACGCTGCAAAAGTTTACTGCTACATCATAAATCACCGAATGTTTCTAATTCCTAGATGCTTATCTCTGTTTATGTAAATAAAGCGAAGTAGGCGATCATTAGAGTCTATTTGCAGCTTATTTATGTTGCACCTGTATCTCAGAGAATCTTAAACTGTATAATCATTAGGGCAATAAGACAGCTGCACACAAATTCTTGAAATTTCACAGTCTTGAGCCATATAAAAGCTATCTAGGTGTGAAGACGCTCAAGACATTCAAAGTTGAACACTTACATGTACGTACACACAACCGCACACACCCACAGACTCGAGCGCACTCGAACACATGGCCGCACCTGTACACCTACTAGGCTACCCACTCGACCACCCATCAACTTTCTAGCCTCCTCAAACTCAGAATCACAGCTGGAAATAAACAGAATCAGAACTTTGCAAGCAAAACTTTTTTTTTTTAAAAATGTTTGGTAGGAGGGAAACACGGACGTGCGACTGTTTAGATTCAATTAAAGTTACATGTAAAATTATAAATGTTGTCAATTAAATGCCACCACAGAAAGATTTGTGTGCAAAAAAATAAATAACGCACCACTTCAGGATTACATCTATCACTCTGCATCATTGACAGCGAAGGCTGCATCACACGTAGCATCAAGAAGAGATGAGAATGAACGCTGCTTCACAGGAAACCACTAAATTTAATTAAGAATCCGAGAGAAAAATAAATCACGATTTGAAAAGGGAAAAAGAAACGATCAGGGCTGCGAAGGGTGGCTTGTGTAATGAGAGGGCACTTTGGTGACGTAGCAGTGTGCTACCACAAGCACTGGCGGGGTGGCTGTGTGCTTTGCTCCCCCTTTAAATCGAAGCCTTTCGTTTTGTTCCGTAAGAGAGATAAGTGTATCTTTCTGTCAGGGCCCATTTGTCATGTATCTTATTTCTGATGCAGTTCTTATCTTCTGCCAATATCTTCCTTCTGACGTCATGCAAATTATCCCCTAACATAGTTTTCTTTTCCAAATTCAGACTCATAAACTTCTTCTATCTCTCGCCCAATCTCTCTCTCTCTCTCTGTTAATTCTTACATATTGGTTTCTTTATTCTGTTTTGCATTGTTAATATTTTGTTTAAATCTCCCCCATGTCATAATGATGATGTTATTCACATTAAATCTCTCTCTCTCACACACACACAAACACACACACACACACACGCGCGCACGCACGCACGCACACACACACACACACATGTACGAATGCAGAGGTGCGTACGGTCAGACTGTTAAAGGCTACAAGGACAGAAACAAAACTTAGTATTGTCAGTAACTGTTTAAAGACATGAACCTTATTTTTCACAGTCAAGTTTGAACACTAGAAAGGGCAGAGAAATGAACTGGCGAGACAGAAGACATCTCAAGTGATTGGAAAGCACGATTGAGGCGCGTGTAAAATGTCTATTGGTCTAAATGAAGTAACCACAGTGAACTTTTCTCAATCCGAGGAGAAGAAGAACCAGTGCAAATCATCTTGTCATTAAGACAACGATAGATCTTTCTGATCAGGAAAAAAACAGCAATGCCCACAGGAGCAGTGGAGATGGTGGTCGTCGTTGCTTGGTGGTGGTGTACATGATCATAGCCATTGTTTGGCAAAGTTCCCTAATAATGCTGTTGTCCTTCTGTCCAGTATGCCACACTGGTATCATGGTCAGTTCATCCTACGCACTACACCGTCTGCACTTCAGCAGGTTTGCTTCGTGTTCTGTTCTCGGGTGTAATCAGTGAGGATACACCCCACCCCCCTCTGACTCTAGCGGCAGTTAGGAAAGTCCGGTGTTAGTCTGGCCAGCAGGCCGCCCTGAGAGTCCCACTTAGCTTGAAGCTAATATATTTACAGCCCCGACCGTTGAGTGCCGGCGGCCAGCGAGTAGTCATCAACATCACAGCAACCGACGCCAGCAGTTCTTGCCGTCCACCTGACTCACCCTGGCGAGCGCTCGCCGCTAGCGTTTGCGTAAGGCGTTGAATGTTCCGCTTCGCAGGAAGATTTTTCGAAAGCACATATTTTGTGTGGATTTGTATCTTATGTTTGCCATGATTATCTTATGATTGAAGTCCAAAATATCAGTCCATTCACAGCCGTCGCTTTACACCAGAGTAGAGAATACCACGTGACCTAGAGATCGTGACAGCGATTTGAAAACAGTTTGCGTTGATCGAACAAAACACATTCCAACGATAGAGTTTGATTTTCAGCGAAGGTCTGAGAGAAAAAAAGAAAAAAACTCGGAGAATCACTTTTACTCGATTGCTGTAAAAGCTCTTGTCAACACTCAGCAGCTTCCGTTCCTCTCACGATAGCAGACATTATCGCTGTCGTCTGCTTGATGAGTAAACACTTCTGGTATCAATCCATTGCCGAAGCACGTGTGTTTGTGCAAATAGGAAGCACACCTGTAGCATGCTCAATGCAAGTGATTTCGTGCAGCACATGTTACTGTATGTAGCTCATTTATCATGTGCAGCTCGTGATCAGACGCAACACATTTATCCTGCGCAAAGTCTCCATTAAGAAATGCTTATTATTGGCATCGAGAGCGTTTTATTACTTATCTTAAGATACTTGTTTATTTTGCATGAACTTAAATGCCATGCGAAAATGGTTTCTGTCAAAAAAGATTTTACTATCCGCAGAGCAGGTGTAATACATATTTAATTTTCTTTTCAGCCAGTGATCAGAACCAGGATATCGAGTTTTGTCTCGAAAATGATGTCTTCGACATGACTATTGGCTAGCTTTATGACAGGTGACACTAAAGTATCTATAGGTGTCGAGACTGCTCACATTGTTTTGCCCTTAACGCTATAGGAGAGCTAAAACACTAACAGCCGCGGCAAGGGCTGCCCGCCAATTAGCAAGATGACCATCGTTCAAGGAGTGGTCAAGCACTGGAGAATATAACAGGTTTAAACGACAAACTCGGCATATCATCATATTGAGAACTACATGTACGTGCACACACACACACACACACACACACACACACACACACACACACACACATACATCACAAAAGATTCGATCCGCGGAGGTCTAGAGCACTGAGAAAACGAGGCGTGGCTTAATGATGTGTTTTGAAAAGCCACAGTTAGTAGCAGGCGGAGCTGAGCAGACCTCACTGAAGAGTCGTGAAGAGCTTGTAGTGTGTCTTCGCTGTTCGCCGGTAGGAGGCGTTCCCTTTCACACCACTTCCGATGGTCAGTTAAGCTGCGCGCGCGCGTGTGTGTAAGTGTGTGTGTGTGTGTGTGTTGTCGGGGTGACGGGGGTTGAGTGGACGCTTCTTGTCGTCTGCTCGATGACGTCAGTAACAGAGGAAGCACCCTAGACGGTTTCGGACGAAGCCAGGTGTGGCTCGCCTAACGAAGATGACTTTGACACTTTTGTCTCTAAGATTTTCTTTACACGGCCATTGGAGATAGTGTTGTTCTTCATTTAGCCTGTGTAATTGTTGTTGTGACAATGTTATACTACTATAAGTATAATTTTTGTTTATTGTCTTTGGGCATTCTTCTTGAACGTGTCATTTCGTATTTTTTCTGTTATTCTTCATAATTAGTACTTTTTCCCTAACGCAATTTAACCCACCTTTCTTTTGTCCTCACCTCTGCCTCTCATCTCAGTATCTACAGCACCCTGTGTGACTTACGGGATACTTGTCTTCTTCACAAGCATACTTTAACTGCGAGTAAATTACATTTTGGCAACGCCAGGCCCAGCTGCTCCAGAACCAAAGCTATTACCCTCAAGTGCATTCATAGTCGACCAAAGGGGTGTGGCCGGCGCTTTCGTGGATATTAAAAAGTAGACGCACAAACGGCAATAAAGGTGTTATTACCACCTGCCTGTTCTTTTGGCGTTCAGATGTGAGGAGGGCGTTTTGCGGCTGCAATGCTCAATTTGAATGTAGCAGCAGATGCGATTGCTGCTGTTTGCGGCGGAAGAGAAGGTAGTCACACCGCCCACCCCACCCCCACCCCCCGCTCGCCCCGTTTTGAGCGCCTGACGTAGGCATGAGAGACTCCTCGTCGTTAATAAGGCCCAGGGCCTGGGCGATGTTTCTGGAAGTTTTTACAGACAAACCCCCCATACTCTATCGCCTGGATTGTAACAGAGTCGACTACCGTGCATGTGAGCGGACGTCAGTGAGTGGACACAAGGATGGAAAGGGTGAAGAGACAGAAAGACAAACAGGAAAAACACGGACAAGAAGACAGAAACATATGACTGCGGAGATATATTTTTTTTCGTCCCACGCATGCTCGTGGCATTTTGTTCCCCCCTGCGCAAGGAGGTCCCTGCCTAGCTGTGCAATTGATCACAGGGGCCTGTAGGAGATAACAGCAGTGATTTACCCTTTGCTGCAGCACTGGCATGACCAGTGGTCTTAGATAAGGACGCCTGGCGGCGATGGGCGACGTGCGATGATTCCCAGCTGGTTATTGCAGCTAATTATACAGTAGTTGTTCTTAATAGCACGCCGGCCATGCCACAGCTTAGTTCGTTCTGCTTCAGCCAGCTCTTCTCTCTCGAAGAGGTTTCTCCGCTCTTTTACACTGGTAGGGATTCTCATTAACTGCCATGGTAGTGAGGCAGGCCCTGCTACTTCTACTCCAGTCATAGAGGATTTGCAGTCTACCGGGGTCTTCAGCTGCGGCGCTCTAATCCAGATTACGAAGAAGGACAGAATAATAGTTATCTGCGGAAAACATAGTATTTGTATGTTTTTGTACATTCAGCGCCTTAGGAATTTCAGGAGTTCTGTTCGATTTCAAAGTGCCCCTTGATTTTAACAGACGATTTGGGGTGTAGGTGGTGAGAAATACAGTAGGTGACAGGGTGAGGGAGACAGCAGATGATTGGTGATGGTGAGGGATACAGTAGGTGGAAGAGTTGGTGATGATGAGGGATAGAGAAGGTGACAGGGCTAATGGATGGTGAGGAATACAGTACAGACAGGGATAATATGTGGTGAGAGATACAGCAGGTAAAAGGGGTTGCTGACCTTTGCTGAATCTCACTTGAGAAGGTCCGTCCATTTGTTTAGTTAGCTATCTTTAGTTTTGATGGCCGATCGACCCTTTTTGGGTGTAATCAAGAATGATAAAAGTGAATAAAAAATATGTTTGTGCAGGCCCTATCACCCCTAAAACATGCGCTTACATAAAGACGTAAAATGCACGTTAAATGCATGTTTCCTTTATTGAGTAATTACCTGTCTTCGGGCATAAAAGTGAAGCTACACTGTCCAGTACAGTAGACTGAGTGTACACATTCACGATATTTTAATTAAGCACCACACTTAAATAGTACTGGGTAGTGGGCATACACTAACAGTGTGTTCTGTGTTAGGCCTACACTTTCGTAGTCTAGTACTAATGCAACGATGTAGAGCGCGTTTCACTTTGCCTAGTAAATTGTTAGCTTACACTGTGCTGTATGAGAGACTTACACAAACAACCTGCTGTATAATAGACTTAAAGTACTAACAATTAAAACAGAAACCATACTATTTTCTGGGTTTGACGAGCTTTATTGGATCCCTTCCTCGAAATGTCGACGTGTCAAAGTTATGCGCATGTTTACGCCACTATGTAAATATAACATTTTCCCCCATCACAAAATTTCAACACAAGAATTACATTTCAAGTTGTTTTCCTTTCCTCTGTTATTCTTTTTTAAACTTTATGTTGTTCATTTATTTTTGTTTTCTTGTTAGGTTGAGTGGATTTGTTTGTTTTATTTTAGATGAGTTTTTTTCGTAGTTAATTTCCTTCTCTTGTTGATTTGCTGTCTAGACCCAGAGCGAGGCAAAATGTATCTCGACATACGATTAGAAAGACCAGCGAGTGGAGGGCGTGGGGGATCTGAGATAAAGCCGCCCGAAGGTCCGATGCCGAGCAACGTGCACAGCAGGTTATTGTCAGACACGAACCTAGAAGGTGGTCCTCCTGTACGACTGCACTGTTGTCCTGTTGTGAGAGCTCGTGGAAATTAAAAATTCATAATTTAAGGAATGTATTAACAGTCAAATAACCAGTGCTTTGAGAAGTCTGCTTAAAAATTTGATTTCTTCCCATCAAAAATAGTCACTGTTGCCGTGGGAAAGCTCAGAAATGTCCAGGCGACCTTTCCGTAAACACACAAACGCTTATGAAAGTCGTATACTTCGGTTCTCATGTTTTTGTTGTAAATTGAAGCCTGAAGATAACTGCGGGGATGGGGCGTCTCTCACTATACAAGGATCGAATTGAATCGAATTTTTATATTGCTTAGGCCAGCGGCCCCTGACAGGAGGGTGACATCACAATGATTGGGTTTCTAAAGCAAGTATCAAGGACCAGAAATACTGAAGGTTGTTTATTAAAATACGTAGTAAAAATATGAAGCATATCGAAACACACACACACACACACACACACACACACACATTCGCAAACACTCACTCATACACAAATGGACACACACACACACTCGGTACGCAGATACATGCAAACACACACGCACCTAGAGTGCAGGGTGCAAATGACTGGCATTGCAAATGTAGCGATGACTACGTGTTTGGGGCTGCCCTGCTTCAGGGAGTTACCTGTCCTTTTCAAATTCCTTTGCCGGCATCTTGAAGGTAGAGGGCGCCTCGTGCCAGACTGGTGCACTGTACATTCCACTCCACCCTACCACCCTACGTCGAGCTGTCAGCTGTGTGGTTCTGAATGTGCATCTCTCTACTTTTCTCTCTCTATCACATGCCCGCACCGACTCGCACTCACACAGACACACACAATATCGCATCGGCATTCACTCTATCTCGCACTCTCTCTCTCTCTCTATCACTCACACACACACACACATTTCTATACTTACTCTGGTGGGTGTTAAGATTGCTAGGACATCTGTTTTAAAGCTGGCATTGTATATGACTCTCCACTGCCAATCAATACTCGTATAAAGGCAATATTGTAATATTCGAAGACTGTCATCGTTAACATCAATTATTGTTATATTTGAAGACTGTCGTCGTTGAGGACCACACGTCAGTGCCCTCCTGTTCCTCCTGTCCCTGCAGTTCGCGGAGGCGTGCACACGGCGGCCTCCATAAGGGAACAAATTCATGTCCCTCCAAGACACTTGGTGTAAACTGGGCTCGATAACAAGTAAAACGAGCGATCCCTCATTGTTTATGACCAGCCCTGGACCAAGAGCTACTTCCCAAGCACTTTGTCTATCTCCCGCGCATTGGATGCAAATAAACCTGCACTTCATTAACCAAATCACCTGGCTACATAATTCACATGCCATCAGACAAAGATTCTCTCCACACGTTTTTTTTTACTTACTCGATCTCTCACTCTCATGGCGAGTCTAAAGAAGATGACACGCACTGTCACCTCGCCTTTTTGTGGATAATGCGAGGACACAATACAATGTCTGGATAATGCGAGGACACAATATACTGCCTGGATAATGTGAGGACACAATATACTGCTTGGATAATGTGAGGACACAATATACTGCCTGGATAATGTGAGGACACAATATACTGCCTGGATAATGTGAGGACACAATATACTGCCTGGACAATGTGAGGACACAATATACTGCCTGGATAATGTTAGGACACCATATAGTGCCTGGATAATGCGAGGACACAATATACTGCCTGGATAATGCGAGGACACAATATACTGCCTGATAATTCGAGGACACAATATACTGCCTGGATAATGCGAGGACACAATATACTGCCTAGATAATGTGAGGACATAATATACTGCCTGGATAATGTGAGGACACATTATACTGCCTGGATAATGCGAGGACACAATATCCTGCCTGGATATAGTGAGGACACAATATACTGCCTGGATAATGTGAGGACACAATATACTGCCTGGATAATGTGAGGACACAATATACTGCCTGGATAATGCGAGGACACAATATCCTGCCTGGATATAGTGAGGACACAATATACTGCTTGGATAATGTGAGGACACAATATACTGCCTGGATAATGTGAGGACACAATATACTGCCTGGATAATGTGAGGACACAATATACTGCCTGGATAATGTGAGGACACAATATACTGCCTGGATAATGCGAGGACACAATATACTGCCTGGATAATGTGAGGACACAATATACTGCCTGGATAATTCGAGGACACAATATACTGCCTGGATAATGTGAAGACATAATTACGTTCCCGGATAATGTGTGGCTACAATGTATTGCACAGGTAATGTTAGGATATAATACTGCACTCGTTTAAAGTGAGGAGAGAATATATTATCCGGAAGTATTGTAGAAAGTAGAACATAATTTGTCGGTCATTATTATCAACTAGTATTGAAACTACTTCTAATTGATTTTCTTTCCAAATCGCTTTAGGCTACAAACATCGCAATCTTATCTTGAAATACTGTGACATAGACCAAGCTGATAAGTTTCAGCCACACTTATATTAGGATTTTAAATTGTACTATGATACAATAGTTGTAAGATTGTTCACATCTGATATTCTTTTAAAAGGGAATAAGTGAGTAAGGAATACGTTTTCTTTTCTCCATCTCCCTCTCATTCTTCTATCGTTTTCTTTATCTTTTTCTCTTTTTTTCTCTCTTTCTTCTCTCTCTCTCTAAATTATTCGTTTGGATAACTGAACGCTAGCTTTAGGGCGGACCATATTTGTGTCTGTATGGAATAAGAAGTAAATTCACTGCAGTATTGCTAAGAACTGCGTTTTGTTTAGCAGTTAACTCTGTATTTTACTTTCATCATCTGCGGAAGAATTTAAACTGCAAAGTCTGCAAACTGGCTAAGCTTTGCCACCGTTTTCGTGTTGTCCGCTTCTCCTTTCATGTGGGCTGATTAGTATGTTTCGGTTTGGGTTGAGTAGTATATTTTCTGATCATATTACCCGTTTTCACCATTTTCGCTCCGCGATGAGGCGGTAAGGTGTTTGATGTGCAGGCTCCACGCATAACGGACTGATTTAACGCCTACAAAAAACGTCTTAATCTCAGCGGGTAAACGAGTGCACTACAGCTGTGTAGCAGTCATAATTAAGTTCTTTATGGATACAAGGCTGCATGGGATCATCATTCTACAGTCAAGTGGAATGGATCGTTTGCGTTAACTAGGCACGCGGATCTGCGTCATCGCTCCACCGCGATTAATGCAGTCGTTGACTGCGCGCCGCACCTGTTCGCGGAGGAGACACGGTGGCTACGTACATGGCGATGTGCAGGCTTGATACATCGAAATCAAGGGAAATATAAATGAATAGACGCATAGGTGTCCATGTTTCTAAGTGTCCTACACCTAATCCCCCGCATTAATAAGGGAACTGAGGAGACGTGGGTGACGTCATAGGTTGCCGAGGAGACCTTCACGTGATAGTTCTTCTGTCGCTTGGCGGCAGAGATCAGAGAGATAGAACACACACACACACACACACGCACGCACGCACACAAATAAACACACACACACACACACACACACACACACACACACAATTGTTTGACGAAGTTAAGAAACCTCTCAAGACTGTCTGACGATGGACGGTGCTTGTAGGCAGTGATGGCGTGTTCCACAATTTCCCTAGACAGCCAGTGCCTCTGGCGACGACCATACAACCATCACCATGCGCCTATCAACGATACAGTGAAGGTTGCCTGTCATGGGTTCAGCTCTCGTCTCGGGCACGTTGTTCTTTCTCTGTATGTGGCATCTGTTTACAGGGTGGTTGCCTTGCCGTGATATAGCCTTAGTTAATGGCACGGCGTAAAACAATAATTACCCCCCCTCTCGGCGAGTAAAGGACATAACTGTCAGGTATGAAGTCGATAAGATTTGATGCTCTCGTGTGTGATCAAACCCGCAGCATTGTAAAGCGGTCTGGCAGCAGTGCACGTTGTCCTTCAAGTTTATTTGACAGACGGCAACGGACATAATAACATTACAGAGAAAGAGAAGCAGCTAGACAGGCAGACAGACGTACCAACATACATTAAAAACTTACATACATGCGTAGATACAGCCATACATGCAAGCATACATACATACATTCACACATGCAAACATAATTGTGCACATGCAAACAAACATACACGCAGTCGTACATACATGAACGAATACTTGGATACATACATTTGTACACATACATTCATGCACACGGATATCTATAGTTACATATTTACATATTTACATGTGTGCATGTATTTACATAAGACACATAGATTTATACATACAGAAAATGACATGCATGGGAAAAAAACTTACAATTAGACATCCGCGCAGGAAACACGTACATACTGAATTGTAAATCATGTAGAAATACATCGGACTTCAGAAAAGACAGGTGAGAAAACGACTGTAGACACGTTCTTTCAAACAGAAAGTTCTGTTCAAGGTAGAAGCGTTGTACACTGTATACCCCATCTCTTTACTAGGTCAGTAAGTAGGGAAGGCGGGTGGTGGATCCAAAGACCCTCGGTATTGTCAGGCTACATGCAAGAAAAATATTGGTTAGACGCAAGTGTAGACCTATTATTACCCAGAAACAACACTACGGTTAGCGAAAGGAAAGATTAAAGAACAGACGTGACCTTAATCCAGCCAGCTAATTAGATCATCTAACACCACCCACGAAAGCTGCCCCTCCACCCCCCACCCCCCCGCCGATGAACCTTGGGCTTAAGCGCGCGACACAGCATCTCATCTTACTCGCCCACTTTCCTCAATCCACGAAGGTTGTATGTTTTAGGATATGTGGCTACCCTTATTAATATGGAAGGTGTAGACTAGGTTAGAAAAAGCCAAAGCTGTAAATCTCTTTTCGAAAACCATTCTTTCCTAGGAAAAAAATCATGACTTGAGAAATGATGATGACTAAGTCCTACATATAGCTTTCACGAAGACAGTAATTATTGCTGAACAAATAATAAACTTATTTTTGTTAAACTTTGAGTAAATAAATGCAATAACAGGAAAGTGTCGACATTGTAAAGTAGTCCCAATAAGTTTTCCATCTTACGTTTCATTTTTAACGAGAAACTCTGACTCTACACGTGAAGTTGCATCAGCAGTATTAACATAATGTGTGTGTGTGTGTGTGTGTGTGTGTGTGTGTGTGTGTGTGTGTGTGTGAAGGGGGGGGATATTTCACAGAATGTTTACTATATGCAAGCTAGAGACGATTGTCGCTCAATAGCAATAGCAGGTTATATTTCACAGACAAATGAGAGAAGAAAACACAAAAGAAACTCATACAAACGCAGCTCTTTCATGTACATTAACATTTACGTACCGTTTCATTCATGATCTCACAGGGAAACAGTTACTAGATATAAACACCAAAGGAATAAACCGAAGTTGACACATATTGTCATAGTTTGTCACAAGAGAAGTTGACACGTGTAGAATGAGAAAGAGAGAATTTCAGACAAACAAACAAAAAGAATAAAGGACAGAATGAAAGAGAGTCAAAAATGAATAAGGCAGAGAATTCTCCAAAGCGTTTAAAAATAAAACACACTATTTCAATGTTAACGCCTCCGTGCTGCTCCTCCATCAAGCCGACTCCCTGGCCAAATTATAGATAACGGGGCAGCAATTTGCTATCAACCCGAGTGAACACTCACAATCGTAAGAACTCCATCTATGTGGGGCAAGTGTTTCAAGTGGCACCTGCAGAGTCGGTGCAAACCCTGCTACCTTCATCAAGATCATCACGCAGTGTGGGGTACACAGGTGCAAAGCGATGACAGCAAGAGGTTTGCCGACTAAAATCGCGCAAACTTTTATTTTTCTTTACGTTTATACATTTGTTATCACGCGGACACACACACACACACACACACACACACACACACACACACACACACACACACACACACACACACACACACACACAAAGACAGACAGAAACAGCGATGAATTCAGTTCCATGTGCGTTTGCCAGTGCGTGCGTGATTGCTTGTGTAGATACGTCACTAACAGTCAGAATCAGTGAATTGGAGTGAGAAGGGATTACGACATCTTAGATAATTAAATTGAAGTGTCCGTAGCCTAGCTGACATAGAGGTGAATAATGTAAGTGGTTCATCGTATTTAGTGTGTGACGTGGAAAGCGAAGATTATCGCCCTCCTTATAAAGCCTTTACTTTTCATGGAAAATCAGGCACTTGGGTCCAGGCTTCACAAATTTCAAGTAGTTTACATCAGATCATCCTCTGGAAATGCCTCATTGGCGATAACAAAGAGTTAACGCGAAAGAAAAAAATAAACAAGTAAATAAATCAATTGAACCATAGAGTTTAGAACAAGTTAAGAAATCTGCGTTAGTATCTCGCGTTAGACCTCCCCTGTTAATGTTGCTTTTCGAATGAGAGAGCACTTGGGAGAGGAATCTCCCTCTGACCACTTTACAGTTACTGCCCTTAGCTTTGCTGAGAAACGTTTACTTGCGTCATGGTCTTCGTTTAGAGTTGTATTATCTCTTTTCTTTTGTAAATAAAAGTTAAAGAGAGCTTAACTATTTATTTTTAAATTGAAATGTTTGGTGGCATAAAGTGAAACACAAAGAATGTTTGACAGACTCGCTGGATTTGTGGCGACCGATTGCAGGTGAGACTGGTGGACGTTAAGTACCCCTTTGAGTTCTCGGCCAGAAGGGCGGGGCGTAAATCAATTTATTTGTAGCCGTTCCCAAAGGGTTGGTGACGTCAGTACCGGCCCTACTGATGGGACAGTATTTCTTCATGTCAAATAGCTGGGGTAGGGTGGGGAAAGGGGAGAAGGAGTGGGTGTGCGCGTGCATCTAGTGCGTGCCTCGCTGATGTCGACATTTCTCGAGCCTTTGGCGAGGCGACTACAGCAGGTGTTTTGTGTCCCCTTATCTAAGCCACGTTTTGCGCATCTACCTGAGGTCTCAGGAGTCTTGCAAAGTTAATGTTCACTGTTGTCTTCCCTGTTTACACTGACGAGCAGAGGAGCTGGGACTGTAGTCTTCACCAGTGAGATAACTTTGCCGGTGGTCCATGTCTCTGGCCCAAAGGAGTCATGTGCCATCATCATGGACTTTAGCTGATCGAACGCATGCAAGATGTAGCCGGCTTAGGTCACAAGCTGAGCTCCCGAGGTGTGTACCTTTCGTTTTTCACACTCATAGCTACCACGGAGGTAGATACCCCGTTCCATAGACTACTTGTCCACAAGAGCTAAGAATAATGCGCGGACAATAAGTATGTAGCAGAGCAGTGACACCAGTTACGATTTAATGTAGCTCAACTAATATAAATAAACTAAATGAAAAAACAAACAAACAAACAAGTAATTGATCAGCACGCACAGATTTTCTTTCTCCATAGCCCTCACTCAACTAACTGTTAACCTGTTCGGCACTTTAAAGTCATTGACTCTTGTTATCAACAACCAACAGGGCTGTTGACAGCACTATTATTTTCTCTTGATACTGCAGCGTTTTTAATTTACTTTAATTAATTTGGGCTTAATTTTGAGGTCAAGTTTTCAGGGTTTTATACTCCATTGCTCTTCCATCATCCCCAGCGGAATTTATAAACATATAGCAAAATGTGATTATCTCGCGCTGTTACCTATATCTGTCAAACTGTCCCTATAATCCACCTTGATGGCCTTCCCCACTTTTTAGTGTGCATACATCTAAAGAGGAAGAAATGTTCTTAAAGAATTTACGAGCCTCTCTAATGACTGAGAAGGAACCGATAGTGAATCTTTCTCGGTAGCTTTTCAGCACCCACAGGACATGCGTAAAGCATCATGGTCATGAAGGTTCTTCGTGTGACCGGTCACCTCTGAGGACGACACCTGTATCCTTCAGACTCAGTCGATCTGCACGCAGCACATTCTGACATCACTTCATCTTTTTGTCATAAAGCTCACCCTTCAGATAATAGAATCTGGACCTCTTGTCATTACTCTCTGTTCTATCTCCATTCATTCCTGTTTAGTCTTTGTAACATTCAAACTCCAATGTTCTATATATAACAATTCGCGACCTGAAAGTTTTTAGAGTAAACGTTATTTGTTGAGATTTGGGTTTTTTTTTGACTGTTACATTTCATGAAGATCGTGTGACAGCATGGCACAACTCACTGTGAAAGTATGCATACATTGTGACGCACAAGTAATTATAACGACGATCGCTCTAAGATCCTACATTACTAATGCCACAGTGACGACCGAAACATTAAAAGGAGCAATAATGTCTGTGTTGTTGACCTCTTTCTGTCATGATATTTGCAGTCCTGTATTCCTCTGATGGTGATGTTTGCAGTCCTGTATTTCTCTGATGGTGATGCTTGCAGTTCTTTTTTTCGAGTGCGGAATGATGGTCGATTGGCAAATATCTTGCATTATGTTTGACTCAGTAATTAGAAGAAAAATTTGCAGGCCACTAATTGCCACGATAGTGGATGCAAAAGTACACTTAAAACCGTATTAATTTCATTTTCGACAAATGTGACGTACTATACCGGTAAGAAGTGGCCGTTTCTGGTTGGGTGGTCTATAACAATTTCTGTTAGTGCATTATAAAAAGCTCGTAAGGCGAAAGTCAACGGAACATTAAAGAAAAAAGTACGATGTAATTAAGATTTACTTCACTAACTTCTTTTTTTTTTTTTTGGCAAACAGCACAACAAAATATGCCGATAACACAGGAGGAGATGGAAAAAAACCCGTCCTATTTCTGAATGCTTCGTGTGGTATGACCAACGAGGCTCAGAGGCAGCTACGCCGTTTTTATGAAAATAAGCTGACAGTTAAGGAAAAAACGATCGCAGCCTCTGTTCAACGTGGAAGTAATGAATGAAAGTGATGGCGAGTAAAAAAAAAATGTGATGGCCTAAATTACCAACGACAACACCCAGACCCTGGGTAAAAATGTAGCTGAGGATAAAGTGAACAGATGTTATCGAACGTTCTAGGAGTAGCACATAACACAACAGAAAGATAAGAATAAGTACAGTCATGAAGCGAAAGACAAGCTTTTAATGATGAAATAGATACAATTAGAACAAGCGTGCAGTTTGCTTTTAAAATGATGTCAGTAAATGTCACAAAGTTCATAACAAATCCTTAATTTACTAGTTTTTTACTTACTATTTTCTGTTTTGGACTTAAGTAAAGGTCGCACATACGCTCACACACACACACACACACACACACACACACACACACACACACACACACACACAGAGAGAGAGATAGCGAGAGAGAAAGAGAGACGTGTAAACATACATCCAGAGACATCACACACACATATATACACAAACATACACGAAAGAAGCAACAACAAGCAAGGAGTTTCTTCAGCAAACGTTCTCATGGATTTGTCTGTTTGTGTGTGCGCGCGGGCATGCATGCAACCAGCTGCTTGGATACACTTGGTTAAGTTTCACACTAGCACGGATGACTGAGCAGTGCAGACGACAGGCCGGTAAAGCTGGCAGACGAAATGCAAGCGGAGATAAGGTGTTTCCCTGCACTCACGTTCGTCCTCCTTCTGCGCCGTTATTTCTTTCTGTTTACAAAGCATATCCCAGACTTCATAGCTCTAATTAAAACAGATTTATTCCCACAGTTCGGAAGTCTAAAAATATCCTCATTAAGCCCAGGTTTTAGGGCTCACGCGCTTTCCCCCAATAAGCTTTTGTTATACTCAGGCCTGCCACCCAGAGGTGACGTTTCGCATCCCACGTGGCCCCCGTCATCAGTTGTTTCAGGGGGAAATAACTCCAGTGTATTTGCACAAAGATTTCTTCTTTTTTTGCGCGTGCGTAAACGTGTGCCGCTGCTTTGTGCCAAAAGGTGCCTTGGAAATGTAAATAGTTGCGCGACGAAAAGCTGCAGTGATGGGGCTAGACGCGAGTAGAGGGCCTCAGCCTGGTCGCCCACACACCTGGCAAAGTATGTGAGGGGAGCGCATAATGCAAGAACTTATGTCCGTCTCCTTACATAAAGTAGCTCCTACATTGTTCTCCCTTTCAGTCGCCTTATCTTTCTATTGTCTTTTTTTCTTTCCATTTGATCATACAGTTGTCTTTATTCTTTCTTTTTTACTTGCCTTGTTTCTTTCATTCTCTTTGCGACTGTGCACCCAGACCAAGGTGTTCCAATGACTTAATAACTGTCCCGGCAGTTTGTTGTTGATTTGCGTCCCTACATGGGAGAACTTGTGAACTTCACTGAATTCCTGTCCACATTAACATTCCGGTCTTTTCCACGATCTGAAGACTGGACTATAATTGTTTCTATGGCACCCTACTTTGTTATGGTGTGCTTAACACTGTGCATTCTCTTCACTTACGGGAAACATCTACATTTGTCCACTTCACAGGTAACCTGCAATGTTTCAGCTCAATATTTTGTAGAAGTCTACCTACAACTTGTAATGTCCTGTGTTGGTATCGAGTCCTGTGTGGATTTCGACGTCTTACTAAAGAAACAAAGCACAAACAGATTTAGATCAAGCCAGTCTGGTGATAACGAATATTTTGGGAATGCGAATGACCAGTAAAGAGATCAGGTCGAAAGTGTATGTAATTCTTAGTTCAGAGTGCTTTCCTGAAAAGCAGGTCTGTTATGTAAATATCGAGAGAGGCTGGAGTGCAGTTTGAGTGATAGCCCGCTGTGTAGAGTTTAACGATGTCCGTTAGTCTCTGAAAATAATAAAGCTAATTGTCTCGAACTATTGTACCGGTTGTTAATAGCTGATATACAACATCAATGCAAATTGCCTGAAGTGGGATGCAGCTGTCAACATCAAAGAACAGTTGGCAGATATTTAAAGTTGGAGTTTAGTTCCAAAGTTGCACAGAATAAAACCACCAGAAATGTTTTCATATTGGCCTCAAAGTGGGCACAGTATGATAAGCGATGAGTGCAATACATCAGAACTATTAAGGAAGACGGAGAAGTGCAGCCAGCACCATTGCGGCAGGTGACGGAGCGAGCAGGTGTCTGCAGAAAGAACACAAGGCGATGGTGTGACTGCGGCGCACACCGAGGTAGTGGGATACTTTGATGGACGATGATACAGCGAGATAATGAGATGATTTCACACTCTAGTCAAGATCCAAGTCTTCTTTTTTTCTTTACTGAACTGCCTTGGGATTCTTCCTGTACAGTTTTTTTCTGTCATGTGTTTTATGGCTGGTGGCCTGTTTTGTACTCGCATGTGTTGTGTACTTTTGTGTCTGTCTTTCTATATTTGTCTTTCTTTTGTAATCGCATAAAGCCTTCTGTTAAGTCATTAACTACGCTATTTAAATTGCCTTTATTACTATTTTCCTCTTTCCTTGCCTTCCTCCCTCTTTTATTTTTTCGTTATTTTCTTCTTTTTTTATTTTCCTTAAATGTGGAGCTCGTAGCAATTTTCCAGCCGATGAGTGGTCACAGAGGAGGGTAGGAAAGACTGCAAAATAAATATTCCTTGTGGTTATTAAGCCGAAAATATAATTTGCACTGTCACCTGCTCACAGCCTATCCTCCTTTTTCACATAACCATCATCAAGGTAACAAAACACCTTCATCATCGTTTTCAACATGGAAGCTGAGGTTTGGGGGCCTGTCGCCTGGTGTGATGCTGTTACTCAACCCCCTGCGCTTGCAAGGCCCGGCCTGTTGCCAGCAGCCAGGGTGTGACATGGTTATGACGGCTACAGGGAGGGAAGATTTAGGAGCAAGTGTGGCCAGTTTAATTAGCTCTGCGGTGGCGGCCGGTAGGTGGCAGCACGGAGCATGGGCGGACCAGATGGCTCGCCCACTTCACCACAACTACCCGGCGCGGCTCGTTATTAAATCTAAGTGGCGGGGAGGCTTGAGGCTGGCTTTGTCCACGATGGGTGGAAGCGAAAGGTAATCTCTCAGCTCCTGACCTGTTTGTTTGCTTGAAAGTTGGTTAATCGGTCACACGAGTTGGTTTGCCAGGCTGCCTGTTTTACCACCTAAGTCGCTAGAGTTCTTTGGAGCTCCTTGGTTTTCTTTTCTTTTCTTTTTAGCTGCTTCGGTGCCTGGCTTTCCTTTGGTTTGGTCTGGGAACGTGCTTCCAAAAAAAAAAGAAGACATGTTATTGACCTATTCTGAGCGTGTATGCATCCTTTGCTGCAAAGGAACGTTTTTAATGGCCAGTTCCTGGCTTAGCTTCAGACCGTATTTAATCGCCCTCTCCTCCTCCTCCGCTAGCACAAGACTGTCTGTGGTCTCACACAGTCTCAGATCTTCACGTAAAGATTGAATTTGCAGCTTGAAGTCAAAAGAACATGTCGAGAAGAGGTACATAATTAATGTCAGTGTTTGATAGCAGTGCAGACGCAATAATGTACCACTCATTGGTGACTGACAGTGCAAGTACCCTGTTATATTAGTCATGGTCATCCACGTGAATGGTGAACACAGAATAGAAGGGAAATACAATCACCCTTTGAAGGAAATGTTGAGTACTAAATATCAAGACGGTGTAAAAAAAAAATCTTAAAGTGAAAGTGAGTAGGTTAAGTCCTCTTGTCGATCAGTTCAATGTTCTCACAGAATGTTTTTCTTTATTGGGTCCTAAAGCTTTTAATGTACAGACAGACAGACACATACAAACAAAAGCATGCATGCATAAAGAAAACAACAAATAAACAAATACAAAGAATACAAACGTTGTGATTCGCGAGTGGATAGGAAAGATGCAAGTGCAAAATCAGCTAATGAGCTGCCCGCTGGCTGGCACAGGTTAGTTTGTCGCGAGCGTCAGGTCACACGGCGTGACAACATTGCAGGTGGTACCAATGGAATCAGGCAGTGTCATGAGTCATCGCTAACAATCTCAGATCAAAGGACTCGCCACTCACGTTGGATGGACTGGGCCTCAGGCAATGGCAGCTGCCAGAGGACTGCTGCGAAGTGAAGCAGCCTCCCTTTCACTTAACGTGGTCAGGACGGCCCAACGGTGACGTCTCGCAAAGCGTCACAAGGAAGAAGCTAGCAGAAATTCTCTCTAGCAGACAGTTAAACTCACGATAACGTATGAGTAGAAATAGCAGTCGTGAAATTATCCACATGCTAGCATTATGGTGCGAATGTAGATGGTTCAGCTACTATCCTCACCTGGAAACCAGAGCTTCAGAGGGTCTTGTGCTCAACATAATGAGTCTCTTGTAAAGAAAATGTGAGTACCCATCACACGCAGAAACAAAGTATACACCCCTGCTAACGCCTGCAACAGAGGTGGAAGGAGGGGAATGGATGTTTTACGCCGAGCCAGCAACTAAGGCTACATCACGGCAAGACAACCAGCCTTGTAGCATGCAACAGAATATATCCTAAATCTGAAAAAACAAATACTTCCAACATTAAATTTGAAATATTGTTTCATAATTTGTCAAGTTTGTCAGCGGGTTTCTGTATGCCGAAGGCAGAGAGCCTCAAGCGCGCTGTCTAGACGCAACATGGCTTCTCATCAGGAGGAAGACGAGGAAGACCATGGTGTCAGGAACAGGGGACGTCACTCTCAGCTGTTGGACGCCATATAACTTTGCTCGTGCCCTTTCGCATGCCACGTCACTGGTGACGAACCCAGAAAACGTCACAGTAGTACTGGGAACAGTTCTTGTTACGTCAGCGGCGCGACTAGCAGCAGATCTCCACACAGTTAACGACCCTTGAAGACAGACCGGAGAAGTAGAAGGACTGTCCTGCTGTCCTCTGTGCATAAGCCGGCGATTGTGTCAACCTTGTCGTTGTTTGCTTTGTGTGTACAAGCGTCCAAATAAAGAATCTTTGTCTTTTTCGTTTGATTTCAAATCCACGTTGACGTTCTGGATTATTCGAACAAAACCCTAAGGTTTGTGCCGCTGACATCAATAAAGCTTCTAGAAAAACACGCATTTCAGCTTTCTTCCATGAAACTATAACGGGGTGCGCTTGGCCATGCAAGGTGTTACCTTCCTTGACAACAGAATGGTCAGTGAGAGAGAGAATGGCGCGCTTGCCTTAAGTAAAATCTTTGATTAAAACAAGAGAAACACTTGGCTCACTCTCTTTTTCACCCTTTCCTTTCGGGAGAGACAGAGATGTAGCGACAACGGTCACACACGTGGAGGAGGACCGAGAGTTGAGCTGGAGGGAGAATGTCAGACAGATTGTAGATGTAGGTATTTCGATTAAGATTAGTGAGCTAACAGTCATATTTAATTAATTGTAGTACGATTAATAGTGTTGTAGGAATAGCAATTTGGGGTCACGTGTTATTGTCTTTTGTTATTTATCCACTGATATCTTCTTGCCCTTATCTATCCGCTCTCTATCCTCTGTAGCTAAGGTAGGTCGGGATAGGGGGCGGGGCAGCGGGGCGGCGGTTGTCTATGCCGGGTAGCGAGGTGCCCACCTACAATCTGTCGTTCTTTCTTTGTATCTGTTATGTAACGGGATCGAGCGGTCCCACATATTTTTTTGCGTGGTATATATCTACTTTAGAGACAAACGGTAGCACCCCGTTATAAGACGAACGTCCCATTAATCAAATTTAGTCTACATGTTTAGTTCGTCATACAATCAAAAAAATAGGATTAAAATAGCTCATTAACATAGTGGTCATTTATAATTAACGGACCTACTGTACTTTGTGATAGCGACAGCAGCCGGTCGTCGACCTACTATGGATTGACTTTTCTGCCCTTACGTGACCTGTGTGGCGTGTCAAAAACACTACAAAGATGACCCCCCACAGTCGTGAGAGAAATACCAATCGTGCAGTCTACAACCCAATAAGGAAACGAAGGACATTATGGTCAATGTTCTCAATAAGAACATCGAGTTCTGCAGCTATGTTATTGATGGGATCAACTTTTGGATCTGCAGAACCAACGGTTCGATGCTTAACAGTCCAGCTGTCTGCTTATTTTTTTATAAAGCGAACCTGAAACTAAGCTCAGACTTGCTGAGCTGAACACTAGTATGCAAAGCCGCGAGATTTATTTCTGTGTTTGTTTTTATTTCATGCTGGATCTTTGAAGTAAAGTTCTAGTTTCAGACGTCAGTTCAAAACGTAGCCAATCACATTTTGAGTAAGACATCAATGAACGCCGATGTTGTAAGGCGGGTTGATTATAAATGGAACAAGTTATTCCTTTAATTTGATGGAATTAGCATCTTGTGCTGAAGTGAACCCAGTCAATGGAAAATAATTGTGCACTAGGGTCTCAGCCTTCAATATTTTAGCAATGTAATTCCTGTTGAAATTTGGGCCAAGTAACGACAGCTTGTTTGTTTGTGTGTGTGTGTGTGTGTGTGTGTGTGTGTGTGTGTGTGTGTGTGTGTGTGTGTGTGTGTGTGTGTGTGTGTGCGTTTGACGGGAAGACATGTTTGAACTGGTTAAATGCTTCAGTCGTTTACAGTTTTACAGTTACAGCCTAGTGTTTATCTCCCGCCCCAAAGCCAGACTAAAACCCGTTTGCATTCATACGCACCATCACACAACCTTTTCAGGGTAGGCATCAAATGCACCTTTACCCAAAAACACAAATATGCACACACACACACACACACACACACAGAGAGAGAGAGAGAGAGAACACACACATAACATACAGTATACACACTCACATACATAGGGTGGATGAAACTGGGGTACCCGGAGAAAATCAAGAGGAGTCAAACATTTAAATAACATCATGTTTACTGCCTTTCTGTTTCTTAGTGATATAACAAAACTATATGACATTAAAAATGCATATAATAATCATAAACGTTGGACTCTGTCCCCTTTCATAAATCATTTAAGTGATACTTAAGAATAAATAACTTTGGAGTAAATAACTTTGGCTGCCTGAAATTCAAATGAGAGTATATCACGAACTATGGAGCGCTGCTTTTATTTCCCGAAATAACTTTGTCCTGGTGGTGGCGATGAAAATAAAAACCAGTAAAAGTTAAAACTGTTTTTGTCAGCATATCTTGCTTAAGATATTCATGTGGAGAAAAGAGTGAAAGAGGAAAAATTGGTCAGGGGCATGTAAAACGATGCAAAATATGGGAAAGGGGTATGGAAACGTGTGTCTGCCGTGTGAAGGTTACAGTTATCAGCAGTAGGACAGTTTCCATTACTAATAAAGGAGCATGCATAATTAGAAGTAGTATGCTAGCTTCAAGAGTGGCCATTGTAACAAGAGCATCTTGTGCACGTCTTCCTTCAGGGCAAACAAGATAAGTATTATTTCTGCTGACGAAACATAGTCTCTTCAATCAGTACTGTGTGGTATAAGCTTCTTCTTTAAGATATTCTAGGCTTTCATCGCGCTTGGCGGTGTGTGGGCGTGCGTGTGATCATCATCATCATCATCATCATCATCATCATCATCATCATCATCATCATCATCATCATCATGACGACGACGACAAATAAAAGGAGGGAGATCGATTGAAAGAAGACAAATTGGAGGAAAACTATGGAACTCACGTCGCGACGTGTCGCAAAATCGCTTCCTTACGCCATCAATAAACAAAATGAGTTTCATTTAAAAAATCAAACCTGCGGTGACGTATCCTTGTGCCTAACGGACCAGAAGATGGTCAGAAAAGATGTGTGTTACCAACCTCAACCAGGCCTCGCAGAATTAATGACCCCAAGACACGTTATTCTGCCACCGTTTACTGAACTGAAGCGTGGAAACGTGCTCGGTCAAAGTCGGAACCAAAGCCAAGTTATAATTACCTGGAGGAAGGAAGGAGGCTCAGGTTCCCATTGTCTTCGTGTACGGAGGAACCCGCTATTGTCCGAGATTAACATGTGCTACAGACTTCCTGAAGAAGAATTATTTATGCGCCACTCTCCCGATTTAACTCCCCATCCCCCACATCATCTCTCTCTCTCTCACACACACACACACACATGCACGCAAGCACGCACATGCACACGCACACCTCAAACGCCATTCCTGAAGATCATCAGTGTCCAAGTGCATGAGCTAACCTATCTCCTTCTCATACATAAAATAGCCCATACATGGCTGAGGGTAAATTGACTCTAGGCAGGCGTCGTGTAGACGAAGACGCGAAGGTTGGAGCAACCCAATGCCGCGGATTTCATGATTAGCGGCAATCGCCGGGCCTGCTCATCCAACAAGCGGCACAATGAGATCAATAGCTTGTCGCCTGCCGTGACGTGAACCACTGCGTGATCGATAGCTGCTTGTCTCCCCCTGCTCTCTCTGTCCAACATGCTACATGACAGGTTTAACAGCTTGTCGCTTGGTCTAACATGTTGCAGGACAAGCTCCACAACCCGTTGACTCAGTTACCCTGGGTAGCATTGCTCCACTTTTGCGTGGATATCGCCTTCCAATTTCTTGTCTCGCGTTACAGCAAACCACGTTTTAGTTTTTGTTTTACAGAGAGCGAAGCTTCCACTTACAGGAAATTTGTTTCTTTATTTATTTTACTGCACACCTTGGTCATAGACTTTTTTTAACACACTTTTATTCGCTGGAATCAATACTTCTCCTGTTAAAGGGAGAGTATCGTCTGATGGCCTGGTAGCTGCGGTTCACCTTGTCTGTGGTGACGGAATACAGTACGAAGAACATACCTCTGTTATTGCCTCACCTGCTATGTTCCCAAAAACAACCGATATGTCTCTACTGGGTGAACTTGGGGACTTTTCTAAACACAGTTCCAAAAGAGCCTATAATAGACTACCGAGATCATCTTAATGTCTTAACACTAGCTTTCCGCAGAATACACGAGTTAAAATTCCAGTGGGTTCTGTAGTCCAAATAAGGTTAAAGAAAAGGCAGAACAAAGATAAAGATGAAGAAAAAATTAAAAACAAAAAAATCTTTATGATAACTGTCTCTTGTCACTCATACCCTCATGCCTGCCATGGTATGCTGTGAGTATAGAGCGTTCAAACACAAAAGTGGGAAAAATTCACACCGAAACGTCCATTCAAAAAATAATTGAGTCAGTGCAGGTTACAGGCTGACATAAAATCTGAGAAAGCTGATCTGATTAACATTTTGATCCGATTAACAATCTTCCTGCATTTTTTTTTAGCGGCTAATTCGATTGCAAGAGGGTTAACAGCAAAATCAAACTTGCCTAGGCCCACCTTGCAGTAGCATTGGCAACACAAGGATGCTGTCAGAAGCAAGTTGATGGCGAAGTGTCTTGTCTGCCATAATGGGCCACCGTCCAGGGCCAGTGGGTGACGCCACGACCACCCAGTGACGTGGGGCAAGAGCTCTCGTGGGAGATAATATACACAACTGACAGTTGTGATTAGGGCATGTGGCTAGAGGCAGACAAATTAACGTGTGATTTTTATTCGAGGTTGGAGAAAATTGTTGTTCTTGGCCCTGTGAAGGACGGGGCTCGGTTCTTGTCATTTGCACGTCACTACGACTGCGAGCTAAATATAGCACACATAAAATGCGAAAAATGGCAGGTATCTCTGAGCGCGCGCGTGTGTGTGTTATTAAAAAATGAATCTGTGCCTACACATATAATATACAAATGCGTAGATACAAACAGTTTCATGGGGGTCTAGAAGATGGCAGATATAATGACATTCTAGAGAAATGTATAGATATAATTTGTGACATTTTACAGAAATGTATAGATATCATGTGTGACATTCTTGAGAAATGTATAATGTGGGACATTCTAGAGAAAAATAGATATAATGTGGGACATTCTTGAGAAATGTATAGGTAGAGGAGGTGTTTTTTATGTATATGTATGCATATTGTATGCATACATACCTCCCGCATACCCAAATATACAGTCGTGCACACATCCATGTACATAAATGAAGACGCAATGAATCTGAAGAGAATAAACGAAAGAAGAAGAAGGAAGATATGAGAAATGTTACCTTGTTGGGTGGACGAAAGTACTTAAGTAAATGTTGAGTCGATAACTTTCACTTTTCCACATTAAAAAGTATTGTTTGCTTTTATCTTCTTTGCCATCAGAAATACGCAGGAACCAGATTATAACAATCGCAATAAGCCAAATTCAAAATAACTCGGATAAAAGAAATAACGGAGTCCATAATATCAGTAAGGATGCAATTCGGGTACCCTCCTGTGAGGATTACCGACATCACTAGGATCCCTGGAGCTGTGTCAGAATACTATTTACATCAAGGTGAACATTAAGCAAAACAGAGGAGACTGTAAGAGAAACATGAGTTCATGAGAAGAAAAATGCGTGACAGGTTTATAAACGACGTTTGCAGACACTACGCAAGTTGTAAGGAAAATGCGAGCTTTTAGCTTGAACAAGTTGGAGAAATACCGAAAGCCGACAGAATGATAAATATCGCTCGGTGGTGCTTTTTGTTAAGAGGCACTTTTAAAAGCACGTGAAAGCGCTGTACGGGTGGCAGCTTCCACTAAACCTATGTGTATATTGTTCTATAAGTCTTTGACTCCCTCCTCTTTCCGTCTCCCATCCCCGAAAAAAATGCCGGCACCTGCAAACGTGCGTCTTGCTGCGAGGGCTCGGGGGGAGGGGGGGGGTGAAGTGGTGTTTCTACGCCGAGCCAGCAACAAAGACTACACCACGACAAAGCACCCGGCCATGTAAACAGGTGGCATACACAGAGGACGAACAGTGTGCCAGAGACCAGATCTGCATGCAATCTGTGTCTCTGTTGTGTTTGTTTTTCTATTTCATCGACAGTGTCCACAATCCTTCGCTTAATTCGTCATCATGTGATTTGTGTGTGTGTGTGGCAAGGGGTGGTGTCGATTCGTGGACACCAATTGTAGAGGTGTAGCTATAGAGTTTCTGGAGAGCAGGCTGATGTGATATTCATGGGGAGATAAGTAATATGAGTACTTGACACGTTTACGTAGGGTTGGAGGGGTGTGTGAGTGTACACGCGTGCATGTACAGGCATGCTCACTGCAGTGAACGCGTGTGTATGCCTCCTTCAATTCATGCTTTCAGTGTCTCCCTCCACAAGCAGAGGAAGGTATACACAGGCACACACGCACACGCGAGCGAACGTATAGATACGCGGACACCTACGGAGATTCATAAAGAAGGGAAGCAACATCACAACCAACCACACAATAGAAAAGAGAGGGAGACAGAGGAAGGGGTGCCCGATCGATGGATACTCTGACAGAAAAGTATTTAAACCTTAGTTTTGCTCTGCCCTGCCACCAAAAACTAAAGGCTCACTGACTGCCATCTCTCGAAGCAACCCTCATCTACCCTCAGCGACTGGTTAATGACCGGAAGAAAAACAAGACTATTCAAGTGCCTGTTGGATGGGGACAGACAGAGAAAAAAAAACCTGAAAACAACTTTTATTTTTTAATTTAGACGTGCACCATAGCCATCAGCTTTGTATGCCAGACAAACATTAATCAAACAGAGCTGTGGGGCCAAGTCTTAAACATGGCTGACCGATGACACTCGCTACTCGTCACATGAATGATTCAGTCAGCCTGACGCTCGGCACCCCTTGTCACATTCACCACACACACACACACACACCGACATGCATTTTATTCCAGTAAAATCAGGTCTTGACATTTAACAATGCATCGAATATTCAATGACCTTTTCACAAAATTATAAAAGTTTAAGGCGTGTAGCTGTTGTGTTCTCCAGTTCCAAGTCTCTCTCGCCTTCCATCCAAAAGTTCTGCACGGCTGTCCAACAACCAGTCTGTCAGTTTGCAAGCATGTGTTCCCAACAAGCTATTTGCTTGATTTCTTTGTGTCTGGGAATGTTTGTAAAGAGATGTCTGTAAAGAAATGTATGTTACGGAATGTATGACAGGGAGTACGAAAATCGTGCTGGCTTTTTATAATTATGATTTCAGATTATACTTCATTTTGAAGGCAGAGGTTAATCAACAGATCAATTAGTCGATTGAGATGCAAACGGATGGACAAATAGTGCAATATACCTGTTTATTAATTCCTTGGTTTATTCTAATAACTATGTTTATTCATGTGATTTTAAAGACGTAACAAGTAATTGTTTTGATGAGAAAAGCAGAAGCTGAAGAAGGAGAATCAACAGACAAACTAAGCTGCTAAAGCAATACACTCCCCGTCTTTCCTTCGGGTATGCAGCATTCCTTTCCATTTTTACGAATGTCAAAACTGCGCACCACAGCTGACAACCACTCCTCCTTAAAACTGGGAGGAAATCTGTCTCCACGTGAGAGCAATCTAGCTAGGCGCGAGCAAGGCCAATAACTCTGCAGTATCTTTACACTCCTCTCTCTTACCTCCTCTTACGTCCCTTTTGTAGAGCTTCGTTTTCTCATCACCAAAAAGAGCGGACACAGAGTCACGCGACTACGTGGACGAGAGTTTGTATCCAAAAGCTGCACTAAAGCCTCCCTCCATTGCGACGACAAATAGAACTGGAGTTTAGGTTATCGTAGTGATGCACAATTGTTTGCAAAATAAAAAAAGCTTCTTATGAAAGGAAGGGTGTACATCGTACATGCACGTGTCTGCCTGCGTCATTATGAGGTGTGTACTCTTCATAGGTGATACTTTCGAGATATAATTTTTTAAACATATTTAAGCACACCCAACACACACACACACACACACACACACACACACACACACACACACACACACAGAGTGTACTTTCTCTCTGTATTTTTTAATCAGGAGCATGCTCCGATACAACAAACAATCAACAAAAAACAAACAAACAAACAACAAAAAACTAATTCCACAGCACTACACTATTTTTCAACTTTTAAAATGTAGTTAACAGATTTTTGCTGAACAAATATAAAGAAAGAATAATTTCATTCAACCTTTCATGTGTCGGAAAACTGCACCGCGACATGGGCCACTGACAGTGAAGAGAAGCTCAGGCGCTATGTTTACTCACTACTTGTCGACAAACAAGCCATGAAGATGACGGACTCATGCATGTAAGCATCTTTTCTTCAATTCTTTTGGCACCTTAATGCAACTCGTGCTCTTCCAGTGGTGCAGTTATTCGTGATTCCACAGTGTCTCAAATACTGTCAGGAAACTATCTGCTGGGGATAGGGGCTTTGGGGGGAATGGACTGCTTTTCCGAAAGGAAACGAGTACACGTACAACAATGAATAGGCAAAATTAAATTCCCTCGTCCAATCGCGATGGCACGACACTGAAGCGACCTTTTCTTCACTCGTAAAGCGCATCGTTCCGACAACACCCTTCGTTCGATCAAGCTTCCATCTCCATCCACCGTAAGGGTCGCGCTCGACCAGCAGGTCACCATTCTACCAAACGAAAAACTCTTCCAAAATAGGTGGGGGTGGGAGCCTTCAGGTCAACAAAAGAAACTAAAAGCCTTCATTTTTGGTGGACTCATCCATGTCTTCCTCTGTGTAGGAAGAGTTCGCAAGGGACAGTGGATCGATGGTTCATTTCCTAAGGAGTCCTGAAAAGGAAGGAACAACACGATTTTCCGACAGGCGTGGCTGGTCTGTCAGTGACACTTCACAGTTCAAGAGGTAATCATCATCCTTCTTTCCTTCTCATTCACCACGTCCTCCAGCATCACTTCTGGACCATAGCTGTTTTCACTTTAGTGTCCGGCCGCGTCTTTTCTATACATTCGATAACCACATTCGGTCAAAGTGTTCATTATCAACTTCAGTCTGTGGACCAAAGACTCGAATCTCTTTCCTATCTTAGGCCGCTTTTCTAAGTTGGCATCACGTGTGCTTACGATCTGTTTATATCTTCACCGGGCAACGTGAAGCCTGACAAATGTAATGCGATTCTTTGTAATGGACGTAAAACCTTGGATGTCGTGGAACAGTTCTGAACTATAAATTTTGCTCTTGTCTCGCTGCTCTTAACATTGTTTTATTTAGGCAGAGACATGATAGAAAGACTATTGCACGAAGGCACATGGATACACTTCTGTTGCCAAGGCTACCGCCAATGGAAGAACAGACATCTGAAAGCATGTTTAAATACTTTGAGACTAGAGCAAATACCTCACTCAATATAATCACTTTCAGCGTTTTAATTTGTCATTAATAAAATTGGAGAGCTACATTTAAAGTAAGTGCAAATTGCAATAAAATTGTTCTTTCTACGTCATTCAATGCTTTTATTAACAAGTGGCTAGCAGGTCCTCAAAATGATGGTTTAGAGGTTTGAATACAAATGACGAATTCAACTAGCTAAAACTCCCCTCACTACGCCACAGCTGATTTGACAAGAACACCGGTGAATAAGAACTCCTGAAAAGATAGATATTTGTGAATGATTAGCAGTTTGTGTGACGTATAGTCAGCAAAACAAGCTCACGTGCACTACCCCAGGACATGTAAGTGCACATAGTACCTCTGAGCGAGCTGGTATTAATGAGGGGTTACAAAATCTACCCTACACACATGTGTTAGACACCAGCCGAGACACACCTGATTGCAGCCACGGGACATACCTTCCAGCAACTGGAGATAATAAGTTGCTGATCTCTCAGACCTTGACACAAACTTTGTTTCTATATTTGCTGGGGGGTGAGGCTGTGATGGATGATTATTTAGCGAAAGAGCCGCTGGGGGTGGAGAGGTATTTGGTAACACTGCCGGGTCCGTAGCGACGAAGAACAAAGCGCATAATTAAAGCAAGTGCAGGCCTTAAGCAGACGATTCATCACGATGTTTTAAAAAAGTGGACAGAAAAAGATGGCTGCCGGAAGTCATCGCTGGCCGCTCCATGACCAAGTCGGGCAAACAAAGCACTGCTTGCCTGTCTTCAAAATGGCTTCAAAGTTTCTGTTTCGGATCTTGTGGCGTCGTCGAGTCGGTGAGCACTTTGCCGAAACTACCTGTTTGTGAGCACGTGAGCCGTGAACAGACAATAAAAACCTTACAACTTTAATCTTCTCATGATTGGTTGGAGACTGTGCGGCCCTCAAAAGAATAATTATTCGACTTCTCTTATATCACGTGACTATTGAACAAACTATAAAACCGTTATAAATAAGCTCTTGTCTGAATCAATAAGATCCCCCCCCCCTCAGTTTTCGAGATAGTGCCACGCAAGAGCTCAGGCTTCCACAGCCACGGAGGTCCACGATAGTCTAATTGACATATGGTCATCGCTCTCTTATTAGCTATAGTCTTGACAATGATAGCGATAAAACGAATATTTCTCATGCAATGGTTTTGATCTCTTCTCGTGCCTACCAATCTTTGTAGGCTTGTATTTTAAAAACAGCATAATGGGTTAGGGGAGAATTGCTGTTTACTCAGATGCTGGTAAACATAGCTATTATAACCTAGTTACGAGCTAAGTCCAGTCATTTGAAGAAAAAAGTTAAAACAGATAAATTCAAATGTCTATGATAGAATCGTCCTAGCGTTCATTCCATACTCATTTTCTTCTGCATAAAATTCTACCTGCGTCCAGACAAAGACTGCCCCACATCTCTCCCAGTGTTACTCGCGAACGATCGTTCAGCGCTACCTGGACAAGATACCTGCGGCTGACCTACATACGGGCTGATGATAAAAGCAATGCCTTGAAGGCTCTGCTGTGCATTCACCTGCTGGAGAGAAGAACAGATGAGATCGACTGATCAAACACACTGTTAAATTTTCAGGTCAAATGGCTGAGTGGTTACAAACTATAGCTATAGAGTTTTATGAAGGAGGACTGCGTGTATTCCACTCAATGATACATTGTGCTTAATGTCCGCGAAGAAACTAAGCGCAAAATGTCATTAGTGTACATATACGACCCGTATTACAATAAACGGACTTTATTGCTGTTAATGTACATATCTGACACTTATTCAAAAAATTACTAAAGACATTGATTTCCCTTGTGTTCAAGATAGGAAATTCCATTGGCACATGCTAGTTTGGTATCCTACAAGGCAAAAATAATCAGTCCAGTTTTAAAACAACTCTTCCTTAGTCTTTGGCGTCTGACATAGACACACGCCCAAGCACAATCTCTCTTAAACAATCCTGTGCACATACACAAAAGCACCATCCCTTTGCCCTTTTATCCCCACTCTCTCTCTCTCTCGGTCTCTCTATCTGTCGCACTCTTGTCTTGCGCAAGCATTTCTTATCTTGCTCGAAAAAAACAGATTGTTCATTAAGTCAACATGCCACACTAACATAATCTAGCCAAGAGATCCGCCTTTCTCAAGTCAAGACGAGATGAAAGCAAGCTTCTCAGGTTACTAAACTGCTTGCAGCTGAGGCAAAAAGCTCTTCTTTATCGCGGAAATGGAACCTTCTTCAGCCATCTTAGACAGATTCTCAACAGTGTGGGGACCCGGATGAGAGCCATACGTCATTACAGCGGTGCCCACTTAAGTGTCGTCTGCAGCGACGCAGAGAGGGTGAGCACGCGCCCAGTGCTGCTGGTAAAGGTTGAAACTCCGGTGAAGGCTTAAATATGTGGCTAATGTTTTATATCTATATATCTGTGTACGTATATATATATATGTGTGTGTGTGTGTGTGTGTGTGTGTGTGTGTGTGTGTGTGTGTGTGTGTGTCGCTTTTATATCGTGATTTGTGAAGTTTAACTCTTTCATACATTTTTGTCCTTTGTTATAATCCTTTTCCATTCTTCTTTTTTTCTCACCTCCATCCTCCTTAGGTCTTGTCTGTGCTTTTCCATAATTCTTGTACTTTATACTTTTTTCAAACTTTTATTTCTCCCTTTCATTTTTTTTCTTTTTGCGCACGTTAGCTGCATCTCGCATGTATACATGGCTCCACGCATGCTTCAGTTTATTGCTTAGTACAGTCTCGTATACAGTACAGTCTCGTATACAGTACAGTCTCGTATAAATTTAAGCTCACGCTGCTTTAACTATCGTGCATGTCTGTATAAGATTTTGTTGCTGCGATATTTTGCAGATGTCCCTTGTCGCACTCTTGAAACAATTAAGTTTAAAAAACGCTGTACAAACCGGTCAACTAAAAAACGACATGAACACGCCATGTAGAGCTTAGAAAACAATATATTTGACCAAAAAAAAAACCTTCCATTTCTACAGAAGTGACACTGACAGTAATGCTTTTTGTTTAATCTTAGGCGTCTGCCACTGTTCCTGGCAAAACATTTTTTTAAATGTATGGGGTTCTGCGGTAATATAGCTGTGGTGGTTTGGAGGCATCAATAATTTTGTTTCGCAAGCCCTTTTTTGCGCGGAGGGAAGAGGGATGGAGTTAAAAAGGAACACAGCCTCCTATAAGCATAGAGAAATAAATTTCTTTGCTCTGAAACGTCAGGAAATCACACCATGTTGTTTTGAGGGTAACCGGTCGTTTCGACTAGGATCAGTTCGACAAACGGTCGTTTCGACCAAGGTCGGTTTGACTAAGTCGTTTCGTCTAACGGTCGGTGTTTTTTTACTGTTCCCACGTGTGCGCGTCAATTTTTAAACTTAGAGACGGTTGGATGGTTGCCGGCATCGGGCGTTTGAGTGCTTGTTGAGTCTGTGGTTTAGACCGTGCATGCGAGAGTGGAACGCGTGGACCCTGATCGCTTAACGCGACAATTAGCACTATTTGCATGATAGATTTAAATCATTCATTAACATTCAAATCACTTCAATTTTTTCCATTTCATGCGTCCTATAGATGGCTTGACCGTTAGTCGAACCGACCGGGAACCGTTTTGAGCTCCTCGGTTGTAAAATCCGTTGCTATAATTGTAGCTGTCAAAATAATAAGAGAGGGTTAGTGAAAAAAGAATTTTATTCTGTGTTTTGCTTGCACGCTATTTTATTGTCATTTAAATGGCAAATAACAAAAATAAAATGTGATTTATGCAGCTTGTTTTATTCCCACCTAAAGAGTGTTCAACAGTGTTTCATCTCCATTCTTATTTCTCTGTCAAAAACGTGGAGGACGCGTAAAAAGGACATGAAGGAGCTCTAAAGAATGTCTGTCAGCCGTCAGCCCAAAGCTTTGAGCTAAACACAAGATTTTTCTCGTTAGTCAACTTACGGATACAACCATTGTGCTCACTTTGCTGGAGCACTCCCTGACACGCACGGCAGAGTTCTTGTGGCGATGTCAGTGGCTCGTTGAAGTACATCTTATGTCTTCTTACATGCGAATCCGTCCTCAGTGGTCTCAGTGGTCTGTAAGACGCAGCTTATCAAGTCACGTGAGAGAAACGTCTCATTAGGTCTCGCCAAATGAAAAGAAAACTCAAGTGGCAGACATGTCCGCTTCGTTCGAACAAAATGAAAGACAGATGGTGTGACCTTCTTTCCGTGACAGCGAATATTGGATACGCAAGACAACAGAGCAGGATGTGACTGTCTTCTGAAACGACGCTTTACTGTCCGAACGCCATTACGTCAAATGTCGTTATGAAATGATCCTAGTCAGGCCTGGTCCTATTTGCTATAGAAGGGATCAAAATGTGTCTTACTCTTGGGAAAGGGCACGTGCGCTCGCGGCACTATATGATCCATTTATACAGAGACAGTTACACTATCTTACATATACACATGAACCCAAATTGTGTAGCTTTTGGTAAAGAATAAGTAGGGGTCTGTTTATTGCATATTTGCCGCATCAAACACATGGTCACATCTATATACGCACGAACGCACGCACAAATACACTCCCTGAACACAGGCTTATTCTCAAGCGACTAAACAAATTTTCTCGAAATGAATGTTGAAGTTTTTTGTCAAACCAACAAAAAACACACTTTTTACTTATAGAAAAATTGTCAGCTCTTGCTGTAGTAGCTACTGACCACATCAACAGGAACAAAGAAAAATATAAAGGCATGCACCACCCAACAGGAAGAAACGGTACACTTAAATAATAATAATAAGAAGAAGAATGCACGAGTCTGGTGAGGAGCGAAGGTCTCGGGTAGAGGTGCGGACAGACAAGATTTAGTAAAGTAGTAGAGGGGGAGGAGCTTTCGAAGAATCCATTTTTACTTACCATGCATGCAGTCACACAATGTGTATCCAAAATAGTGGCAGGTCCCAGCAGTTGAGGTCAGTGCACCGGGCCAGGAGCAAGGGCACCAGGAATGGCCCTTATGAGCTGCAATAAGAGGTGAATAGCATGTAAAACCAAAACAATGCAGTTAGTCGATTATTTTTTGTATGGCAATGCCTATGTTTATATATAAATGCACGTGCAAACGCGTGTTGGAAGTGGGTGTATTGGATGCAAATTAGTAATGTTAAGTAGCTTTGGAAAAAAGCATAAATTGAATGAAAGTATATTCATTGTCATAATTAAAACATAATTGAACCTATTTTATAAAGAAAATGTTAAAGTAAATATATTATATTAATATCAAAAATTATGTTATTGACACAAAACTATGAATTCGACCTTCATGACTCATGTAAATCAATAAATTAAAATGAAAAACGTGTAGCCAAGCGTTGCCTCTTTAACCCAATAATAGCAGGTGATAAAGAATTCGTGAAGAAGTAAGCAGGCAAAAAATGAGAAGGGTTTTCTTTAGAATGTTTCTTCCTCCCTTTTGCCAACACATAAAGAAAAGCATACAATATTCAGTAGAGCATAAATAAATCAAGGCAGCTCCCATGCTTCACCGAGCCAAGAAGATCCCTGAGGACTGCAATGTTCTGTAAGTCGGTATTTTAGTGAGTTTTTCTCCTTCGCTAACACAGTTGGGGGGGGGAGGGATCACATGTTACACCACGTTCTTCTGTTGAGCTTCCCAGAAGTAATTCAGGCTTGATCAAGCAGCACTGCCCACAGTTCTAGCCATCAGCTTCACGGTATCCAGCCGCCCTGTCAGTCTGCGAGCCCCGTTGACAAGTTTCTTTTTTCACTGCAAAACTGGACTGAAATATTCATCAGCCCGCCACGAACGACCGGCGATAGTGTACAAGACAAGCAGGCATGACCCGCGGACGCCACACTGCAGTCAGGCGGCACGTGCGTGTAGACATGAATCAAAGATGTGAGCAGACGTCGCTAATTAGAAGAAATGAAAGAGAGAATGAAAGAATGAAAGGATAGATAGATGGACGAAGGGATGAAAAACGCTATTCATTTAATAACGTTCTCAGTGAATGAAAAATTTTAAAGGAAACTTTTGTCTACAATATTTGCCTATGTGCTGATAAAATTACACATATTTTGGAAAGATTTAAAAGTGTTACATGTTTTCCCATTTAAGTTAGTTAGGTCTAGGCAATTAGAGCTGCCTACATTATTTTACGATTTTTTATTTTATTTTTCTTAGTGTTTGCTGATTAACTGAAGGACACGTGTCTTTGTTTACGGTTATAAAGCAGTGTCCAGATTCCGCAGATGTTTTACTCTTGGAGCTGTAGTTATAAAGCGTTGAAAGGTATCATGGGTAAAGAAACGTGAAGCAATGTCCGCGGGTTCTGGAAACTTCTATAACTTCAGAAGCAAGACGCCTTAAATTACCTATTTCTAGGAAAACAACTTATTTTCTTTTCATCACTATGGACCCTAATGGGAGGCAACAATAGCAAACTGCAAGACCTTTCATCTAAAACTGACAGAAAATTCAAACACTAGCACTGACAAGAGCAAAGTCGTGGTCATCGGCAACGACAAAGCAAAGATCGACATGAGTATATTTTGAAGAGGTGAACACCCACCTTAATGTACTTGAAAACCACACTTTCCAAAGATAGGTGCTCTACGGCAGACATTGGATCGCAACAACGACAGCGACAACGGCCAGAGTGGACAGCAGCAACACCATCACAATTACTGGTGGGAAGCAAGACACGATACAGAGAGCAGAATACAAGACTTTCAGACCAAGTGCCTGAGGGGACTGCTCCAAACCTCCGACATGAAACACAAAATCTATAACTTGGTAAGCAGTACGGTTGCCACCCATAGCTGAAGCGTCTGTCTTGCTCTTCCTTACAATGACCAGGGTCAGCTGAACAGCTTGTAAACCTTCATGCTTACCAGTCATGGCATGATAAGCCACACACACAGCAAAGGCTTGGGTATGAAGTGTATAACCACAGCTATACTCCTGCTGTTACACTGAAAGAAAGAGAAAATGCATGTGTGTGTGTGTGTGTGTGTGTGTGTGTGTGTGTGTGTGTGTGTGTGTGTGTGTGCCAGGCGAGTTGAAGAGGTGATACCATGAAACCACAAACGTTTAGTGATGATATTTCGCATAGCTGTTCGATTTTTTCACATTATATATATATATATTATGTTAAACTGTAGCAGGCTACAGTTACAGACACAGAGAGCCAGACACAGAAAGAGAGAATGATAATTTGAGAGAGGGTGAGGCAGGGGACTGAGCGACTGAGAGAGAAAGGATAGGAGCGAGAAACATATTTGCGTGACGGATGGCACCACAGTAATTTTTATCTCCTTTACACGTCGCCGATCAAAAGCCGCCAACCTGTCAATTTAAGGAATTGAAGGATACGAACACCACGAGTACATGAGTATCACCATATCTCTACGCTCACACAGGGTATCAATAAGCTGGACTCAAATGAAGCGACAGATCAAACGTTGACGACAAAACAGCAGTTGGAAATGTTAGCGGCAGAAATCCACCCGGGAAAAGCCTAGAACCTTGCGTACTTTTCCAATAAAACTCCAGCAGAGACAAGATTGGCTGCACTTCATCAGACAAGTCAATGTCAATGCCTTAAATCTGGAAGTACATGTCACACTTACTGGAAGTACATGTCACACTTACTGGAAGTACATGTGACAGTGTCATTGGAGTAAAATGTCACACCTTATGTCACTCAGGAACGTGCTTTCTTGACCTACTTGCCACTTGTCACCGACTTGTCTATGTAGCTAAAGATTTAAAATCGTTTACGGGTACAAGATGTTGAGGATTCAACATTCCTGACTGATTGGGTGATGGAGTAAGTAGTGCTGATTGCAGATGGTCTTGGATGAAACTTGTTTAGATGAAACTTTTACTATTCTAAGCAAACTCTAAGACCACTTATGTATCACAGCGAGGACGTTGTCTATTTACTCATTTGCCTTAGACAAAATCAGAAAGGGTAACATTTGACTCCATATTTTCTTACAATATCAGTCTTACTAGACAGATTTGATGCGATGAGGACATCAAAAGACTTTCCGTGTGATGCTTTTTTGTTGCTTTCGGTCTCCGGCAAAAGATTTTTCCTCAGTTACTTTACTGATAAGAGAGGAAGAGTTTCTGTGGTTACGGTTGGCCTGTTGTCTCCTTAGGCAATGTTTCCACGATCTTCTAGCAGGGTAAAATTAAACACTTTTCAAATTATTCAGTAGACTGCACGCAAATTTGAAATCTGTCAGTACAAAGAAATTTACAAACCAGTCCCATTTAAAAGTAATTACCAAAGATCAAGACAAGCTCATACGCGTCGCTTCCTCTGGAAAATGATAGACAATTAATTAATCCAACACGCACTTGCTAGATTCATCGGTAAGACAATGTCACAAAATGGAGAACCGTTTCCTGAACTAAAACACTTTTAGGATTAATCTTAAGGAAATTGGCTTGCAACGCACGCAGTAAGAATCTCATTGACTTTAATTATTCTTTCTAGACGCGAGGGCTGTGACGGCAAAAATGGCTTTAAAAAAAAACTAATAAAACAAGGAAAATGAACATTTTTCTGCCTTTAAAAAACCGGCTAATTTTCTGCAACCCTCTTTATACAACTGAGATAAATGACTTCGTAAAAATCTTTGCGTTCCTGTGCAGCAGTTCTGCGGCTCCTAAGTCATGCAAAGAAACTAGAGTGTGTCGTCCAATTTTAGGTTTTTATTTCCTTTAATGCAGTTAATCATTGTTGTTTTCTACAAAAATGAGTATTTTCCCTGCTGAATTGATAGGTCAGCGGAGTATCTGAGTTCACAGAGAATAACTTGGAATATAGCCATCTTAATCATTCATCAAAATTTATTAACAACATTCAAACAGACCATTTTAACTTTTTTAAGTTTTAAAATAGTCTATCTGGTCTTATGTGCCATAGCTTTGTTCGCTGCTTTGTTTAGCTTTCAGGAAGACAAATATCTAAAGGAAGGGAAGTAGTCAGGACAGAGATAGAGAGGATAGGAAGAGAGAACCAGCAATGTGAAAGCATAAGTATGCTTTTGGGAGTCATTCTAGACCCTTAGACAAACAAATTCTACAAATCCCATTATCTCCGCCACTTACCTTGTGACGTATGCACGGAATTGACAAGCGGAACAATTCCAGTGGCACTGGTCGGGACAACTCTCTCCCCAGCGCGTAATGCAGTTACGTCCCTTATGCAAATGAAGATTCTCGACCCAGCAAGTGGCTGCTTCTTCAGGTTTAGTGACGTGACAGTGACAGCCACTCTTTAATGCAGGGTGTGACCAGTTTCTCAATCAGGAAAAGATAGGGGTGGAAAAAGAGCTCCAAGGGAAAGGGAGCTCATCAACGGGACATTCATGTTCGCGTGGCTGTTGCCGACAGCTGTGATCATAATGTAAAACAGTTTCTCAACTACTGAAAAACAGTATAATTATGAACGTGATACTGTGACTGATCCAGTGAATTACATTGACACATGTAACACATTATGCTGTCTCGAGTACAGTGCCTCCACAGCTTTCTTTATTTAATCTGACGGTTCGTAAAAAAAACCGATTTGTGAAAAAACTTTATTAAGAGCACCCATCATAAAAAATAAATCGAGCAATTAAAAGATTTTCAAAAATTTTAAGAAGTGATATTTATACATTCTCGTAGTCGCACTTATGTGGTTCAAGCCTAGACTGCGAACACGTATACATACATACACAATACAAAAAATAACACAAACCCATGTACATACATACAAACATATACACAAACATAATATACACATGCATTAGAATCCACATATAATACAAAGACATATGCATACACACATGATACATACAAAGACAAACAATATACACATGCACATAGTACACACCTACAGTCACAAACACATACATACACACATAATACACACAAACACAAGCATACTTACATATATACATGCCACAAACATACACAGATACACGCAAACATATATACATATATGCAAGCACACTGAGACATACATTTACAAATACACACAAAAACACACAATACCTAGATACAAATACACACACATACGCATACATTACACAAATAGGTTCGCTTGAGTGTAAAACAGAAAATCTCAATGCATAGTTTGATCAAATCTTTAAATATGGTCACGAAATGGGGCATTTCGTCAAAAGATTATACAGAACCAGCTGGTTTATGAAGGAAAGGAATACTTTTTAGTCAAATGAAAACTCGGGATAGATCTCATTTAGAAGCTACCTAGAGGCCGCGTTGAATTTGCGTCCAAGTTCCTAATGAAACAAGGAAAAAAATACTTTTCGGTGTCGTATGCACTTCCAGAACTTTTACAGACGTGCGTCGACCACAGTCTTACCGGCACCTGTCCCATGTCAGCTTCTTTCCTAGCTGTCTTCCCACACACCCTACACCCTGCATCCCTAACCACTGTCCCTCTCCACTTCACATCGGCGCTCATCACCTGTCCTCTCCGCTCTATTCCCGTCGTGTCATCCGGAAAGCGGAATGGTCTGATTCCATTCTCACCTCCTCGCAACAACGTCAGCTGCTGCCAATACTACCGTCACTAATGTCAGTCTTCACTGAGCTGTATGCGATACAGGAGCCCCCTGGTGGTGGGCTGACAACATGCTTAGCGTGAAGCCGTCACGGGACCACCGCACAATGAGTTCCCTGTATATAATAATAATCATGAAATTTGAAAAGCGCATTTTTTTCGTGTGGACACCAGCTCAATGCGCTGCACACAAAAGACTACAAATGAACTGACAGTGCGGCACAAATAAACATAAGCGTCAGCGAACAATTAACATCAGGACAGAAAATTGCATGGATGATGAATTGGGGAGTGAGTGGGACTGAACTCTATGCAAGATAGTTCTTAAAGAGATGGCTTTTGGGGCCTGATTTGAAAAATTTTAATGTAGACACAGTTCGAAGAGAAAGGGGAGTGAATTCCAAACAGTAGGGCCTGAGAAGGCAAAGGTATTTCTCCCGTCTAATGCGTTGCACAGAGAGAAATCGAGAAATGGCTTACGGGATGGATCAACACAACCTTTTCAAGTACTTCGTCCAAAAAAGGAAGATTGAAAACAGGGTGATTACTTTTGAGGTTATTAGGGTCGAGTCTGGACTTATTTTGGTGGACGACAGCATGCTTAAACAACAGGGTTACAGAACCAGTCGACTAAAAATAATTGATAATGTGAGTGATAACTGGAATCACCAAGTCCAGGCATTCATACAGGAGATAACTCGGAATCTGGTGGAGAGCAGGATTTCCTGTGCGAGCTTGTGATGCTCTTATTTACTCTAAGACAGGAACAAACTCCATTAAAGGTGTTCCAGAGAAAACATCAGAACTCGGGTTGTGAGACTGTTAGTCCAGCCTTCCCTAATGGTATCGGGCTTTTTGCAGAAAGCATTTGCCAAGCATATCAGAACATGTCATGGAAGGAGTCTCCGAGAGCAGAGTTCGCTCAGAAAGTACGACCAGCTGTTGATACCAGCTTGGCAGTGATTATTACAAGATAAAGCCAATGGAGGTGTACTCTCTGTCTCTCTCTATTTATATACATGAGAATGTTTCTGAGTGTTATTCAAGAATATCACGTCAACTAACTACACTGCAATAACACATTTTTGACTTTTTTCAAATGTTCAGAAAGAGCTGCATCTCCATATTCCAGTACATACTAGAGAAAATATTTCGATGAAATGCAACCAGAAAAGAGTAAAAAATAAAAAAGGAAGAGGGAAATAAAAAAGAAGAGAGAAAAGAGTGAGTCTGATGAGAATAGTGAACTATCGCTTTTAAACCATTTCTGATAAAAGGGAGAGAAGTTATAAAAGTTTAACGATGCTTTAGTCTCTCGTGTCCCAAATGAACTAAAAACGGAACCTCTTACGTTTAGATATTCCAAGCCTAATAAAAAGCATGGAATAAGATTCAGCATAACACGCGTAACTATATTTATCCAGAAAAAATATTTTAAACGGAACACTAAATTTCAAGAAATAGAAAATTTTGAAAAAGCAAATCTTCCAGGCAGCGACATTAAGCAATGAGGTGGAGGGAGAATTTGCTTTTTATGGATTTGAATTTTTTGGCACAGAGGCTCCCACTAGCCATCTTGCATATTTCAGTTAAGATGGAAAAAAAGAAAAGAGGAAGGACAGAAGAGAGAGAGAGAGAGACCGAGAGTTGTTCTCTTTTCTCACATTGTACTTATACGAAATGAGTACTATAGTAATAAAAAAGCATAACCATGTAAAAATATCAAATAAAATTTGTGAGAAAATGTTCACGGTGTGGAAATAGTGACAAAAGGCATTCCTAGCAGCTTCTATTGCCTTCACTGCTGTGACACATCTCACCACTGGCTTCTTGGGCGACAGATTTTTACTGACATGTTCCTGGGGTCCAAAATATCATGTGCGCACGTGCAGCACTATAATTAATCATGATATGAAAACGTTGAAAGACATCTTTTAAATTAATACTTATAGGTTAAAACGTTGCTTTAATGTGACTTACAAACTAGGTCACACACAATTAATGTTGCACAGTCATTGTCTGATGATCCCATCACGAAGCTAAAACAACAGGAGAGCGATTATACAAACAGCAACAAATACAAATGATCTTAAAATAAATATCGATATGTCATCACCAAACAGCCTTTAAAGTGGTCAAACGGATGTGCAGGGATCCCATAAATGGGTTTGTGGTAGCACACGGGAAAATCATATTCGCACGAACTTAGTTTCTTATGTCTGGACAGCAATATGTGTATAAACACACACACACAACGCGATCTCTTCCTCAGCCTTCTGTTTAATTTACTGCCAACTGTACAGATTTCGGGAAGTGATCACAGCCAGGTACCAGAATCAAAATCAACTAAACAATATCACTGCTGACCACGCAGCGCAATTGATCAACATAACTGATCGCCTAAAATTGTCACAACTTCAGCGTGACTGTCACAAATAGTACTAGGAGAGTAAAATTTCAGTCGAAGAGAGAGAGAGAGAGAGTGTGTGTGTGTGTGTGTGTGTGTGTGTGTGTGTGTGTGTGTGTGTGCGCGAGACAATTATCGCACGGCTGCGCGGACACACACAAGCGCGCGCACTTTGCTCGGTGTTTTCAGCAGCCACGATCCTCAGGACGTACAGTGTACCCCACACTGCACCAGGTTCTACCATTTGACGGTTACTAAGCCCCGTGGGCGCAGTGTTGGACATCTTAAGCTCTATTAAAACCACAGAGGAAATTGTGGAGAACACGCTTACGTCAGCGGCTGTGATCGGCCAGGCATAAAGTGTAAAAAAAAATCTGTAAAAGACTGTTTTCCAATAAATTGCTTTTCGTGGGTGTTGTATGGAACTGCTTAAGCGTTTCTATTCTAAACCACAAAACGATATTATAAAAAAATTTAAAACAGCGAGTAACGATCTTTATCTGGCAGAATCCATTGTAAAATATGTCAGCGTCTACCTTGCTGAGAACATCGGGAGGTGAATGGGAACAAAATGAACGCTTTTATCTCCGATTTTCAGCCTGACCATGTGTTCGGAACAATGACGTTCGATTTAAGAATATTATTCAACAATATTCACTGCCATGCTCTTCGTCGTATCATGGTTACAAGCAACCAATCTATAGATTTGGGAAGGCAACAGTTGTCTGACATAAAGCAAGCGACAAAGTTTCCGAAAATCGCCATGGAATGTTCATTAATACCCATGCTCAACACTGACGTCATCAAGGGCCAGTAGCCCGGATGCGATAAATAGCGCGGTGATAAAACGGCCGGATGTTGAGTAGACGTGGTCTGCAGCAGACAATGGGTCAAAGTGCAACCCTTTAGAATCCGCTTGATTTTGATGCCCTCGTGGGCAGCAACTGAAAACCACTGCCACGTACAAACTCCGCAAAAAAAAAAAACAAAAAAAAAAATTATAGTAATGAACAAGATTATTCTTTTTTTTTCCCTTGCTGGAATCCTGAGTGGTCGATTGGGAACATATAAAAAAATAATTCGAACGTTTTCGTGTAAAATTGTGTGACCGCCATGATTGGAAGCCGTTGCAGGGTCTGTTCAATTATAGATTAAGTAATAAATGAATTAATTGGTTTAAAAAGTACCCCCCCCCTCCATCGCCTCGTGCAGCTACCTTTACCCATCAGCCCGTGACGAAAGGCCCCTCGACCAGCGGCAGAAGCAGTAAATCGATGGCAAGTGTCGGAATAACCCAGGTGATTGATTGCTGTAGCGGCCAGCGCGCACTTGAACGTCCCTTTAGACCGAAGTGAGCAGCACAAGGAGGTGTTAGCTGTCCCTAGCCCCGGCGTGTCAAGAGTTCTAACTGCAGAGAATATGCGAGCACGCCGGTGTGTGTGTGTGTTTGTGAGAGAGATAGAGAGAGAACCAAGATGTTTGTTTTCATTATAGGAGTAAGTTCTAAGTTACATAAGCAGACACACAGACATCCAGCCAGATAAGCAGACATACTAAGAAAAACGTAAGCAAGCACGGAGAAACAAACCAAACATAATCACACTCTCTCTCACTCACTCACTCACTCACTCACTCACTCACTCACTCACACACACACACACACACACACACACACACAGACACTCTCTCTCTCTCTCACACACACACACACACAGAAGAGTGTGTGTACATCATGTCATTGAGTTTTCCATATTTTGCCAGCCCCTAAAATAGAAACGCCATACCAACACTTTACGATCAAAGAACGGTATTTAAGATTTCGAGTTTATTTTAGTCATAAAGAATTTTTTAACCTAAGTTGAGAATAGAATTTAAAAGAAACAAGTTACAAATCATGGTGTTGAGATTTCAAGTCGATTTTCATTCTTCACCTGTCTTCTGCAGCGACTGTTTACAGTTCTTGTGAACTTGTGATTGTTTGTAGTTCATGTAAACATTCGAATGTTTACAGTTCTTGTTACAGTTTACATGCGAAAATAACGTGGTCCTCATTTAGTTATATCTTTCTGGAGCAAATATTTTTTTTAATCTAGTTAGGTAGACCAGAATAAGCTTCAATAAATCGGAAAATCATCGGAAACAAAATCTGTCATTGTTTACTGCCCCCCAGCACAGTCGCTAAAGCGATAACAACAAAGCTATCTAAACTTTTGTGGGCTAGAATCCAGCTCTTATAAATCAGATATAGATTAAGAACAGGGCGCTGATTTGTATTTTTCTATACTTTAAAAAAATTATCAGAAAAGAAATTGTACCAAACTTGGCACAAAATGATGCTCTTTTATTTCTATAAACTCTCCCTCATTCTTCAGGTAACACGACTTAGTCGCATGTTCTGAAAGGTGACTATAATACTAATACTTTTATTATCTTTATGTTTCGATTTCGTTCTTCCATATTCCTCGTGCATACTCAGTTTTGATGTGGGAAACAGATATGAAAACCGTTGTATTATTAACATAAGCTCACTAGCCATGCACAATGGGGAAAAAAAAACCTTCAGGGAAGGATCAATGCGAGAAGGAGCATACTTGTGTGACCTGCGTGTTCCCCATCCCATGTCCCCAAGTTCTCATACTTCTATTTTCTTAAAGTGCTGTCACGATATTCTGGTTTGATCACGTGACCGCTATGAAACTATCGTCACGATGGTCTTTGCAGTCTTTGGAGTAGCGTGGATAAAAAAAATAGATTACCGTCCATAAGTAGATATTCATGCAGAGAAAATGTACGCATCGAAAAACATACAACACGTCCTCGACCGACCGACCGACCGACCCGACCGACCGACCGACCGACCGACCGACCGACCGACCGACCGACAGACAGACAGACAGACAGACAGAAGCCGTAAATATATCCTGGCCAAAAAGCTTTTCTGACATTTAAGTAATCGCACACTGGAGGTAATTCCAACTATTGAAGAGAAACAGTTTCATAAGCCTCTGATAAAATACTATCGTATTCCGACGTCTTGAAAACGTCTACATATCTGTGCAGAAGACTTTGGTGAATATTTCAGGAAAATAAATTATTCTTCGCAAAATGTCCACTAAACGAGGCACAAAAAATGGTTAAGTCTGAAATCCATAGGGATATACCGCCTTTGGCTGCCTCGTCACTTCATCAGGATCTTAAGCTTCTTAAGCTTTTTCGTAAAAGTTGTTTGCGCGCTCTCCATTACATCTCAATTTTGCATAAATACAGAAAATCTTCGTTTATGAGACAAAACACACGAGCATATGCAGGTCTCCAGTGTGGGGCTCTACGAGGATTTATGAGCTGACGATTTTTCTCAATCAGCGCTTGAGCACACACCATAAGGACCCTTTCTCCCTCACCCCCTCTCTCCCTCGCCCTCTCTCTCGCCAACATACTCGCTTGCTCGTTCGCTCTTATAATTACTCACTCATTCAATTTCTTGCGCGGCGCAAGCAGCTTTTTGTCAAATAGTTTCATTATAACACGCATTATAGCATACATGATCCATAGCCAAGAATGGGATACACGCTGACACACACACACACACACACACAGCACCTGTCTACAATCCTGTGAGTCGCAAGTTCAAATCTTGTCTCCGGCACGCGCTTTCTCATGGCGCCTCTTTACGAGACTAGTTCTCTCGCCGTACTAGAGCTTTAGGTGTTGACACCGTGTACAAGAAAATTGAGTGAGCAAGTTAACACCTGCACTACACATTAGCACTCTGTCACTCTTTTCCTCCTTCCAATTTCTCATTCCACACTTACTCTCACTCACTGTGATGCGAATGAATATGTTTAGAGTGGAGTTCGCAAACGAAAATACAAGGAAAGATGGCAGACGAACATACATTTGGACTCACACACAAATAGAAAGATGAAGACTTTCAGTCAATGCAGAAGGAGCCAGCGTCAAAGAAACAAACACGATTCTGTGGTGGATTGACAAAGCACGTGCAAGGTACTCAGCTGCTCCGACCTAGCTTGTTAGTTCTAAATAAAGTACTTATAATGTCGCGGTTCACACCTATCATTACAACGGGTTTACTCTCATATGTACGAGAAACAACACCCATTAATGCATAGTTATTCTAAACGTTGCTGAAATACTGGCCACTATCACTGCAATTTGCTGGACTTGCCTGATATTAGCAGTACGTTTGAGAAAGGTTGGCAATAACTGCAGCCATTATTTGAAGCCGGTGGCTGCACAACATAACAACAGGACAGACTATGATGTAACTTCCCTAAGGGCAATAAACAAACAAATTGCGTTTCATGTCAGCTTTCACAATGAGTCCGGTTTGTTTACGACTAGTTAAACAAAACAGGTGATTCAGAAAAAGGGTTCCCCCGTCCCGACAAGTACGGTATAGCTGTTCTCCCTGTTCACTCAACTCATGCGTGACTATCTCGGTTGTGAGCTGTCAGCATTGACCACGACTGCGCAAATGCTCGCTGTTTAATCAGAGTACAAAGCAGATGAACAGACAGTATGAAGAGGATGAGGAAATTTCCTGTCGCTATGTATATGCAGATGAAGATAATGAGGATACATATTTCCTGTCTGTGTTTGCATGTATGAGCGCAGTTGTGTATTACCGTGCATAAAGTAATTGCTAGACAAAAGTAGCGTGTGTGTGTGTGTGTGTGTGTGTGTGTGTGTGTGTGTGTGTGTGAAAGAGAGAGAGCAGCCGCGTGAGAGACTAGTTATCCTGTAAGAACTGGAACCGGCAGCAGAAATTATTTTCCTCGTTTAGGAGTCTTTAATTTCCGTCGAGCTGCAATCGGAATCAATGCACGTGGATTACACAATTCTCTGACCCCAATACCGCGCTGGAATATCAATGAGGTCGGACTAAAGCTTTGCCCACCAATTGGCAAGATGAAATACTCGGCAAATTTCTTCCTGCATTCTCTCTCTCTCTCTCTCTCACACACACACACACACACACACACACACACACACACACACACACACACACACACAGTCCTTTCCCAAGTGTCTGGTCCATTTTATTCGTGGTGTATATCAGAGTCTCTATGGTGGCTGCTTGTCCTTTACAAGCAGTCTTTGTTTCCTAGGGTTGTGCTCACGAGAATTCTGTAGCAGGCAGTGTATGGAGTTTTGGTCGTCTTCGCCTAATGACGAGTCATTGCCATGAGAACGTGCGCGTCCTTCGTTTATTTGTTTCTTACTTTTTTTTCATTTTTATTTTCTGATATTTTTGTAAAACGTTCGGCACTTTATTACCTTGATCCATTTCCTTTAGTTTTTGGTAAAACAATGTCTGTGTCTGCTTCAGGAGTGTCTACTGCTGACCATACTCATCGCATTGTAGGAGACTGTTCAGGAAATATTACATACTACACCAAAGTTATGTTACATAATATAGCGCAATTATATTACATCACTCGCCACCATCACCTCAGCAACCACGTTTCGGAAAAGACTGAAGACTCATTTGTTTACTTAAGAAAGAATTAAACAACCAAGCACCACTTCTGTCTTTATTATTTTTTACTTTCCTTTTGTTTTATTTTTTTTCTTCTCTTCTGTTTTTACTGTGCAATGAGCAGTCTTTTGAATGGATACATGTGCAATATAAATCACCATCATCATCATCATCATCATCATCATCATCATCATCATCATCATCATCATCATCATCATCATCATCATCATCATCATCATCATCATCATCATCTGTCACAGTTATATAACTTTTGGTTAAATCAATCAAAATAAAAGGGACCCGACAGAAACTCAAGCAAAAACTAGAAAACAAAGTTATGTAAGAAAAAAACAACCCCAAGTTTGTTCAGTCACTTTTTTGTAGTTTCTTTGCACTGGTGTTTCCCTACTATTGCTGATCTGCACCTTCATCAATAGTCAATCGCAGATAATTTGTTTCTGAAATCTCCTGTGGAGAATTCTATTTGCCTGTTTATAAAAATGGCCAACAATCCTTGGGAACTTCGCTGTTAAATATTACTTCATCGTCTGTAGATGTGTTTGATAAACAACTCCGCCGTATTCACGAGAATCACGATGGAAGACTGAGAGAGTTCAGAACTTCTGTAACACGATGTGCGAGTCCGGTACTTAGTAATAGTATTATCTATGGTAAATGTTCAAATCTGTTTACAAAACTCTAAATTCATACTTTTACTTTCCTTACAAATAATTATGTCTGTGGGTGATGATATTGCAAGTTAGGAAACTAAGTCTAGGATTCCTAGACACCTCTGGAAACCAGCATCGTTGAATTGTTTGCTGACTCCCGCAGAAAGTGTCCCGCCGAGCAAAGCAGCTCCATTCTCGGCACCTCCATGTTTGCCAGCATGAGAACTGACGAAACCGAAGCATCGAGGTGGCTGCATTTCCATTTTTTTTATTGAATTATTTGCCATTGGCTGTCTTGTTTCATTGACTTTCTCATCTGTGTGGACAGCATCATAAACCTCTTTCATGATCCGTCGCGTGAGCTACTGTCGTCTGCTGGAAGCTGAAAGCTTAGAGGGATCGCCCTGTTTCCACAGACTATCCACAGCAGTGTTGCTGTAGCCAGAGCACGACCAAGAGATTAGCTCTACAGAGCTGCCTGCCCTTGACGGCCTTTTTTTATTTTGTCTTTTCTACTGTTCCTTTTTCCTACTCTTTCCTCTTCTCTAGCTATCTCACTGTTTTCGCTCTCTCTCTCTCTCTCACACACACACACACACACACACACACACACACATGACACCGGCGAATAATGATTCTCTGCCTCGAATCACGTCACAATGTCCCTCAGATATAAAGAACACAATATGTATGTATACATATATATTTCTGACTATAAATATCTTTCATGAGACACGAGAAACCCTGTTATTTCAAACATAAATGAGCCTCAGTGTTCAAAAATACAATCGCAAAAAAAAAGATTAGAACAAAAACACTCTGACCTGTAATGTAGGGGTCATGGTTCTAGAAGTGAGGCCTGGAATGTTTGCGGATGCCAGAGTAAATGGGAGTAACGTTGATTACTATCTCGCTCTTTCGAGGCAAAAATTAACTTCATTTACCACTGCCACGAGTACCACCCTCGTGCCACAAGTTTTAGCAAGGATAGGGGGAGGGAGAGCCTGACATTAACACAAAACCCTGCTTCTTCTTCCCCTCTGTCTGTTGGACTGGGTACCAAAAGGAAGCAAAGAAAAGGGAAAGGAGAAATAGAGATTACAAAACGCAAATCATTCGCTATGCAATCAAAACCTGTTCTTAATGCCTTTTTCACCTGATAAATAATAACGGATACTATAAAAATATCAGAGAGATTACATTACGAACGGAAAGAGAAGCGCGACCATAGACGAGGAGAAAATATTTCTAAAACAGAACATGCAATCGAATGACGAGAACGCCTTACTAAAGTCTATTTATTCATCGAAACCAAGAAAAATGTTTTAAAATAGTTTGTCAAAATGCATTTTAAATCATCTGATTCTAATCGAATGGAATTCGTCTATGTGAGTAAAGTTTAGGGTGTTCCGCGCGCCTCATGATGTCATGAAAAACTGATTTAACACTAATAACAAGGACACATTACAGAGACTTTACACTAATAACAAGCAGAACATTAAGGTGATTTTACATTCTGATGTCAAGGACATAACGATGATACGGGTCATTAAGTAAACCTTTTTATAATAGACTATAAATATCTATAAATAGCCATGTCCTTGCTAAACCTTTTTCTGATTGGCTGCCTTAAAGGTAGGCGTGTTTTATGCAAATTTCCTTCTGATGGAATACATTAAGAAAGTTGTGTCCTAGCGTAACCTCTTTCTGATTGGCTGCATTAAGGTAGGCGTGTCTTATGCAAATTTCCTTCTGATGGAATACATTAAATACATTAATGTGGCCAATGTCGCTATTGTGTAGGTTTTATGTGCGTCACTGAATGAGCTTTAACTCCTTTTCTCTCTCGTGGTCTTCCACTCTCTTTTTTCCCCATCATCATCATCATCATCATCATCATCATCAGCAGCAGCAGCAGCAGCAGCAGCAGCAGCAGCAGCAGCCTCCGTTTCTTAAACCGTTTTAAGCCACCAGAAAGACACAACACCGCATGTGCGGCTTTAATCTTTTCATCGATGTGCACAACAGCCGTAGCTATTTTAAGATTTGCCCTAAGAAACGGTCACTGGTCCTTATGAGCCACAAAGATTACGGTCAACTCTGCTTTGTAAACTGTATTTACATGTGACGCCAATAAAGGATGAAATATATTTAGGTTCTTTGACATCTCAGTACATGTCATCGTCTGTCAATAAATTGGTATGGAACTGACTAATGGAAAGGTGCGTAGAAATTGTAGGTAAGGTACAGAAGTCTTTATTTTAGTTCACGTAACGTAACGGAACACAAAAGCCAGTGTGGAGAACGGGGATCACGGGTGGTCATCCACGGTTGAGTGGCCTTCACAGAGGTGAACGTCATTGAGAACGGACACTGACGCTCGCTATGTCACTGCACCGCACCAAGTCACGTGATCTCCTATGTTCTTTCTCGAGACGGCCAGACATGAAAGGAGCATATTGAATTTACAGTGCCGCAAGTGCTGGCTTTTTCTTTGCTTAAAAATTTTATCACGGGTAGTGATTTTTTTTCTGTAGAACGCCTCTTATATTTATTTATTAGCTTTTGCATAATTTGTTCAAAATAATAATGTGTCTCTTAATCTTTAGTATTAACTTTAGTTAATAAAAAGTGTTGCTGAACTTTTGAGTTTATACGCAAAAGCACCAAGAAAATCAATCAATGACTAGCTTCGCCTTTCAACGGTTTTAGACCATTTTGATCTCTGAGATCAAGGTTCGGAAAGAAGGAAAAAGCAGAGTAAGAGATAGCGACGAAGGCAAAAAAATCAGAATGAGAGTAAGGGCGTGAGAGAGAGAGAGAGAGAAATGCAAAATAGTGTAATGTGATGGCATTATGACATCAGACTAAAGGCATGCGGGGCGCCTACGACTCACAATCGATTGTGCGGGCTCTCCCCCTCCCCACCCCCCACCCCCCAGCCCCCTGCTAGTCTCGGCTCAGCCGCAACATGCACTTCAGTAGTTGGCGGGCCAGACTGGACTAGCCCACCAGCTGCACTCAGCTACATCAGCACACAGGACAAAAGCCCGTGGATGTATGCATTTGCCTTTTCAATCGATCCGCCTCCCAGCATACTTCAGCTGCCTGTACAACATGCAGCATCGTACAGCTATGACGTACAGCTGCGTGGCCTGCTGAACGCACAAACCGACACTGAAACAAGCACCAACCTAAGCACGCGCACAGTGCTCTGTACACACCCCCTCTCCAACCCCATCCTCACCCCCAACGCTACGTACACTAAACATCAGAACTCGAAAATTACCGACACGCATGCAAAGAACCAATCTCTGTTCAGATAGGATGACTGTTATATTAATCACCTCACAATACCTGAATATGACAACCAACGTGAAAAATAAAACACAAAGGACAAAAGGAGAGCTTGTCCGACCAAAGCGCTGTCGTCCTGATCGCAGGACCTCGTGAGTACTGCTGGCAATACTTTCATTGAGAAACAATTTCTTGTGTCAAAAGGGTGCATTGGTGAGTGCGTTTATGTCTGATTACGCGTGTGTATATATGTGGATGTGTGTGTGTGCGTGCGTGCCAGCGCATGCCCATGTGCCTGTATGTGAGTTGAGAGTGGACAGTAGGAGGTGTCCACATGTAAAATCAAGTGCCGTCTGTATTACTTTCTGGCCTGTAGCCACTCTTCTATCTCCCTCCTTCACAATCATCGGCAGGCCGCTCACAGCCCTAACAAAATCAGTTCCATGCAGCGAAAGGCACAGCAATGCCCCCTACACGAAGACCCCTGTTGCCTTCAGAGTCAATTAGCCCTGGTCGGCGGGCGTTACGCAATCAGAGAAAACTGCATTACTGCCTTCCACAAATACAGTTAAGCCTGCCACAACGGCCATCTAGCCCGCTTCTTCTCCATTACGACACGTCACTGCGCAGCAAGACTTTGCTTCTTCTTTTGTGTGGCATACAGTGGACTCGTGAGGGCGCCTCTCACCTCAACTTTCTAAGTCTGCCGATATGGGCAGACCTTCCGAGGGGTTTTCGTACCGGCATATTATATTATAAATGTATTATCTTTGACGTCCCTGTGGATCAAATCCACCCTCAAGTGTACAAAACCTCTTCATTTTTGGATACTTGCAAGGATTATCGTAGGATAAAATGACCGAACTGTACAAGTAGAACACAACATGTATGATGATGATGATGATGATGATGATGAATATGATGATGATGATGATGATGATGATGATGATGATGATGATGATGATGATGATGATGATGATGATGATGCTGATGATGATGATGATGATGATTGCTATGGCCTCGTCATTCTTGTACTAATTTTGTTTGACGTGAATTTCGCTTCCTGATGGTTGAGGGTGATGTAAAATTATCAGAAGAAAGAAAAGAAATAAGTGCAGACACAAGAAAATAATAATAATAATAATAATAATAATAATAATAATAATAATAATAATAATAATAATAATAATAATAATAAGCGAACAGTAACTGAATGAAGGACTAAATAAACTAAGGAGGTAAAGTATGTTCTCCTGATGGAAGAATCTAATACAAGTTTTTCATCATCGTCGTCGTCGTCGAAGTGCGACTGACCTATAGAATACTGATCATCAGCCTCACTGGAACACCCGACCTCTCGGCTATCAGTTGTCGACAGACCTCTAGAACGTCAAGTGGTCTGTGTCTCTAGTGTATTACCAGGCATGTCCCACAGCACCGATCGGGTTCTTTGATACCGCGTATCTCTGCAAAACATCTTAATGAAATCGCTTTCTGCTCCCGCTTGAGACCCAGCAGATTGCCAGCCTAGAGTTCAAGTAGAGATAAGCTGGGAAGGCCTCAGACACGAGACGTAACTCCGACCCTGATAATCTGTACAGTTCCTCAGTATCCAACTTCTTTGCCAGCGCCAGCAAGTATGAACGAAGTAAACGTCATATCATCTTGATGATAAACAATCAGACAAGCACATAAATGAATTGGGAACTTCTTCAGACAATACTAGTGGACGAGAAGACAAAAGGCTTTCCTCCGAAGCAACATCAATTGATTGTATGTACGTGTGCACCTAATTTTTTTTTTCAAAACAAGACAGAAAGTAGGAATAGTTGATCGTATGAAACGTACGCCCAGTAACGTTTGGGTCTTTACATTTGCCCGGTTGCCATCGTGGAATTCAAGATATAATTTTTCTTTTTATTACAATCTCTCTCTCTCTCTCTTAGATATAATAAAACCCTGTGATAATCCCAAGAGCAGCTTGCAAAAGAAATATTTCCAATGTGCCCACCAAAGTTGGAACTCTTGGCAGCTAACGATACATGCATCTAGATCAAGGCATCAGTCCCATACCTTACCTCAGGAGACACTTTAAATTACAAGACAAAAGGAGTATCATGGGAATCAACGAATCCACGCATACACCGATGGGTCTGCAGCCAGCGCCGTGGCCAGAGGAGGCAAGTCTTGTCTGATTGCCCTTAGGAGAAACCGCAGGTGTAGCCAAGGACAAGCGTGGTCTACTTCTCTAAAAACGATGATCTTGTGGATTTTCTTTTAAACCTGCCTGAACAAGAAGCCCCCATTGCTAGCCAATCCTGCAGGATAACAGGAAAAACAACAACAAAAAACTATCCATAACCAAAGATTTTAACGTTTTTAACTTTTCAGCAGAAGAGCTATCCTAAATTGGTTCTTGTCCCACAATGACATTCCCAGAAAATATTACTTAACGATGATTCATTTCTACCACATCCCTACTACAGCAAACGCTTTTGTTTCTTAAATGACAAACGCTAATCTTTAAAAAATCCCGAAAGTTCTAGACGCGTTCTAAACTAAACTTTAGCTGACTGTTACAACATTATGAGAACTGCATCTGGCATTACATTAAATTATGCATACATGTGTGGGAGGAGATGCATTGACATTCTTTGAGAGTTAAATTTTCAAACAAAAATGTATACTATCTCATGAAGAATGAAGATCAAAATTATCAGCTTGGAATTGACATATTAATACTCCAGTCTGAGTGGTTTGTTTCCTGTTTAATTAGCCACACGCGTACCACAACATACACAAAAGATGTCTTTGCTGAAGTTTGAGGTTGGGGTACTAAGTGTTTGGTTTTGCCAAGTAGCTACGTGACCAGAAATTGTCATCAGGCCAATCATTTATGCGCATTACTTTTGCACAACTGATAATGTTAGTCGGTTATTGTTACACTGCTGTGTTTCAGTCATTGTCTTCTTCGTTGTCTTTGCCACTGTTATGGTCTCGTTATTCCGAAAAAAATAATAATAATGAGAGAACAGTAACTGAATGAAGGACTAAATAAACCAAGGAGGTAAAGTATGTTCTCCTGATGGAAGAATCTAATACAGGTCTTTCCCATTGCCCGTGTCCCTTTCAGGATGCCAACGGCCTATCTCCAGCACCAGACACGTAGGTGACAAGACACTGGAATCTGCCAGAAGCAAATCAATGGAAAGTGTGTCTGGACCGCTTGTAGCCTCAGATTGTTCTAACAAGACTTGAAATTGCTCCTAGCCTTCCAGACCATTTAAAGCCTTCAGGCAAGACCTGACTGAGCCGACAGCAGCAGACACTGTTTGCTCTGCACTGGTCAACAGATCGCATTGACCTCCAGCACCGTGATGACAATGGCGCAGTGTTTGTAGGATGGCGCTCTAACATAATACTGAGTGGAATAGCCTTGTGTAGTGTGTGCCTCTGCTTTGTGAACGAAATGATTTTATGTTTAACCCGTTGAAGGTATCCAACTATTTTTTTTTCTTTTTGAGACTTGCAGCTCTCAACCTGTTTTTTTTTTTTTTGTCGAAAAAAATGAAACGTGGCAGTGTACGTTGATTTCTCTGTACTTTAAGAGGTCGCTCCGAGAATACAATGTTCTTGCCTTTTAACCTTCGGCGCATGTTAGAGTGTGAAGGCGTGCATGCCCCTGACAAACAAACATGTGAGACTTCTACGTCTGTCTTGGGGTTGTAGAGAGCTTTACTTGCTCAACCTTTTACTTAAAAAAATATTATTCTGTTATTATTATTATTCTATAGGTGTTAAGTCATTTTACTTGTACACCTCACCTTGCATCAAAGATATCTCTTTCTCGCGATCTAGATTTTCCTGCTCATTTGCTGCAGAGGCCAAGGTAAATACTAGTAAAGGCATTGAAACTTATATCAACAAAGAACAAAAAGCGCTTTATAAAGGTTTTCTTGTCCAGTACAAGCAGCACAAAACGGACACAAGGCAAGAGCCCTCCCTGTGGCTCCATGACAATATAGTGCACACCGTGCTGTGGTATGGAGGCTTGACAATATGCCGCACTCCCTGATGTGGTATGGAGGAGGATGCAGACAAAAGGTTTGTGTACCACGCAGCCTAAGTGGAATCTATCGATTTTGAAACCCATCGGCAAAGAATTATATGTGGCAGCACTGGAGCTTCTCCTGACGAGAGCCCACGGTTGCATGCCGACTCTCTTTCTCTCTCTCTCTCTCTTTGCCTTCTCGAGTATTCTTCTAATGGCGTGGGCGAGCGAGCAGGCAAGTGAGCGAGCAGCTCAGTGAGCCATAAATGTGGCAACACATGCTAGAACATGCAATAACTCGCATGAGTAGACTGCAGATGGACAAGGACGGAAGTTCCTCCTAATGCGAGCCCCGGCGCCTACAGTGCACGTTAAAATGAAATAGGCGTTACACGGCGATCCATTCTTATTTGGCCCTGCCAGCCACCGTCCACGTGCCAATGACGTCACCTTGAGGTTAACAAGGAACCTCAAACACCCGTCGTCCCTTTCCTTTTCCTCCTGGATGACGTCATCACTGTCTTTATTGAAGTTGAGGCATTACATCTTAATCATGGACTGGGGAGGGATTTGGGGGGGATGGGAAGTGTTGCTGGAACGGGTGGACTGGGGAGTTTGCCGAGCACCAGGCACCATGAACAAAGGATTGACAATCTCTGTAGAATGTGGCAAGCGAACTTGTATGAACTAGAACTGTTTCTTGTTTTTGTCATTTGAAAAAAAGTAAATAAAACAACGATCATTAGTAGACACTCATGTCATCATTTGAGGAAAGCCATTCACGCGTTGTTTATTCAGCAATACTGGAACAGTCTTTAAGGGAACCCTTTTTCTAAATAAAATATAAATTAAACAACATTGGATCGGGGTTGAAGATACGATGGAATATGAACATGCACACCTACGGTAGACATTCTTTAATGGCGTCAGGAGCTGGAGGCTGTCTTGTGCCAGGCGCTAATCAAATGTTTGAAATCAACTTCAGAGGCAAGCAAAGGTCTCGGTAGATATTTTACAGCTACGGTGTCCTTGGGGTTAAAATGATATCGAAATTTTTCTGTCATTTCATCTTGATTCTTGCTATCTCCTTGATCTGTAGATCAGCAAGAAATAGTGCAATGAAAGAACAGGGCTGCATTTAAGCAAGGAGTTTAAACAATCTTTAGGGTAATTCTGCCACGGGTCTTGGTCTAGCTATGACGCTGTGGTAATATGAGGATACGGTAATGTAATCGCCTGTAACCAGCTAAACAAGGGTGGCATCAGTCCACCCCTTTCCCCCGAAAACAGAGTAGATCAATATCAATAACACATTCCGCAATAAAAAAAATACTTTAAGAGCCTATCACTTGGATTATCAAAGTCTTGAACCTTTGTGCTTTTTATAAGCTGAAATTCGATTGGTTCGGGCGAAATTCGGACAAAGTTCGTAAGAAGTACAGTTTAAGAGTAGACTTAAAATATTGAGTTTGTTGTCCGCATGGCCACAGGCAGGATTCAAGGTCTTCATTCTAATGAACGTGTTTTCGCAGATGTCATGGATTTTCTGCTGGTGATGGGGATGTATCCGTTACAGAGAATTATGGTACAGGATCTGTATAATCTTCTTTGAATAAAAATCCTTTTCGAGCAGAAATCGATTTTTCTGTCCAACATTTCGCGTTGAGAGACAGTTGCTGAGACAAAGCTGGGCGTTTTAGTTGCGATAAGACACACTGCAGCTCGTAGCGCCGTCTAACTTTACCTCTGACCTTTTCAGGATGCTCGCGCTTTCGACAGCGGGATGGCTTCTGATCGTTCGTGGTGTGCTGCCAAAGCAGTTTAACTTTCAGTTTGTTCTGTGAAGTTTTGTTAAGGCATATCTACCTATACTTTAGATATAAGAACAAATTTTTATTTGTTAATGCATATTTAGGTGTGACCAAAAGACTGTAAACTATTTTTTTTCATTTTTCATTGCAAAGGAGTAAGCAACCAATATATAAAGGCATTAATATAAATCTTATTGCGTCTTCAGGCTGCTTCTGGATGACAGCAAACTGGCAAACACGACTGACCAGCAGTAGTTCACACGTTTGTTTGAACTTGTTTTCTTTTAGCTGTACTGTAGGCAAGGAAAACAACCCAGCTTCTTAGCATCACTGTTCTCTAGATTATTTTTAACTGTTCTTGTGAGTAATCAAAGATTTCAATACACAATTCAATTTTGTTGTTAAGCTTCGATTTAATGTTAATATTTTTATAACGAATAAAATGAAAGTTTCACCTGATGAGAAATATATGTCCAGAAATACAGCAGCAATGTGATGAAGTTCGTAGCAGTTGAGTGAGATACGGATAGTGCTACGGTCGTTCAAAGGTTTCACGACTTACCACTTTACCTCAGTTACAGGACACTGCCATGTAACTGCGTTAAGTCTAACCGTTGTATAGACTTGCAATTACCAGAAGGTTAGACAGTGACAATATCTGCACGCGTGGAGGACTGAGCTCCCAGTCTAACCCGAGTTATTAGGTCACTTGGTCAGCTCCCCACCTCACAACAATCTCATCTGAGCCACCAACAGGCCAGTTTTCACTAATCACTAGGTCACTGGGATTTTTTTCTAGCATAAGGTCACTGGTTTATCGCCACCTTTATGCCCGGTCCACATTTTAACTTCGTGCAGCCATGAAGGACATTTTTAGCATAGAGAACACAAAATCTCAATCTGTCAAACTAGACTTATTCCCAAATACCGTACAGCTACATAATGTAGTTTAACCTGCAACGCAAAAGTAAAAAAAAAGTATCGCTGGGATAAAATATTTTTATTTAAATACTGATGTATTGGTGTATACTTAAAAAGATATCATAGTCTGGAGAGCTAATATACCAATTTTTTCTTTTCATTTGATTATTTTCTTTGCTAGAAATATTAAATAACTTTCTTTGGCTTCAAAAAGGTGAGATTCCTAGTATGAAACCCATAAAGGGGTAAGTAGGTGCACAGCACCGTGGCTTCCAACCATTTTATAGTTCTTTGCTTCTGTTCGCACTGGCACCTCATCTCTCTACGGCGTGTCCGATGAAGCGTGTCGTGCGAGAATACAGCCGAGAGCTTTGTGCTATTTCCGTCGTGCACCCGACTGCCCAGCCCTTCGATTGTTTCATTTTTTACCATTAGTTGGCCGCTTAAATTAACAGAAGAAGAAAAATCAATAAAAATATCAGACTTACAGGACTCTTCCTGCAGGAATCACAAGAAGCAATACAAGCATCCCCTGACTCTGGAACAAGCGAACAAAAAAAGCATAAAAGAAATATAAAAATAAAATATTTAAAGACACAAGCACCAGAAACAAAAAAGTTTTAATCTAAATGAATAGGTATGCAAGTACAGACAAAGAGAGCCATAAAGACAGATGTGTGTACATATATGTATGTTTTATGTCTGTATATATGAGTATATACATTTATACACATACATACATGCATTATTTTTACTACCGACACTGACAATCATTAAAGGATATTACAGAGGATGGACGCCTGGTAGCCACAAAAATGCCGTTATGGTTCGTTACAGTGTTGGTCTGGCATCAAGAATACCATGTCTTATTATTGATCTCCTTGATTGACATTTTCCTTAGGCTCGCCGTCTCTGCTTGTTCTCCATATACACATGCTACGCTCATGAGGATCGAATAGAAGCCAGCTAACAATACAAAACATCAGAAGCTTTGGGAGCGTTCATCAGGAGGGAACAGAGAATACTATATAAAATAAATACGGAAATCTATACTTTCCCGTCGTACACTGCGAAAGGAAGAAAGAAATAATGAGCTATAAATAACCAAGCCTACGCTTTGCAAGCACTGGTTGCCACCACTGGCATGTTTAAGCCATGAGCCTGAGCCGTCACCGGCATGTGTCACTAGAACTACTGTCATCCAGTGTCACTAGAATTACTGTCATCCATGTCACTAGAACTACTGTCATCCAGCGTCACTAGAACTACTGTCACCCAGCGTCACTAGAACTACTGTCACCCAGTGTCACTGGAACTACTGTCATCAATGTCACTAGAACTACTGTCATCCAGTGTCACTAGAATTATTGTCATCCAGCGTCGCTAGAACTACTGTCATCCAGTGTCACTGGAACTACTGTCATCCACGTCACTAGAACTACTGTCATCCATGTCACTAGAACTACTGCCATCCAGCGTCACTAGAACTACTGTCATCCAGTGTCACTGGAACTACTGTCATCCATGTCACTAGAACTACTGTCATCCATGTCACTAGAATTATTGTCATCCAGCGTCACTAGAACTACTGTCATCCAGTGTCGTTATACCGGGCTTTCCAATCGTACCTTTGTCTAAAACTTGATGCCAGACAAGCACGCACTAGTTAAGGGAAGTATGTTATATGGAAATCGCTCGCATTGCCAGACCCGCACCCTCCACCATCCACCCCCGCGCTGGAGCGGTTGTGTGTGCGGCTGTTTATTTTTCTGCGCACGTGTCGATTTCTTGGCTACCCGGCCGGTGGGTATAGATCGCAACAGAGATGCACACAGCAGTGAACAAAGTGTCAGCAGCAGCAGACCACACAGTTACACAAGAGAAGTCACTGCCAGAGACTCGATAAGACAGACGTGGCATCGTTAACCTCTAACAAAACAAGGCCTCGGGCCTTTATATGGGTTTTTCATCGATTCGGTTATATACAGAAAGCGCCATTAGACCAGATACGGAATCCAGTCACAAATGGAAACTTGCTGATTGAAAACAGAAACGTGAATAATGATGACTCACAGTCGGACAGGTTAGTATTCGTAGTAACTAGGTTTTAAAAGCACGACACAAATGTACATCTGATTTGGAATTCTTGTTTACAAATGTATTCGGACGTGAGCTTGCGAACATCTTTTCCGTTTTGCAAAATAAGTATAAAAAACTGAATGAAAACAACAACACTATAAATAAACAACGTGAGATTGGCAAGAGGGCTAAGAACGTTGAGAAGAAAACCTGCTACCGGAAAATGTGGAAGACGTCACAGAGACAATCGCGGTTTCTTTAGAAGACGTCACAGAGACGATCACGGTTTCTTTAGAAGACGTCACAGAGACAATCGCGGTTTCTTTAGAAGACGTCACAGAGACGATCACGGTTTCTTTAGAAGACGTCACAGAGACGATCACGGTTTCTTTCTCAAAGTTGACGTCACAGCGCTGGCACATTGTTGAAAATTCAAAGGCGTTGTGAGATCTGCAATACGTACCTTCAGTGGCCTGTCAACGTGATTTCAATAACTGTTAAAGTGCATTCAACTGCTTGTCGACGTACACTAAACGTGCATTCAGCGACATTATTGATGCAAGAGCTAATGCTTTGTGAAATCTGCCTACAAAGACGACTACGTGTTGCAATATGGCTAATGGCTGTCGATGTGCCTTGCAACGTGCATTCATCGGACTGGTAAAAATCATGTGACAACGAGCTGTCAACATGTATGGAACGGTCTGGCAGCGTATGTGCTATGGCTATCCGGCCGATGACCAGGACTCGTATTCATGAAACACGTTTAACCATTCTTTTACCCTATATGGGGTGGGTAAATCTCCTACCTCCAGATAACGGCTAAAACCTCATATTGAATGCCTCTCGGTATGCCTAGCTAAAACTTCTTGCATCTGACAATTTGCAGAAAGGCGATAAAATACATTTGGCTGCTAAAAATGGCGGAGATCAAATCAAACAAAAGTAAACACAGAAAGTTTTGAAAGCTTATAAATAAACTGGCCAAGTTGTTTAATATACCGTCATTTGTTGATTTACTAATCTGAAGTTAACAGAAGCATTAAAACGGAAGTGAACATCGCAGACGATATTTCTCTCTTTGGATTTTTCCTACGTAGATTAATCACGTCTTCAATTATGTTTTCCTGGGGGCCATTTTATTTCCAAATGAAAACAAATCAATATTCTTGCTGCCTAATATTTTTACGAGGGTCACCACTTGGTCAGGGGGAAGAAACTGGAGTTGTGCAATTTTGCCTCTTTTTGCATTTTCCCCCATTTATCTTTATGATTCTTTTGCACCGTTTTGGGGGAAAATCCTTCTATGCCTGTTTTTCACCTTTTCATTGGCTCATGTTCTCTACCCATGCTAGGGCAATGTAGCCTATGGATAAATGTAGCCGATGGATAAACTGCCAATGACCGTGAATAAGAACAAATTTCAGTGGTGTACCAAAGACACTAAAGGGGTTTTAGCAAGAACCAATGTGTCAAACCTCCGTAGTCTCCATTGTACTGTCAAATGTATTGCAATGCTTTGACAAATAAGGTTGAATATAGCACGTGGACTAAAGTTTCAAATATGTCTCGAATATTTGCTCCAAAAGTATTGTTTTTCTGTGACCTTCACAATCTTAAGGAGCATGGTCAAAAGCCGACAACGTTAGACCTTTTAAAAAGAAAGCATAATTAATGTAAAATTATTCATTGCGAACACTGTTATAATAGGTATTATTAAAGTGTGACCCTTTATAATAATATGAATATTATTGCAGATATTGCCAGGCTTTGGGCTTCGACAACAATGGGATCCTTATTATGAAAATTGTCAAAATCTGGCCTTACATAAAATTGTAATGATCATGATCATGATGATGATCATCATCATCATCCTCATTGTTATAGAAGGCCCCTTGGACAATATGTGTAAAAGTGATTACAATCATCATCATCATCATCATCATCATCATCATCATCATCATCATCATCATCATCATCATCATCATCATCATCAAGCCTTTCTTCAGCATCACGCGGACTCAAAGCGCTTTACATAAAGACAAGCAAAGACACCTTCTAAGGGCGGGCATCAAATGCACCTTCATAAACAAACATAGACAGAAACATCGTTCCATCCACACAACTCCTGTTAGAGCAAACAGTTATTGCACGACCAGATTCCCGGAGAATGTCAGCTGTATCAGACCTGTCCCCACTGGGCACGAAGCTTGCTGAAACAGCGCAACAACAAAACTCTCTGCGACAATCGCAAAAGGAATCCGAGTCTGGAAACCACTCTGCAGAGGCATCAGTCTAGGCTACAGCAAGATATCACACACGTGACAGTAGAAATAAAATTATCCAGAACAAAATGTCGCAGAAATCAATCCAATTAAATATATTGTCAAAGTATGGATTTATAAAACAATGTAAATATTTTCACAGATATTGTGAACGTGACCTTGCATGCCAATGTGATTATTTGAGCAGATACTGTCAAAGTGTGGGTTTATATAACTGAAGGATTATTATTATTATTATTATTATTATTATTACATTAACTGTCGAAGTTTGGCCTGATATATACTGATGGTTATTTTCTTATGGATTTTGACAAGCAGCGACCGTAAATAACAATGTGATTGCTACAGCGGATATTGCTAAAGTGTGGCCTTACATAACACTGTAATTTTTAGTACACATCTTGTGGAAGTGTACATTTATGTTACAATGTAGCTATTTTTACACACATTGTAAAAATGTGGTCATATATAGATTGTGATTATTTTTTACGTATTATCAGGAGGTGACCTTACCAAAAAAAAAGTTATTTATATCATAACGAATATTGTCAAATTGTGGATTTGTACAGAATGGGATTATTTTACAATATTGTCAAAGTAACAATGTGATAATTATATCAAAATAATGTTAAGGTTATTATCAATTACATCATCAGAGTGGGGTCTTACATTAGAATGTGAATATTAATTTATATATATATATATATATTCAAGTTGTATGTTTAAATTACAATGTGATTATCATTTTCGAAATTTAGATATATAGTACAATGTGGTTATTATTAGGAATAATTTTAACATGTTTACTCAACAATATGATTATCACATATATTGGCAAGTGTGGCCTTACATAAAGTGTAATTAATATTACACATATTATCAATGTTGAGCTCTAGCTAATAATGTTGTTATCATTACAGATATTGACACAGAGTAATATTTTAGAGATGTTTTGAGAAAAAGAAAGTGGATTTCCGGCGAATATGGAGTGGCCGTTTGTTACACGTGAGAGGATCAAAGACGGAAGATGACCTGGGACCATATTTACGAAGTTTGGTCCAAGGAATGCCAAGCCTGAGGGGATAATTAGAGGAGCGGAGAAAAGTACAGTTTGTTTAATCAAAGCCTCTCATCTATCTGTAGAATAACATAAGTAAACGGAGTCGCACGTGAAATCTTAATGAAGTTGTTGTGATTCGTTGGTCGAAAACTGCTTGAGACTGTAACTGCGTAACGGGTGAAAGAAATTCTCACTTTATGTCATAAAGGCTTGCATCCCAAGCGAGAAACTATAACATATGTTAGCAAGACATTGTCATAACAGCCAGCGTACTTTTGTGACCTCGCAGAATATCAAGTCTTCTATATTTTTTTCGTAAATCAAAGATGACAGTTCAGATTTTGAGACTTTAGTGTTTATATTGTCCAGGTAATTTGAAAAGGTGAGTAGTAATTCCGAATAATTTTCGTGCTTTCTGATGGTCTCGTTATACACCGTCTCTGATTGTAAAGGGGGTAGGGAAGGTATTTAACATCTGACAGATCATCACTGACTTGGTGATACGGAGAGAATTTTGAGACTACGAAACCACTCGCCTAATAGTACGAGATGCTTGATCTTGCAGGTGAGGTAGACAGCAGCTGATGGTGTGTCTTGCTGGGCTACTCCCATCTTCATTACATGTTCTAGATACCTTAAACTACTTACAGTTCACTGCCCCTGCAATCAGCTCGGACGTTTGCCTCGTCTTCTTACACAACTTATTACAGTTTCTTGTCTCATCGATAATAAGTTCCATAATAACCACAGGATTGGTTTCAGTCCCCTCGGTCTATGGAGGCCAAGACGTGCGCAGTGTGACACAGTGGCCACGGCACCAAAAAAAAAAAAAGTAGCACTGCACTGATATCTGGGAAAAAAAGAGAAACCGGCGATTGCATGGTATCCCCGTGTTCAGTGGCTGCGACAGCAGGCAGACACGAAAGGGGGCGCTTGTTTTCAGTCATGCAAGTGAGAGGGGTGCCGGGTGTGGAGGTGGGGGGTGGAGTGAGGGGTAGAGAGGCTGTTAGACCTGCGGCCGCGGAGTGAACTCCCATGATGCTCGGCTATTGACCAGAAGATAGGTGGACAGACAGAGAAGGAAATAGGCAACCGGCACTTCTTCGATAAACACAGGCTGTGATTCCAGCGCTGGCGTGCCGACCTGTCCGTTGGGCTGCCCGTTATTTTGAAATCCTGGATCACAACGTCGATAACACCGTAGCTGTAGAGGCATCACAGCTTCCACTCACCACAGTCTCAGGATGACGTCAAGCAAACTGTTCGGTTTCGTGACAAACAATTACAGTCATGCCTTCCAGGTCTGCTCACATTTTTTTCTAATCCGCAGATTCTACACACGGCATACTAGGATCTTCTTAATATTTTCAAACCTCGAAACGATAACCCCAAACCCCATGTCATGTGTTGATGACGGTTGAGTAGAGTTGCAGAGTTTTCTTTCGTAATACTGAAGAAAAACAAGTAATAATAATATTAGGACGCACAAAAAATGTAATTTGACACAGGAGAACATCTTCCTTTGCTGCTTTTGATACTTCATACTTAACAGTTATTTAGCTATGCAAGCGTGTAAGGCCGCGGTTCTCAACCTGGGGGGCGCGCCCCCCAAGGGGGGCGCAAGCTGCTGAAAAGGGGGCCGCAAAGGCGGTCATTTTCTCATATCTCATATAGGTATTAGTGGCTAAGGGGGGCGCGCGGACGTACCTTTATTCGTCTGGGGGGGCGTGACAAGTAAAAGGTTGAGAAACGCTGGTGTAAGGCTTGTATATGGATACGTGTAAGCTGTCGATGCTCTAGCCTGTACTGAGTTTAAAAAGCAGCAAATAAATCAGTTCCCCTTATCACCGCATTGAGGATCCCTGTCTTCAAAATCACATCATGTTCATTTATTTACACAAGCATTTAATTTTTTGGCAAAAAAAACCCCTTCGTTTTTGCTTTCTGGTATTTTTCGTTACAGTCACGGCTGCTTACTTGGGAGAGCTCTTGAACGAAGACGGAAGAGTTTCACTCCCTTTTCTTTATCGATCTTTTCGCTGGTACGGAATTTATTTATTTAATTATTTTGTATGCATACATAGTGTACGGCTTTACTTGCCTGTTTAAAACTCATGTAATTTGAAAACTTTTACTTTGATTTGCAAGAAAGTAACAGGGGAATGCAATCGAGTTTAGTCGATAGTCAAGGGAGAGCACTGATAAATACTTTACCGAGCGCCTCGTTAGCAGAAGGACACTCAGATGCCAAGAGGGCTGCAGCTCCGGGCCCTAGCGCTGTGTTGGCTCACTCAGCTTGCTGATACTGTTGACACACACGGCGCCCACACAGTAGAGTGGTACTGGAGAGAGAATGTGTGTGTGCGTGTGTGTGTGTAGGAAGAAAAAACTGCGTGATGGAAAGTCTACTTTGGAGAAGCGAAATCACGTAGCCCTAAGGTATAGCAGGTGACTTCGGAAACTAAGTACCTATGTCTGACGTTGAAAGTAAGATATGAAATTTATGACAGTAAACAAGTTTCAAAAGAATAAACATTTTTAGTCGCTTATGAGCACGCTTACTTATTAAAAATGTTATCCGAGTACTTTTATTATGCACCCAAGTTGCAATTGTTGATGAAGCCCATGTGTGTGTGTGTGTTCTTGAGTGCGTTTTGCGGCCCCCTGACCAGTCAAGAACCCATCAACGACACTATACAGTGACCTATGCAGTGATCCAAGGATCAAGCAGACAACAAATATAGTGAGCCTAGTATATATTGCACGACTGACAATGCTTCACTAGACTAGCGATGGCTGGGACGACGATTATCCTGCCCTCATCATGCCTTCCCTGCCAACCATGAGATGTCAACCTGTCAAACTAAAGAAGAAACATCAATTGTACAATTACGTGTATTTCAGTCTTTGGCTAAACTGACGTCGCATATATATTTTAACTGAAATAAAATGAAACATCAAAAGTTGATGACAGCGGCAGGAAGCAACCTGGGCGAACCCAAGTACCCTGAATAGGCGATAGATTTAACTAAGACATTGGGGTACGTCACGTCTGTGACTCATAAAGAAAACGAAGTGGACTCATTTCTGCCTTCCACTACTCAGTTACTAAAGTCTCGAGACTTTAATACCCAGGCCTTGAGTGCTTCACGCAGTCGTCGGCGTGAGCGATTCCGCTGACTTGGAGAATCACTTGGAATCACTTGGAGAATCACTTGGAATGGTGTACATGTCTTGACGTGTCACGTACTTAAACATAGCCTCATGTGTCTTTCGGCGCTCATAGATTGCAGGTTGTTTTTTTTTTAAATCAGTACTTCAGTGACCATTCTTTGTGCTGGTACAGCAGCTGCTGTTTGTGTTTAGGTAGACGGTTTGTCGCTAATTATATTCTGTATTCGTGTGTAAAGAGCGAAGGACTATAGGAGATCGCCCCCGCAATGTGCTATAATGCTAGGCTGACATTTCTGACGACAGGCGGAATAGAATTTTTTAAAATGTGAAATCTATGTTTCGCTAACATTTGTGTGTATAAGCGGATATAGGATGTTTGTTTGTGCGCGCGCGCGCGTGTGTGTGTGTGTGTTTGTGTGTGTTTTTGTGTGAGTAGAATAGAAATAGACAGACAGAAGAAGACAGACGAATTAAAACCGGACAGTGACAAGGAGGCAGACGGCGATTATAAGAGTAAATATAATTAAGTATAGATGGCATTGCATTCATTAATGAATGCTTAAATATAAGGCTGCACGTACCACCGTATCTAAGTAAAGCAGAATGTCTCTATGTTTGATTTTATGTGTGACCGTGCTAGGCTCTAAGTAAAATGTTGTTGTGGAGCCCTCCATACCCGAGGTATCGACTGTCCATAATAATGGAAACAGCGTCGTTCGCTATCACCTATGAGAAGCAGTCTTCCGACATAAAGCTTTCAACGACAACCACTATCTCATTATCTTTAAATAGCTCTTGTCACTGCAACTAGGCAGCTGCCAAACTGTGTCTTCCAAGAAAACCTCCGGCTCTTTGTCTCACGTAAGACGTTCTTCCAGTGCAGTGGCAGCCATGGTGCAATGGTCCTTGAGCACTGAATTCTGCTTACAGCTTTTTCTACAGCATGCTTTTGTTGTTCTTGTTCGTGCAGGCTATTTTCAAGCTTTGTGCAGAATCTATTTTATGACTGTTTGCGTAGTTCAGTAATTCATGAGGATAATTGTTCCTGCAGTTAATTAGCTGGTGGCTGCGATTGCCTTTGTGGTACACTAGTTTGTAACTACAACTTTCTGCATGCTGAAGTCCGTATACAGTGTAATATAATAAACATCAAATATATTATTTCTTTCTATAGACACGCTTTCTTTCTTTCTTTCTTTCTTTCTTTCTTTCTTTCTTTCTTTCTTTTGTCTGTTTCCAGGCAGCTCTATTTCTACTCCATGGTGAGCACACAGGACAGCTTTCGTGCATTCATACTCTTTCTGTGTCTTGCGTGAACACAAATCCCAGGCAAAAGAGAAAATGGAGGCTGCAGAACAGCAATGACCACAGCTCACTAATGATCTAGCAGCCCTACTATTATCTAATTACCGACATGCTGGGGTGGGCCTAAGAAAGCTCCTCTTCTGTCCACACATGCCTTTTGAAAGCAAATACATTCCACATTCCGGGCCTTTCTTTCTCTGTTCCCCTTTTTGGTCGACATAACTGTTTCCGGTTTCTAAACGCAGTACAATCTTAAGAAGGGAAAATAAAACGCAGTGAACTTTGTAGAAAGATTTGCTATTTATGAAATCAATAGAAGCATATTCAAATCGCATCGTAAAACACGGCCCAGAAATTTCAACAAGACAATCTATAATTTTAAAGTTCCCTAGCGAAGAGTTTAGAACACATGACAATCTCTCTTCACTTGTACATGCAATATAACTTAGTAAAAACAAAATGATGTTCAGCGACAAACTCATTTTAATTTTTTTTTTCGCTTGATTTGGTGTTCTAAGTAAAATGTGTATGATACTTGTGGTGTGCTCTTTATCAGATGTAAATTTCAGTTCGAAAGTACTGCCTTATTCCTGTTTTCTAGAGTAAGATTTTTCAAGAATCAGTAACTGTAGTCCTAAATTAAATTATTACATATTTAAACACTGTTTATTAATTTTTTCACAGTCGATGTTTGTCCAGATTTGTTTGCTGTCGCTAATCTTTTGCAGCTACAATACTACACTATCACACATAATAACGTGTGATAAATGTTTCGAATTTAAATGTTATATTTTTGAAAAAGATGTATGCATAGGAGTGAGCTGATGTGTCGTGTTTGTTCGTGTATTTGCGTGTGGCAGTAACATTGCGGGTTTGTTATTGTCAGATTAACATGTTTGCTACACTTTCCACACTGTAGTTTATCTTCCTTGGACAAGGATTTCCGCGAAGTTGATCTCATCATCTATTATGCCAAAATTTAACATTCCTCCTTTCGCTGCTAAGTGTAGATGTCAATGTATAACAATTATTTCAACCACCAATGTCTTCCAGCTGTGCATAGTCCTTAGAATATTTGTTATCTTTCTTTATCCTGCCAAAAGAAATAAAACGTTTGTTTCGGTGAAATACTTTGTATTAACTAAAACTGAACACGATGTGAAATGATGTAGTAATACAACGGTAACATATACACACAATTCCCTTTTCAATCTGAAATTTTGTTCCGCATGCGACAGAATCATTGCGCGTGAAGGAAAGGTGGGGAGGGGGGAGGAAATTGCCGCTTGTTGTTTCGGATGACTTATTTGGGTTAGGAACGATTATTGTAAATGTGATCCACTTTTCAACCACCAGCTCTGAAAATCGCTACTGATTATTGATTAACTATTGGTTATACTAAGTGACAGTAAATATCTTTAAGATTAATAAGTATGGAAAAACGGTGAGGATCAGGAAAAAAGAATTCTTGGCCAAGAAAGGGCAACAAGTCGGCAGAATCTGCTGATTATGCTTTTTGAGCCACGCAGGAGCAAGAAACACGATTTTGTCGATTTTTTGTTCAACTACGTGTGATAAGCATGTGTTTTATCGTTCCCTATACACGTGTCAGGCTAATTATGAAACGTGTGAACAGTGAGCGGAAAACACGATCTTAACATAAACTGCCGTATTTTGTTTATCGTAAGCTCAGCAGCATACCCTGTAGACTGGTGCGTTAAAGACCAACCTGAATGGTTTTCGAAGTTTTTATATATCGGTAGATACAGGCGATATAAACCTAACCTGTATATTTTAGCCTCCAAAACCCATCCGTTAATTAATTATCCGCTACGATTCGCACTTACGATCAACAAGCGTGGCTAACAGTGTACTACGTCACACTAGTGCACCATTAACAACATGGCAGCCGTCAACACCAAACAGAGAGAGAGAATGAGCGACAGCTCGGGTTATTCGGACGCTGAAAGTCTGTATTTCTCGTGGTTTTGAAAAACTGTTACTTTAGCACGAGAAAATCAAACTTCAACGTTCGAATAATCCCAACTGTCGCTCACTCTCTCTCTCTCTCTGTTTGGTGTTGACTGCTGCCAGTGTTGTGACTGGTGCACTAATGTGACGTAGCACACTGTTAACGGCGCTCGTTGATCGCAGGTGCGACTCGCGTACTTTGCTAGCGGATAATTAATTAACGGATGGGTTTTGGAGGCTGCAATTTACAGGTTAGGTTTATATCACCTATATCTACCGATATCTGCAAAAAACGCAAACCATTCAGGCTGGTCTTTAAGACATGAAATAGCAATAATACGGACATGTCATATATCGGGGGAGATGGTAAGAGCAGAGAATAGAACTGAAAGAAGCAAATAAACAAAATATACTTACTTTTTATGTCACTAGTCATTCGACGGGATGCAAATTTTATGTTTATGTTGCTTTTTTAAATTCCCTGTGCTGTATGGGAGTTCCAAGAAAACAGGGAGAACACAGATAATTAGCTGTAGTAATCTGAGGTCATCAACAGTCATCTGCGTTGCTTGGCGAGGTATCATCTTGGATGTTCGACGTTTTTGAACTGTTGAGTCTAAGTTTCTCCCACCCTTGTACAATTCCAGCGTAGAGTTCGGTTTCAGAACACTGCTCTACTATGTTGACAGTTCAAGAACAAGTGTCCGGTCCTTCGCACCGCGTGGTTTATTACGTCACAACGTGAAGGAGCTGGTGCTAGCGGCAAATTGTGAAGAGTTTGAGGAACCAGGGTCAAGTGCTGGGATTTTCACTGACATCAGACACTGCGCGTTCTTAACTTTTGGAATGATTATTTTCCGAAGGAAACAGGAGAAACGGTGCAAAGTTACTCTTTTAGTACATATACACAGTCGTTTCTAGTCTTTCAATTTCACGAAGAAGACTGTAAGCGACTTTATGCAGATGACTCCTAGAGGTGATGATCAGAACAATAGTTTTAGAAACAGAAATAATCATAAGAAAATCGCTGGGGATGTTGTATGTCCAGTATCTCTCTGGATTGGTAATTGCGGCTTATATTCAGCAAGGACTGCCAAATTTTTGAGCGGCCTCCCTGGGGCGAGATACGTCAGACTGTCGGTTGATAAGGCAGTGAAAAAAAGCGAGTTATATGTCAGATATCGTTAGCACGAGCGGCGACAAGAGCTAAATGACGCTACACGTCCAGCAACAGATTTTCCGATCACTAAATCTGACGCAACCTTCTCCTGGTGATTCAGCAAGCATGTCCTACAGGCTTGAACAATGACAGGACAATGCATGTAAAAATTGTCATCACGAAGAAACGTTTTATACAAGTAGTAGTAGTAGTAACAACAGCAGTAGCAGTATCCTTCACTGTGCTGAATATGCAATTCAAATTATACCCAAATTTGGTTCAGCAGACTGCGGACTCTAACACTGTGTTCTTAGACTGCACTGTACAAGACAAACGAGTGTTTAATTCATTGTCGTGACGGAGCATGACTATTGTATAGAGCAGCCAGGACAACACCCACCCAAATGTTTGCGTAATTCTCCACTCTAAACACAGAAGACAAATCCTGTGAATTTTCTAGGGGTTAGAGGGCGCAGCAGGCATTACCACACCCTGCTGACGACGCCCACAGACCTCACGAGAAGACCGTTGGCCAGAGCCATTAAATAAAAGCCTTCTGTGGTCTAATGCAACTGAATAGTGACCTCAGCTGACAGAGTAGAGACCTCAGCTGACTGACTAGAGACCTCAGCTTCGTTCATAGAAGATGCAGATCACGGCGCTAACAGCTAACCGGAAGTCTGATTAGGATGATTTCGTTAACGCCAGTCCTCCCAACGCTTACTACAACAGTGTTGACGAGTTAGTTCTCTCGTGTGACAAACATATACTTTTAGTTGAAATTCACCTAATGTCGTTCCTCTTCCGAAATTTAAAGCCCAACAGGCATCGACCTCTATGTCGCTTTAAAGTAGTATTTACGCTTGACTGAACTGATCACAAACTCATTCTCGAGAACCGGGCTGCTTTTGGGATGCTGATGAGCACAATCACTGTAGTCAAACCGTAGTTTGAGATTCCAAAGAACCACCGACCAGTAAGAAGAAACTTTGTAAGTGCCTGCAATGTCAGTGTTGTTACTGTCATAGAAAGCACCTTTCTCTCATATTATTTCGGAATCACTTTTTCAGCAGTATAAAAAATTTGTCGTCGTGCAGCTGACGAAGACCAGCATAAGCACTGCTACATTATCCCTTTGGATACGATGGCATAGGGTAAAATGTTTTAGCACAAAACTATATTATTAAAGTTGTCCACGGAATTGTCTCCCTTTTAGCACGAGAAACAGCATATCTCTCTCGTAGAACCAAACTTCTGTCGAATGAGACAACCAGGACTCATCGCTAACATTCTATCCCGCTTCAACATTTCCGCGGGTGAAGTGCAGTCGTGGTCGTTGCGATAGCTTCAACGGCAGTGCCTGCGGCATCTACACAGTCCGCATGCGGGGGCTGTAGCTGTGCTGGTGGCGGTGGCGGCGGTTGTAGTTATGGTAGTCTAACGGTGGAAACTGCAGCAGTAGGCAGGATGCAGTTGCCACCTGATGGTGTCCTCAATTGGAGATCCGACTGTCACTAGTAAAAACGAGGATGCAGGGAGATGGAGGGGTCATGAGGATAGAAGAAGGGAGGGACTGCGCATGATATTCACTAAAGCGTTGTGGGAGGTGGAGGAGAGCTAATCAATGTGAAGGAAGTGCTGACTTAATAAGACTTCACGTAATATTCCCGCTCCACGCACATGCTTGCGCACGAACTGCAGTAACCGTTTTCTTGGCTCATGATGAAAAGATTTCCTTCTTTCAATAATCCGAGTGTGAAACTAACGTTATTACTCACTGCCAACGACACATTGTGGCAAGCACCGAGGCAGAGCCGGCCCACCGCTGGGCCTGAAACCAGCGGCCGAGGGGCCTCCATGGGAGGGTGGGGAGGACTGGTATGGAAACGTAGCCACCTTGTACAAAATGGCAGTGGTATAATTCATCACTCATTCGTTCATCGTGTCTTCCGGTCCGCATTTCCAGCTAAGTTGTCGTCCCCTGCAACAGCAGGCAAACGGACAACAACTAGCGTGCAGTGGTGTAATTATCCGAGCTGGAAGGCCTTCCTACCTTCGTCCTGCGTACAGCTCTTTCTACCTTCGAGGTCCTCTCCTAGCGGATAATGTTGTTAAAATTCAGCTCCATGCTTTCCTTCAAAGCGTAGATTAGCCCGCTATTCCCGTGCAGTCTGTTGTCCACTAGCGAGCAGCAACCTTACTTTTGCCAAAGAGGGCTAAGAGATTTTGCCCGCTTGTGCGGAACAGTGACTATAGCTCAGTTTCATCTGCGGGACATTCTGCACAACGCCATTCCGATACTCCGGGTAGCGACACAGACCTGAAAAAGCTCTGGGTAGCGAGTAGCCACATTGTCTTTTGCGCTTTTCTGAACTCTGGACGCACCTCGTCCGCGTGCACGCGCGGCACTGTGGCGTCAGAGAGCCACGGAGATTGGTAAGGTCCGAATCGATCAGTCTTCACCATCTCGCTGGTGCTGCGGCTGCAGAGCTGGGCCCATGCCGATATTCGCACCGCCTGCCACACACTGGAGGAAACCTCCACAGGGAGGCCAGCGCAAAAGAAGGGAACCGCCCAAACGGGTTCTGCGGGCATTTTTGACAGAAGCGAAATACAGGTAATAAATAAATAATAAATAAATGTTGAGGGCATGGTGGGGTGCCGCTGAACTGGGGGATATTCTTGCGGACAGCTTGCGTGATGGTCAGGGGAAAAAACTGTTCTTCCTGCCTGACCACTACATTTTTATTATCATAGACAAGAATAAAAATATTAATCATTTTTCTCGGGATACTGTCATTCTAGTTTTTTTTTGTATTTTCGATAATATTATATCTTTTCTCAGTGACTTCGACCTGAATGTTATAACAGCGTCCTATTCATTCAAAAACGATACCCTTAAGGAAACTGCCTTTAAGAAGTCGATCCACTTTTATGTTTAGAACTGAAGAAGATTTATTACTTTTAAGAAAAATGTTTAGTGTGTCCAATCCTAGTGAGGAGGCCGCGCGTTCAAATTCTTGATCAGGTGAGCCCTTTGTAAGGACTGATTGTATTTGGGGAATTGACAACTGGTGTAAATGTCCTTGGGTTATAATAAAACAAATTTATTTCGTTAAAGGCTATGCACATCGATTAATAACTGCCTGTCAACGTTTAACGACCTTTCACCTTGATTAACAACCGACGATATGGGCGTTCAGCCTGCCTCACACAAGCACGCTGCTGCCTGTTGGCGGGCAAGTTATAGGATGCCCGCAGTGTGCTTATAGCTCTGCCGGGTGTAGTCAAGAAGGGAAGAATACTCATCTAGCATGCTTGGCAAGCGAATCTGCAGTGGAATAGAAAAAAAAACTTGGAATCTGTAATAGTTAAAATATAGGAGATATGTCCCACCTGACAAACAGGAAGCTAACTGGTGGTTAGTAGAGCTGTGGGAAGCTGAGACGCACAAAGTTTGCCCTTACAATAAAGTAACACACACACACACACACACACACACACACACACACACACACACACACACACATTAGTGCACGCTTGTGGCATGCAAGCACATACACACTCACATGAATACTTGTACAGAAACAGAGAGAAAGGGACCTCTAATAAAAGACTACGATGCGTTATAAACAATGCACACAATGCTGTCTGTGTGTGTGTGTGTGTGTGTGTGTGTGTGTGTGTGTGTGTGTGTGTGTATCATGTTCCTAATCACTATAATATGTTCAGGTTTAAAATCAAGAGCAATATGGAAACAGCTTTGAAGGGGAATATCTGTCACTAAGAAACAGTACGTTTTAGTCATTCAGATTTCAGGTCGTTGCTACCTTCAAAATGTCTGCTCTTCTGATCATTTTGCGGAGTTTCATAGTACGAGTAAAATACATTAGGCCATGACAACAGAAAAATCTAACAAGGTAAACTAGCGATTAAAATGAAAATTATCTCCTGCGCGCCTCTTGCAAAATATCAGTAATTGTTCAGCTTTGCTTGTATTACAGCTACGTGGATATATGAAAGTTTTACCACAAACGTTTTGGACTAGAGTCGAGTTATATGATTCCATTTGTAAAATAAGCCATAAAGGAACCCTGACACATTAACATTTCCTGTGGGAAGCTGATAGTGATGACGGTACCGCCTGCCCCAGTGCGAGTAGAATGAATCAGGTGGCAACATATGTCACCCCCCCCCCTTCTCTCAAGCGCCATTTAGCCCACAGTAACATTTAAACCTTCACACTCACAGTAGTTGATATAAGATGAAATAAACTTGTAAAAAAGTCAGAGTCAAATTTCTCTAAAAAGCCTTTCATTGTCAGATAGCGTTGAAAGAAATGACTCAAGTGCTTGTTTGTTTATTTATTCCTTAGAGAAAAAAAACAGAATAAAAGTTATAGCTTTGGTTTGAAATGACACATCTGTAAAAACATTGTTCGCGCTCACATGTGAACGATACAGAAAGTAAACATACAGTAGTGCACTGAGTAAATGCAATACGGATGTAAAGGTCAAAGGTCGATTTTACAGAGTTGGGTGTTTGATTAGATAAGTCTGTGTTGCTAGCCAAGGATACAGGCCCCCGAGAAATTTAATGATAACTTACTAGTAACAGAACCCACAAATCGATGCAGGACAGAAAGAGAAGAAAAGCCATCGGTAAGGAAAAGCCTGGCACTTGAAGCAAGGGAAGTAATCCAGTCCGATTTGCTCTTGGCATAGAAAAAAAATGTTTGCTAAGCCTCATTTAGTCTTGTGACTTACGGACGACAATTTCATCTCATCTTTGTTGCTAACATTTTTACTGTATTTCTATTGAGAAAAGGCCTGTACCCCTTTTCTTTCTTTATGCATCCATCTTTTATCACTTCGAATCCCCACCCTCTACTCTGTCTCCCCTCTACATTTATTCTCTCTCTCTCTCTCTGTGTCCACGAACGTGCACGCATATATACTATGTGTTTATATATATATATATATATATAATCCTTTTCCTCGCTTTATTCCTTTTGATTAAGACTACCATCGTCTTTACTTTCACCTTCGCCCTCGTTATCATTATTGTTTGCTGTGTTGTCTATCATCCTGACAGTATTACGATCTCATGACTATATCATCAGTTCATCACCAATAAAACCTCTCATATGTGCAGTATAACCAGATTCAGTCATTCAGGAAGCACCTTCCTTTGATCTCCACTCGCGACTACATTGTCTTCAATATTTCTTTACATCTATTTAAGACTTAATTTTGTCTCACTGTTACAGTTTTTATGATGAGAAACACAACTTTGACTTTTTTTCTATCGCAATCAAAGCTATTGGAAATTTGACTATACTTTACATTTAAGATCTTCTGAACAAAGTCTGGTTTAGGTACCTATCCACTCAAATACACGTACACTAATTCACGCACACACGTACTAAGCACGCATGCACACATGCAACAGGTCGCTGAAGCTCGTACTGTATTGTATTGTAAAATCAGCAGGTCACATAACACTGTACTGTAATTGTCAACAGACCACACCCATTTGTATTTGACTGTAAGGTCAACAGGTCACATCTGATCATACTAATCATTGTATCATAAGATTAGCAGGCCATACTTGATTGCACTGTACTATATTGTTTGGTCAACAGCTCTCACAAAGTTCAATTTTTTTTGGTCCTTATATGTTTCTTGCTGTCAGTCAAATGATGGCTATAAATTAATCAAGAATTATAAGTCCTGGGCATCCACATAGTAGTCATTAAACATGTATAGCACATAATCTAAATAATGAACAAACATATTTGATAATGAGCATGAGTGGAACACTGGATTATGAACATGATTAACACGTTGTTAAAATATGTAGATGTTTAGCGCTTTGTCTAGATATTTTATGTTACGAGTAGATATAGTGTTATCTACACAATAAACACGTGTTAATTAACTTTCTATACAACAAATCATCGTTCACACGTTGCCTACATGTTATTTACGCAATAAATTATATTTATTATTGTTTAATTAAGTTGCTGTATTTGATGAAACAGCTAAAAGACCATTCTTGCTGTTCTGTAAGGATGTTCCGGAAGTAGGAAAGTTTTTTGGGGAAGAAAAGCTAGAATTCTATAATGCAGCTAACTGCTGCACAAACAAACACACTATCTTTGTGCTGGTATTCTTAGCGAAAGCTGAATGCAAAGTATGTGTAGGAAAACCACAGTGAGTACGACGACTACAGAGATTTTCCAGCACACTGCACGCGACACACAGCACACATCACACAGTACACAGTGCACTACACACTTCACAAAGCACTAGCACGCAACACACAGCACACTGCACACTTCATACAACACATTGCATAAAGTACACCACTCTGCATACTGCACATATCACACCGTACACTGCATACCTAACACACTGCAGATATCAAACCGTACACTGCATACCTAGCATACGGCACATATGACACCCTACACTGCATACCTAACACACTGCACACAATAAACCGTACACTGCATACCTAACATACTGCACATATCACACCGTACACTGCATACCTAACACACTGTACATATCAAACAGTACACTGCATACCTAACACACTGTACATATCACACAGAACACTGCATACCTAGCATACTGTACATATCACACCGTACACTGCATACCAAACACACTGCACATATCACACCGTACACTGCTTGCAACACACTGTACATATCACACCGTACACTGCATACCTAGCGTACTTCACACATCACACAGTAAACTGCATACCTAACACACTGCACATATCACACCGTACACTGCTTGCAACACACTGTACATATCACACCGTACACTGCATACCTAGCGTACTTCACACATCACACAGTAAACTGCATACCTAACACACTGCACATATCACACCGTACACTGCTTGCAACACACTGTACATATCACACCGTACACTGCATACCTAGCGTACTTCACACATCACACAGTAAACTGCATACCTAACACACTGCACATATCACACCGTACACTGCATACAACACACACTGTTTATATCACACAGTACACTGCATACAACACACACTGTTCATATCACACAGTACACTGCATACAACACACGAGGCACTGCATGCTTCTCGCTCCACACTTTTGTCTCCTGATTTTAGCTCAAGTTTACAAGCAGTAAGTGGCAGCAGAAGATCATCGATGATGACCAAACTAAATGTAACAAAGAAGACCAGTGTTACATCATCGCAGAAGCAACTCGCCTAATTTGCTGTAATATTCAAGACCTTTTCTCGGTTAATCACATTGATGCTGCTGGGGATTTCTCTAAATTTAGATCATTTACTGCCGCAGTGTACACAGCAGATTTTAAACTACAGACAGTAAAACCGATCAGATTCCATTTTCTTGGCCCTGGGCATTTCCACTGCGCGGTATTTGAAAGGTTAAAAGCCACTAGGCTTTCTCGACACATCTCTAGTCGATGATTACTAATACCGCAAGTAGACAGCTAGATGAGTAGCTGCTTTTACGCCCGGCTATTACTTTTGTTATCTAGAACAATAAGTTTGGGCAGCTCTCAGATTACAGCGTATGTGAAAGTAAAAAAAAAGATAGAAAACACCACAGGCGCCTGTGTGTATCGAGGTGATGTGAGAGACAGAGGCAGGAAAGATAAATAATCCGGCAAGGAACCCACCTCATTCTTATTAGTCCGCAAAATTCCGCGATACATTCATTAAAAAAATCGAGATGCCAAAAAAGAAAACAAAAACCTCTTTTGCGTTTCAAGGCTGGTAACACTTCTTCAACTTTTCTGTCTTTGGAAGATTAACAACAAAATGATCCATGGCCTCCTGGTGCTCTTTTGTGATGGAGGATGCATTCGTTTTAAATTTCGTCTGGTGCTCTTGGAGCCATATGCATGTGGGATGTATTTCCAAGGAAAATCTTGGAGTCTGAGGGGCCGTTATTATCCTGTGTATCCAGAAGTGTAAGAATGATTTTCTCCACGGAAAAGTAATTAACCAGTCTCTATGACGGGGGTCGGAGATTTTAAAAAATGTTAAATAAAAACTCAGTGAAGCAATTGGATGCAGACACATCTCTTTTCAGTCATAATCTTTCCTGAAGTCTTAACTTCGTTAAAAAAAATGGAGAAGAAACAGCTGGTGCGAGGGTTCAGAAAGCTGGCCACAAAATAATAAATAAATAAATTTAAATAAATGAATAAATAAATAAATAAATATTAGCCAATAGGAAATGAAGAAACAAAAGTGATAAAGGTAAAGTTTGTCCCCTAAACTTTTTAAGGTTATTTAGGCAGTAAGGTCTTTTCTCGAAATCAGCATTGCTCTCTCTCTCTCTTTCTCTCTCATGCTTTACCTCCCTCAGCCCCCTGGTGTCAAGACTGTTATCGATAGCTGAGCGGCCGAGTCACTGAGGCAGGGAGAGGGGTGTTCATTGTGCAAAACTGGAATCGAACCCGCATGACCCTTGGTTCAGATGCCAATGTTGTAACCACTCAGCTATCACCTTTCCCTATTTACGTAACAAAACCCTTTTTACATGCCTTTTTATCTCTATTATCTATTTTATCCCTAACTATTTCTCGACAGTAACATCTGGTACAAAGGTTTTATCCTAATTAGACGTCTAAATGGCTCACATCTCGCTGGTAATGCCTCCTAAAAAAACTCTATCTCCCTTTGTATCGCAAAGTAAGGGAATGGGATAAGCCGACAAATAGTTTTTTAGTCCACCAGGCATCCAGTATCAACAGAAAATATAGTGCCCTCGACGACAGCATTTCCCCTGTGGGAGGAAAAAGGACTAAGATCTACTTATTGCTCGGCTGGCCTTTCACACGTCCTTGCGTCTGTCGATCAGCATGCTATGACCTCGCGTGCCACGTCCCTTGTGTACATCGTATTTCTGCTGCTGCAAGTTCCTAACGAAAAATAAAATACTGGAAACTTTTTACGATTAGCAGTAGCTTTTCCCCAGCTGTCGTAATGGTTGCTTAGAATACAGTGCATTCATGTGACCATCCATTACTGACATCTTTTGTGAGAAACTTTTGAAACTTTCTTATTGAGTTTGGCTTATGTTCTTCTGTCTGTCGCATATGCAAGCTGCTTGGTTGCGTATAAAACTGAATAGAGTTCTTTACTTTTCCCCTTTTAGCACATTTTGAAGCAGTAGTTTAACGCTGTAGTTTGTAATTTTCAATATTATACTTTCTAGTTTACAGCTTCCTCGATGCTCCAACTCTTATTTAACCACCTGTGCATACTGTTCATTTTCTCTGCTTTGTTTCCTGAAAACAGCGATATGATAATTATACGTTTCTTGCTTTAATGTCGATTTGTCAATGGCTGTTCCCAAAAACAGTCCAATTATTGGTCAGCACGTGTAAACTTGGAACATCCTTATTTAAGTACTAAAGTTTCAGCATGGTACTGATCAGTGCCGCAAAGGTTATGGTAAGTTTATGGTCCTCCATGTCGTGAGAGCCAAATCGTTGCTTTGTCAGTCTCCTTATGTATTTTCTGGAACCTTTTAGAGCGGGAAATTATAAGCTGTAACTCTGATATCTACATTGGCATCGTTGATTACTTGTAGCAGTTAACCTCTTCAACAACAAGCTGCTCTAATAACTGCTTCAATAAAATAACCGAGAACTTTGTGATGGATGTCTGCGAGTAGACGTTTCATTCGATGAGGTGATGATTACAGTACACAGCGGGAAACATTTCAATCTCATAACGCAAGGGAGATGCTAAGTCACGTGCCCCTAGTTTCAACCTTGTGTTTATCTCAATTTATTTTACAGATGTCAGGCAGTGTTGACTGATGTTCTTAAAATCATGTTATTTTCCAAATTGAAGATTGCTGATACTCGTGAGCTGGCGGTATGCTGATTTTAAAATAAATAAAAAAAACAAAAACGCAAGGAGAAGTTAAACAACTGTTTACTTTGTGGATAAAAATACTAATTACAGTCTAAACGACGCTTTAAGGTGTTACAAGGTGCAATTTGTTTTCCTAATGGCTGGTACAGGATACATTTCTCACATCTGGCTGGAATCTCCTGTTCTTTCGTTCTTGCAATGCCAGCATCACCATGCCCACAAAGTCCTCACTATAATATGCATCAGTGTTGTACATGAATACATTTACATTGTCAGGGCCTTAGCCAATGAAAGATCTTGGACCTTACGAAAACTAGTCGTACAATCGTGACGTCACCAGTTTGACCTCAAGACCGAAAGAATGGTAGGATATTCTCCCAGATTTGGGGAAATACTAGTGGTATATTGCACCATTGTTTTAAGAAGTTCTTAGAAAAAATCCCATTTATTCTCTGTACCTTTTAAAACGGAAAATTTACAGCGTGAGTGTACTGGCAGTGATTGTTTTCTGTCCTGCTGCCTGGAAGTTGACCTCAGGCCTCCAGTGTGTCTTCGCTCTACAGTAGTAGTCGTCTCGTAGACTTTGAATGAGCAGCTCCCAATCGTCAGCCAATTTCTCACACTTACGCCTCCCTGCACTCATGCCATGACCCTACCTGAGTCTAAGATATAATTAGAAAAGCCCATAGAACCAGCAATAAGCCCTCATGGGCTCTAAAATTTCTGAGTTGTGTTGACAACGGACAGGGCATGCATGTGCATTGCAGGTTTTCTACTGTTCATTTTTGTCTTGTCATGTGGATATACTGCAAGTACATGCATTTTTTGTGGGTTCAGTGACCTTTTTTCTTTTGTTGCTGTACTAATCACGCACAAGACCACACTGGATAGTAGTCAAATTCACGTCGACTGTTCACCCACACAACAAATTCACTAAAAAAAAACTTTTCGAAGGGATTTCTTACTGCTGCTACAAACACGATTAATAAAATGTAGAAACTATGTAATGGGGAGAGGTCCTTTACATTATTTTGAGCAGTATATGTAGATATAAGAGAATGGGTAGAAACGCTTGCATGGCAGTGTAACTTTCTCTTTATCGCTTCCTGTTGATATTTGACTGATCTTTCTTCTTGGCCATTTTAACAACAAATAAACAATTAATTAAGCTTGCCATAAAGTCAAAGCTCTGCAAATTTCGTGACGTGTTTACGGTAGGTACAGCATAGAAACCAAGAGCCCAGGTAGACTATACACAAACATAACGTTTACACATTAATGTGCTATCTGCACACTTTGTACACAAATATCAAGTTTACACAATAACATGCAATCTGGTGGACATACAGTATGAAAATTTCCTTGAATGCGCTGCAATATGCAATATGCTAATATTTCTCTTGTCTGTTCACCTCAACTGCTCGCCGGGCGAGCAGTTGAGGTGAACAGACAAGAGAAATATTAGCATCATATAGCGCGATCTCCGTGGCTGAGGGGGGAAGGGGTCAGCATGCACTCTCCTTACCGCCATTGTGTTTGCTGACGACGCCGTCGAGACCCTCGGCAGACGCGGAAAGACTCCCCGGGGACGTCTTGGATTCCAGACGTCGGCGGACCTGATATAAACTACCGCCCAAGACAGCGGTATTCTTCAGGTGTCTGGAACTGCCGCGTAGGTGCCCTCTCGTGGTAATGCGATTCCTATGATGGCTCACTCTATTTTTCTGCTGGGAGATTTTAGTCTTGTCATAATAGAAAAAGATCACTTTGTCTAGGATTTCAGATGCTAGCGGGTGCGAGCGTGCACCGGTAGGAGAGAGAGAGAGAGACAAGTGCACTTGCCATGATGGTTGTTTTTCATTGTTTCTTTCTGTTGAACAGTGGTATGGAAAAAAAAGAACTGTAGCATTTAGTTTTATATCGACTAATATAGGTAAGCAAGAAGACGAAGTTTAATAAAATGACTGTGAGAAAGAGAGAGAGAGCGAGAAGGACAATTATTAGCCTTTTCTAGTATTTAGTTAATGCTTGGCTATTTTTATAGACTAAAAATGTAATTTCTGCAAGATTTGTTAAAATGTATTGTCATTTGCATGATGAAAATGTCTATGTGAACATGAATTTGTTTTAGGAAAACACTTATTAGCTTTAAATTTACATTCAATGGTGTTTACGACTGTAAGTCAAAAGTTTGATGTGTTCAGTGGGGAGCCAAAGCGATTTATAAAAAGAAAAAGAAAAACTTTAAATTTTGTTTATATGCGAAAAACCTGGTGAATCAGAAACTGGCAAACCAAGACAAGAATTCATCCCATATAGGGCTCTATTGTCGAAAAATCAATTGCTTATATATCTGAAAATTGTTAACAAAAAAAAAAATGACGAACATAATAATAATAATAATAATAGTGAAGATTTTTATAGCGCATATTCACACTCATAGAGAGCATGCTCTTAGCGCTTAAAACGAGGAAGAGACGTGGACTAAGTAGACACAGAACAAAGGAGACGAAAGAAAACGACAGTACTGACGAAACAGAAAACATTAAAAGGCATCAAGTAACAGGAACAGAAAAATATAGTGATTCTGCGAGAAAGATGGGTAAAGTAGCAAGAGGGAAGGGGGCGGGGTTAAGAAGGACGAGCATTGTGTGGACTGTGTTAGGAGAAATGCTCAAGGAAGAGGTGCGTTTTCAGTGCAGATTTGAAAGATTCAGTTGTAGGAAGGTGGCGGATATGGAAAGGAAGAGAGTTCCATAAACACTAAACACGGCTGGGAAAAGGTCAGCGATGGGAGCTTTGGTTATGTCTCTTTCTAAACAAATATTATTTCTTTTGTATTTTTTAATGAGCAATAGTCGTATTTCGATACATCCAGCCAGACGATCCGCATTGCTTTGACCGCCTGAAACAATCGTAAATAGCTCCAGTTATCACAGGTTGTGGGCCCTGTAAAGTGGCAGTTTGCCCTCTTCCCCGTTCTCCCTGCAAAGAAGTTAGTGAAGCTTTGCTGCACTTTTCAGAAGGGAATTGCGGGAACCCAGTCCGAACACAAGAGCATTAATAGCAGGGGTAGTGCAAAAACACGAGGAAAAACAAGCTGCATTTTCCATGACTGCATTAATGATTGATTCAGGCTACCATAGAAAACAACTCTCCGGTCAGGCTTCATGATGACGATCGGAAGGCGTGACCAGCCAAAAAGGGAATGATAATGTAGATAAAAACAATCAACACGAGGCTGTAAAATCCAGCACGCCTCCGACACATGCATCAGCTTTACTATCGACTCCTTCGCTTGCCCAGTAAACAATCCGTGCCTAGCAAGCGGGCCTTTCATCTTTCCTCTTGTGAAAGAGATGATAAAGTAGTCTACAAACTGTCATGTACTATGCACATATGTACACTTGTCATACATTCTAGCAGACAGACTTGCTCTCAGTGCCCGCTACTTCTCTCTCTCTCTCTCTCTCTCTCACACACACACACACATGCACACGTACGTTCACACGATCACGTCTACACATAGTCACGCGCGCGCGCGCACACACACACACACACACATTCATTCATGGGGCTAAAGGAAGAGAAAGAGAAGATCTCCTGTGCACGTTCTTGCAGGCTGACTTGCTAGAAGAATTCAGTATACGCAGAGGATTATTTGCAAGCTGATACTTCTATGTGTCGCCGTTGTGGTAACCTCATTCTTCTACAACCTGAGTCTCGCGCCGGCTGCAAAACACGTGCACAGCGGGGTGCATGGTCAATTCATTTAGCACCGGTGTGTAAGAGGTGTTTCGCCTCATAAGTGTTTTCCTGTTTGCTGTGGGATGTCGCAATAGCACTTCCCTCTCAAAACGCACAACCCGTGCTGTCTGTGAATGTCGCTTGCCTCCTCGTGGTGATAATTTAGTTATCTAACGCTTTTTTCAAAAGCTGCTTTCACTTTTTTAAAGAGATACTCTTTGTTCTAAACATGGATCTGTTTAGAGTATATTATTTTACTTTTTTGAAAGTTTAGGTATGTGAATTGTTGTGATTCTGACAGTGTGGTTTACTGGAATAATTTTCACAGATTTCGGAAACAGGTCGTCCACAACCTCCAAAAATACAAAAAAAGCTTTGGTTCATATGGTTCTAAAACATTTTTACTGTTTGCGTAAACACAGTTTTCAGACTTATTCGTCTGAATCTGTGACATTTTCTACCATTCATTTATTTTCTTTAGTGTCATTTAGCTTTAGTGATGTGACAATCAGCAGTCCTCAGTCCACAATACACCCAGCTACGGGAAATATAAAGAGCTCCATGCGTTCTTCGTGTTTTTACTTAAAGTAATTTTGCATCCTGATTTTTTTTTTACTTGAGCGAAAAATCTGTTATCTACATTAAACAAAAACATGTCGCAATATTGTGTCGTCGAGTTTATGTATTGAAAGTCATGGGTTTCCAAGATATTCTTTATTTCAAAATAACAAGAACGATCTCTTTTCTTAACATGTTCAAGCTTGTCTACTTTCACTCTGATATTCCATTTCACTGCCATCACGGTTCCTAGTGTCCATGGTAACCGGTCTACTGCACCTCACCTCACCGAGCAACGTTCTAAGAGGTGACACACACTTCCCACTAACAACGCCATCAACCGCCCGCTGTCGACATGCGATGCGCTGATTGCGAATTTGTTATCTCCACGATTAAGCCGAAGACATCCAACAGCACCCAATGGTCTCCGTTGCATTTGAAGGGCAGCAATTGAACAAATCTGGCGTGTCTTTACTCCCTTTTAGAACCGCGAGCTTCCAGCTTCGCATCAAAGAGCGAGATAGCCGAGGTGAGGGGATCCGAGACAATCAACCAGGAGAGGCAGTAAAGTGACTGTAGCTTGACTTCCACAAGGCAGTTTTCTGCGCAAGTCGCTTGGTAGTTGTCAAAAGCTGAAGTGGCTGTTTTTTGTTCCTTTTACTTCTCCGCAAGATTATCGTCGTCACCTGTCATCCACCATCCTCCATCAAAACCATTCTGTCATTACAACCATGTTGTTATTGTCCTTGCAACCATTCTGTCATTACTATTACAACCATGTTGTCATTGTCCTTACAACCATGCTGTCATGACCATTACAACCATTCTGTCGTTACCATCAAAGCTCCCATCTTTTTTTGTGGCCACAACATTGTGTGGTCTTCTCCATGCCTTGTGTTCATGTCTTATGGCTGTTTGTGCTTTTTTCTTCCTCTTTTTCTCTTGTCTTCTTCGATTTAAGACGCTGTTCCTTTCTTCTGTGGTCTCTCCCAATACCACATTATCCTCCTTGTCTGCAAGCATTTATTTTGAAGGCACGTCTGCTATGCTCTATTTAAGAAGGCATGTTCTATTTTTCACATTTTCTTCACACACTACGCCTCCTGACATGTTTTCACACAAAGAGAACAAAGCCAGTCATACATTTGGTGAATAGATAAAGTCCTGATCTACCACAAATATCTCGGGACAAGACTCCTACGAAAGCCTTTCCACGTAGCATTTTCATCCAAATGTGTGCTGTCACGTGCACGCATCTTCGGGACTGTCTCGGGTCGGTTTTGCGCCCAATCTGCAGTTCTAACCGACAAACAAAATGCCCGGATGTGGACATGTTCTGGGAGGGCACCATCAAAGTCCGAAGCACCGCCGAGTGTGGGAGCCACAGAGAGAGGCTGATGGAAAAATCCAATCCGGTCTCGAGCGCAGCGTCGAGTTTCAAAAGGTTGGAAACGGAGAGCATTGATTAACCTGCAAGAAGGACAACTCTTGCTAATTCCCCTTCGCCGGGAATTGCCACCCTTGATGCAGAAATGATGTCGGCGGTTGAGCAGAGACACTGGGCGGCAACGGGTTCATCTTTAAGTTTGTCAGGTGACGACACGAGTCATTCTATCTTTAGCAGCCGACCGGTACCTCTGTGCCAAAGATCCTTCTGTCTTCGACTAAAGCCCGTATTCTGAACTTCGTTAGCCTTAAGTCTTTTAATGTGGTCTCAAGCCGACTAGTGTCATCGCCAGAAGCAGTGAGATGCGTAAATAAATAAATAAATAGTGTTTTTGCTTTGCGTGTGTGGTTTTGTGTGTGTGTGTGTGTGTGTGTGTGTGTGTGTGTGTGTGTGTGTGATTAGTTTGTTGTGTGCATGACAGACTGATGCTATCTCTCATTCTAGTGTAAGTACACATAATTGCAGGGCTTGCGGGGGAACACGTGTGTACAAAGTCTTTTGCAAAGTCACAAGGATGACGACACTCATTGGTTGGTCTATCAAAAAGTGGTTGTACTTAGCAAATAGGTAGGATGAATATTAAAGGAAGCAGGAGAAAATCCCCCCATGGTCAGTCATGCAAACAGATGTCGTAACTTCCAGAGGCATGTCAGTCACTTGATTTTTATACTGTACTGGATTAATTCTGTTTCATTTTTAAATGCTACTCGTTGTGTCATTTAGTTCAGCAACGTTGTCCCCACGTTTTATGTAATCACGTGGTTTGTTTTTCACTCCTGCAATGGACCATTAGCGCCTGAACCACAGTTTACTACAATTCTCTGTTTCTCATTATGTTATTTTATATGTTATGCGATCTTGAGACACTTGTCAAACTAGGATTACAAGGTCATATCCTGTCATGATACATGTACATATAAAGCATGCCATCTGAAAATTGAAGCTGCTGTAAAAGGAAAGCCATCTACATAAACTGCAATATTCCTCCTTAACAGTGTAACCTAGTGACTTCGGCAATTAAAAAAACATTAATCAAATCTACAAAGTGCAGTAACTGACCATGCACTCTCATCTACACCATCGTGGATGCTGCTCAGTAGAGTCTACAGTGTTGATCGATCGGTCCATGTCTGACGTTCTTCTCCCTAATTGGTTCCTGCGCCAGACGTCAGCACAGGACAGTTCAACTAGTGCAAGTCTTCTGGATGGCGTGTGGAGGCTGCTAACAGACTAATCACGGCACACTATTTATTGCATGTGTTATTAAAAAATCCGTTGATCTGGTAAAATAAATTATCTCAGCAGTTTGGCCACTTCAACGCATTTGTCACGGTCTTCCCTAGGGGAATGGGGAGGGAGACTGCCTTTATTTTAAAAAGAACTACAGTATCGTACGCATATTGGTTTTTTTGGCTGAATATGAAATTTCTCTCAGGCGGAAAGACATACTTTTTGAGTGGCATTGCTTTGAGGCTTTTGTTATCTGCACATATTGCCATTCTGCCATGCAATCACGCGTGTGCTGTCAGGTATGGCGGTAGGAGGAAAAAACTCTTCAAGGAAATTTGAATCTACAAACTGATAAGTACGACTGTTCCACTCCCCCCTTTATTTCTCCTTCACCCTTTTTTCCTCCTGCGTTCTTTCTATGCCTGTCTTGTTTTTTTTTTTTCGTCTGACATTCTCTCAATGTCTCTATGTCTATCTCTCACCAAATAAATGTGTTTGGGTATCTGTGCGTACATTTTACGTGACTTTATTTTTGCTCTCAAGCAACAGGTTTAACCAAAAAATATTGGCAGAATTTATGTCCTAAATAAATACATTTACAGACAACAAATAATAACTCTGAGAAATTACATATAAATAAGTCACGTGATAATGTGTGAATGTTTTATGCGCGTACATCTAACCGATAATTCGAAAAGATTTTTGTTAATTTAGACTTTTTCTATCCGCAACATGATAATTATAGTGATCTTAAATTATTTACCGAATTGAATTTTCAGCTGTCATTCTTTTCAGCCAACTGCAAATTTGTAATGTTTTCCTAAGCAACAATGTGCTGACATCACATGTCGATGCATTGCTCGCTCTTGTAAGAATAAAATGTAGGCCTATTGATTGACTCATTGATTAGGATCACAGGAAAGCTTTGTTTTCAGCATAAGCCAGAACATAAGAAGGAAGTAGTAAATATTTACATAAATCTTTTCCTTCTGCATCCGGATATGTGTTTTGAGCATATTTCGCTCTATTTTGTCTTAATGCTCGTATTTTTATCTGCAAAAGGTAGCTATGAATCACGTCTTTTCTTTTGGGGGGGGGATAAAGTCAGAATCCCCCGATCAAACAAACAAAACCCGCCTCTCGGAGTGTATGCCCTTGCTTTTCTATAATCTGTTCTTAATTACCCTGTAAGCATTCATCTGTCTTGTCATTTTTCCTGCGAGCTGTGTTTGCCCTTCAGTCGCAGTCCTGGTGCAGGAAGCTGGGGCTTGTCCCGAAGTTATTTTACCAGCAAACAGTTAGCTGACCGCGAGAGCGTGTTGAGGTGAAGAGGACTGCGCGGAAGCCAGGAGGGCGATGAGGGCCGATGAGGGTGCTTGAGGCAACTTGTCCATCCGAGACCACATCTGCCGCCAGCCCCTGCAAGCCACTCCTTGCCTCCAGGACGTCAGGCACTGGGCTGGTGGAGCGACAGGTCAGTGTTTAGTCAGTGCTTCACTGGCCCTGCCATGTCAGATCAACGTCAACAGTTAGCCTTGTCCTGTCGCTTTACTCTCGTAGTCCAACACAACCCACAAGTCCTAATGTCCAGTGGGCATCTATCCCCCGTCTCTCTCTCTTCTGTCTCTCGCTCCCTTATCTGCCTCTCTTTCTGTCTCCCGGTGTCGATGAGACATTTTCGCATCGATACAAGAGATACAAAACAAATAACATGAAATATAAAAGCATTATCCTGAAAGATTCGAAGTAACTATAACATGAAACTAGCTAGGGGATAAGTAAGTTGTAGTCTGAAGGTCTTCAAAAATCTCGATTTACTAATGAACACTTTATGGCCTTGATAACTGATAAGCAGCTTTCATTTAAATACAACTAGCTGAGATTCCATAAATCGAGTTTTGTTACAAAATATGAATTGTTAAATAATAAATCGAGATTTTATAAGAGGAAGAAATTTATTGGTTGTGCGGTAAAAATTCTGGAATTTACATTTTTAGATGAACATTTCTGCAAGAAAATCAGTAAGATCTGGGGCTTTTACAATATCTAGTTTCGTCAATTTTTAAAAATAAGGTTTATTTGTTCGTTTAAGTTGCTCTAAATGCGGAAGTCAATGTTCTAAAACCATCTATGAACATCAATAAATAAATAATACAAACTCACAATAATTACATTAACACGCTGTCATACAAGCCAGTAAACAATACTCTTATTCAAGAAACATCCATACGAATCTGATATGCCTTAAAAACAAATAGAAATAGGTTAAACAGAATTTTAGCATTTGTAGCGCAAAATAACAATGCTAGCTTGAAACTAGATGAGATGGCCATCAAGGAAACTTTGGGCATGAAATTCTCTTGGAGACTAGTGTATGCTGGGCAAACAAAAATAAAATGCAGCTCTGACTCGATATCACGACAGAATGGGCAGTTACGATCCATAGCAACGGGGCTGATTACATGTCTTAGGGCATGTGATTTTATCGGTGGGACACCTTATCTAAGTCTAGTCAAAGCACTTCGAACACCAGCATTTGATAAACTATATAAATGCACACTGACCGAGAAAGATCATTTAAAAGATCGATAGAATTGATAGCTATCTTTCGGCACAATTTCTGATTACCAATCTTGTTGATAACAATCCTAAACCCTATTTTAAAAGCGGAAACATAAAGGCCCAGGGACCAGTTGCTCAATACGTTTCTAAACCTTAAAACTGTTCTAAAGAAGCAAAATCTCTTCTAAACCATTTTGATTCTCTGCAGAAAAACATACCAAAAATTGTACTGACAGGACAGAAAGTCAGACTTAAACAACTTTATCATACATAAAGCAATTTTAGTTTTAAAAATTCTAAAATTGTGGTGTGCACTTTAAACTAATTATCTAAATAGAGTTAAGGCCTAAAAGTATTTAAAATTAGAAATGTGTTGTGCAACTGGCCCCTGGTCTCCAATTTCTTGGCTTTGCCAAACATGTTCAAAACCATAACTACACAACAGAAAACACACAGAAGAGGCCCGCGTCACTTTGTTTTGTTAATGGATATGTAACAATATATTGTATGCTTTCTTTAGGGGCATGCTTAAAATGGATAACCAATAGTGTGTACAAAGATATTGATATATAAGGGGTGTCTCGACGTCTCATCGTTAACTAGTCTGCTTTGGGGTTTGTTAGAAAGAACAGATGGACTGTTTCAATGGGATTCAAATTTGTGTTTGATTACCCATATATCAGAAGTGTAAGTCGTCATGGGTTGTATTTGCTCATTAAATAATTTTAAAAAGTACATCTGGGGAATAATCACTGACGGACCAAAGCACTAGCAGCATTCTAATCCCTTGACAGGCCATTTCGCTTAAAGTGTGCGAGAAAGACAGACGGATAGACAGATACCAAGATATTTATATATTTTAACAATTCTAGAGAGAGATCAACAAGAGGGAGAATGCGCTTCATGTTTGTGTGTTATGCATAGATAGCAGCACACATGCAAAATTTCATTAAAAAATCAGCACTTTTTCAAGCTTTTGAAACTATCTAAGTAATTTTTAAGGCAGTTGCTTGACCTGCATAATTTAGAAGATATTGATCTAAATGATTTTAATAACATTTAATTTTCTGTCATTACCTTTTACTACCTGGATAAATCATGTTATCTTCAGTTTTAAAACCTCCAGAGAAGAATTTTGATCTTGCCTTCTCTTTGTGAACTTAATTACCATTTGTACCAAAAATCCTTCTAATAGATGTTGTCACGTTCTCCCCTGACCAGAAATCATTCCATCTCACTCTAGGATAATTAAAGTCTCCAATTGTACTTTCTCATATTTAACCGCCATGTTTCACTTATACACATATTAATTAACAGCAGGCTGGTGTCTGGCGACATGATGGAAGATATTTCCTCAGATATTGGAGTCTAATCAACTTGTCATTTGAAACCCTGAAATATTCATTCTTGTAGAACTATAATCTGTTCGTCTCCTTCTAGTCATGGCTGGCTGTCATCCAAGCTTTTTCATACCGCGTTCTGTATCTGGACATGGTGTTACAGTCTTATTAAACTCCAGACTGTGCAAATTAGGGCCAACAGTTCTCACATACATTAATAGAAAACTGACTGATCCCACATTTCTTAAACCAGTGCGTTTATTTGAGGAACTGGTGGACGAGACTCGCCTCACTAAGGTGCAGCGTTAGCACAATGGAAAAAAAGTTAATGCGCCGTTAAAAATGAGTGCAGCGCATGGACACATGCCTACCGACACACCACAGCTACTTCCCCTTGAAGAAGCAAGTCCAATGATATACAGACCGCTGCTGGGTGTGCTCCAAGAGCTGAACTTCTGTTTTCCAAATGCTCTGCCTGGCTTTAAGAGATCTTTTAAAATTTGCTTGGGATTCTCATGGGTAGTATCACTGAGGCAGGGCATGTGATTTGTAATGTACTGATAGTGTCAGTCCTAAGCTTCTTCTCCACGATTTTGTTCAGCTCCATAAGCATCATCCCATTATAACCAGCTGCACAGCATCATGGGGGGGAAACCCACAGTAACCGATATTTTATCTCTATATCTGCCTATCTGCTTGTCTGTCCTTTTTTCTAAATATCTGTTAGTTGCAACCCCCTACCATTCTTCATATTTTGTTACGCAATTAATTTCTTTTTTGCATAGTAAACACAATTTGTATTTTGTATAGTAAGCACAAGCTGTATTTTATAATGACTACAAAATTTGTGCTTTGGGTGAATAACCAAATTTGCATTTGCAGTTACTTGACTAAGTTTGTGTTATATTGCTAATTTAAACAACTGTTATCTTGGTATGTATCTATAAAATCATATTTTCTCTCGACAACGTCTATGTTGTCTTCCCGAACTACCTGGTCTCCTGTCGTAGAGCAAGTCAAGGAGTAAAGAATACAGACTTCTACTGCCTGTCTTCTACCTTCTACCCCTTTCTATCACATAGTTTTCAGTCGCACTATTCCGGGCAATCCACACAATCCAGCTCAAGTCCGTGATATCTGTCGTTCCTTCGCCTTTGACTCAGACCTCAACAGCTACGTCTGCACATTGATCAGCAGTCAATCCTGGCCTGCCCCCCCCTACCCCACCCCTACCTAGCCTGATCACCGCCGCGCTCAGCCTCGGACTGTCCGAATGACTGAGGGAATCCAGGGGAAGGAAGTTTAGAAGTGACTGACCAGCGTCGGCCGCGGAGCCCCGTGAGAGTGGGACGAGACAGACGTCTAATTGAAATGGCCGCTGTCTTGGCGGTGGTACCGATGGTAGGATGCAGGCAGCTTAAAAGAGGATTCCTAATTGGGAACACAAGATGAGGCTCGCCTTGCTTGTTTCGGAACGAGGCGGGTGGCCTACAATGTGGTGGCACAGAGACAGACCGAGGAAATTGGCAGATCTGTTTGTGAGCAGGAACCAAAACATGACCTGATAGTGTGCTATTGCTTAAAATAGTCTTGGGATGATTTTTGTGGGGTTTTGTTTTATCACGAGTTCATTTACTGAGAAGGTTCATCCTTCTTTTTTATTGTTTTCAATATTGGTTTTTTCGAATGCCTTTGCTATAACAGTACATATTCAACGTTACACGAACACACGAACTATCTACAAATTAAACTTTGTTCGAATTTTTTTTGACATACGTAACAAGGAAGTCCACACTGTTAAGGTCTAAACATCATTCTTCAGTCAACGTGAAACTAAGCACCTGTACTCGTTTTACCCGTTCAAACCCTGTTAGCCATTTCTTGAAAAACATCTTGACGCAGAGCAAGGCTGAGGATGTTGAATGGCAGACACCAAAATGCAATTTATCTAAAGTGTTGCATTTCGGTGTAAAAAGCGCTGTATGAACAACAGTGTGTAGGACCTTCATGCAGACCAGCCAGAGGGACAAGGGACTGAGAAAAAAATGAGATGGCTGCAGATTAGTGCAGCAGACTTTAGTTGACCAGAAACGTATGGACAGCATTCACATTGAAAACTATGAAAATAAAGAAGAAAGCCCAAATTCCCAACTATATAAGCCCCCAGGCCATCGTCCACATATTCTGAGTAGACGATGCTTGAAAACTATTTATAGCCACACCATTTACACAGCAACAGGTTCAGTGGGTGACTTCATACTTGGAAATCCAGGAGGAGGGTACCCCTGTTCTCGACCTCCTGTCCCCAATACAGATTTTCTTTTTCGGTCTCAGTTTGCTCCTAACATCTGGAGGGGAGGGGGAGCATTTTCAATCGGACCCTCTCCACACCCTCCCCCGCCCACTTGAGGTCAGAGAAGACCTCTCCTCCGCCTGCACGCGACAAGCCTGCACGCATTATAGGGCGGAACACTGCGTGGTCTCAGCGGGTCACTCGTGGCTGGCAATATGGTCGCCTTGCACTCGGACAGAACTTCTTCTGGTCTGCAGACGTCTTGTACCGGCAGGACGGCTTCTCAGACTGATTGAAGTGCGCTTCGAATCTGGAAGTTGTAGGAGGAGGGTGGGGGAGGATTGGAGTGATCGTATGCGCGTTCAGCAGAAATCTGAGATTACATAAGAAGCGTTGTGGGATTCTTTTCTTATTCTTTGTTTACTTTTGTTTGTGATGGACGTGTCAATGCTTGTTCACTTGGTTACCCTGCTTTGCTTTCTGCGCCCCCCGTTTTCCGATGAAGATTTCGGAAAATGTCGAAATTGCCTGTAAAAATGCATTCCCGGGTATAAGCGACACCTGGTTGTAAGAACAAGTTTCAAATCTTTCGGAAAGCCACCGATGCATATAAAAGTCCATGGTATAATTTTAAACAGAAGTAAGGAAAACAGGAAGATCTTTGTCTCTACAGAAGGAAGACAAGAAAAAGAGAACGATGAACCTGATTTTTGTCTGGCTAGAAAAGAAATGTACAAGACAGCTTGTGATGTTAGGTCATATTCCAAGATATGGCCAGGATGTACTATTCAGCATCGTCTGCCTTTTCTCTCCTAGTCATTCTACCATAAACTGTCGCACACTTGCACACATACACCCGTACAGAGATAAGGGATAATGCACCCGCCTGCTCATCAGCGTCTTCACGCAGTCTGTTTATGCGAACACCCGATGAGAAGAAATTATCTTCTATGTGATAAAAACTGACGAGAACAAAATCATCTTCTGTGGCCCTGCATGCCACCTCCCTTTTCTTCATAGTTTCCCAAAAATCAAACGTGGTGCGATCTCATCAGCCCCCAAAACCTCAAACATCTGCACTCAGTAATCAGCCGGACCACCCACCCAGCCTAGGGTAGAAGTTCTTTACCGTGTCACAACCGTTAGACTGAAGCTATAATTCCTGCTTCGAGTCAACAAAACGTAAGCACTTCGTTTATCTTCCTGTCATGGGACGTGTAAAAAGTGAGACAGAGAACACTTCTCACTCTTTTCAGGCCTCACTAACTCACGTGCAAGTCCATGTACAAACTTACGTGTTTGTGTGTTTGTGTGTGTTTGTGTGTGTGTGTGTGTGTGTGTGTGTGTGTGTGTGTGTGTGTGTGTGTGTGTTTGTCACATTCGCATCAAATAATACTTTTCCTTTGCAGATTTTCATTATTAGCGCAAAAAAGAGCAATACGTTTAAAGGATGGTTTCACATTTCATGTTAGAACTTGCTCTTTATGCTTTAATTCACTGCTTTATTTATTGTGTTGATAACATTGATGACTTTTATCTTACTCTCTAAACGGACTGATGTCCTGTTCAGTAAAGAAGTTTCTCTCTCCTCTCTCTCTCTAACTTTCCTTTCCTAGTTCTCTTCTCTATCTCTCCTCTCTCTCTTTCTCATTCTTGCTCATACATTTTATGTTCTTTCTCTTCTTCATTTTCTCCTTTAACGTGACATCTCGTTGCGATTCACGTTTGAAAACTCTGTTGCTGTACTCCAAAAACTGTTGTATACTTGCGTGCTCTCTCAGTCTCATGTTTTCATGCGCGCGTGCTTGTTTGTGTTTGTATCTGCCTCTGTATATATATTTTTTTTGATCGAAAAGTTACCGTCTTTTTTTCCTTTATTCACAGATACATAACGCATGTAATACAGTATTTTTCAATATGAAAAACAAACATGCACATAAGGTAACATTAATTTAAGAGTACATCCATCCATCTAGCAAGCCATCCAACAGACAATGTATAATCTTGCACACCAAAAACATGCAATCACCAGTTTGTGTTCTTTTTCACATCTCTCACAAATCAAACACAGACATCATAGCAGGCAGTATCCGCCTCTGTAATTTTCAAAAGCACTGACTCAGAATTCTTTATGTAATATGCATCCGTTGTCTTTATCTGACCACATCTCTTTTGTAAGAGTACCTGATACCTGTTTTTTCTATCAGAGCTCCAAGAACAGCGTTGGTTACCTGCTCTTCCTGTCGTCAAATTTTGCTCGTGAAGAAATAAGTCGACCCTCTGCAGGCTTCATCAAATATTTTGTAATTTACATACGTTCTCGCAATTACCAGTCAAATGATTTTTAAACTCTCGATGCTGTTCTACTAAAATGACTCAAAGACAAAAGTCTGCGAGTGCATCATGTTTGTCTAAGAACGTTGAGTGAACAATCTTCAGCCTCAGAACGGTTAGCGCGCCATGGCCAGTGGACCGTATTAAGGTCTTTGATTGTGAGCTGGTCGAAAACAAAAGATTTCAACAATACGAGCATTCGTTTGCCTCAAACGGTCCTTACTTTCTTTTGTCTATATCTGCACTGGTGCTCTGCTGCTGTTCATGGCTCGGTGCTGCAATAATGCCAAATGCTGACGCATAACTACAGCACTGTCTGTATAAAAAAAGGCCATGACAGCCACAACCAGCGCTGTGACAAGTCTGAGGAGGAGAACGTTGAAAGACAAAGTTTTTATTCAAGGTAATGTGATTACCACTCATTGGTACTGCCTCTTGAGGTACACCGATCTTGCTACACATTCAAGACACAAGTCGTCAGAGCGGTCCAGTCATCTTTACTTATTGATTCTGTCTCTTTCTTTTTACTTATTTCTTATTTTTTTCTTCTGTCAAATTGGGCAAACTGTTTCAAAGTCATGCCTAAAAATAGAACCTAGCCTGTATTTTAGGTAAGGATATTTCCCATTGTGAGAACAATCGGGAATTTTGTATTTTTTTAATGACACTTTTCCACGCGTTTTGTTGATACTAACCTTCTGTTTGTGACTCTTTAATGAATGTAACAGTTTAAAATAGTTTTAATATATTTTAATACACAATATTTTTATGATCGTAACATACTAGAATCATTGTGATAAACTTTTTACCTCAAGTTATGGACAAGTTTTCTCAAACAAAATATTCTCGAGGTTTTCTTTGCTTTTTTCGATTTTCGTTTTCTTCAACGGTATAGATCTGTTCACTAAAAATTATTTGCCTTTTTCAGTAATTATCGCTGGTATTCTATTCTGATATTTGGATTTGTGGGTGTTTGTGTTCATGTTAGTTGCATTTGTCTGCAACTCAGTTCGAAATAATGGCCATATTTGTGATTATGTTAATTCTTTCCTCCATCCTTCAGTGATGCTCATCTTTGTAGCATAGCAGGGGATTGTAACAGCTGTGATAGTAGTTCTTACTTATTTCTCTTGCTATTTTATCCGCAGTCAGGTTCTTTTAACTCATTCGGATAGCAACTCCGCGATGGACCATTTGACCAGTAGTTTTTAAATATGTATATCTATTAACCTAAAATAAAGACAACCATTGGTGACACACTGTTTCAAAAAGCGTTTTTCTGGTTTGACTTTTAAGAAATATAGTTTTTGTTTTCTTGTATTTAAAATGTTTAAATGAAAGATGGTAACTGCTAGGGACGTAGAGATCTGAACGGGAAGTAAGTCAAAAGGAAGAAATTAACAAAAGAATTATTTACACATTTGCATTGTATGATATAATATAACAGTATTCTAAAAGATATACTGAGTGCCACTTTGGATGGCGAAGTAAGAAATTATATGGCATGTTGTCATTAAATGTGATATTTATAGTCAAACGTGGTATGACATAATGTATTGTGGTGTGTGATACAGAAGGGAAGACGTGGTTTGACTTGGTGCAGTGTAATATAGTTGGGTGTGGTGTGGTTTTGATACATGAGATCAGATGTGGTATAATATGGTTTAGTGTAGTATGATACGTGACCAGACGTCGTAAAATATGATATAGAGTATTGTGTAGTATAGTATAGTAGTGTGTTGTCCTTTTCTACAGTAACCAAAAGAAGATACCTTAACATCCAACAAGGGTTGTGTTAGTGACTAAACCTGCGACTTCCTTCTGTCAAGAGCCGTATGTTAAAATTCTTTATATTTCTATCTCTTAAATTGACACTTCTTTTACATTGCAAACATTTCTTGCAAGGTTCTGTATCTAGCCAGCCAGTCCATTCAAATACTTAAAAATGAGAAGAAATAAAACCAATGTTAATTTTGCTTAAAACACACCATGCATTATAAAATTATAAACAGTCAGCTGCTTTCACTTCTCATTTTGGGATTAAGACTGGAGGTATTAGAGTGCACTAATGGTGAGAAAATGTTTTCATAACACAAAAATGTCTCTTCTCGAGCCGCACTGGCTGCAGGGCACACATCTCCATATATTTGAACTATAAATAATGCATGATAATCCAGCATCCCTTTTAAAAATGTGGAACCACTCCATTTACCGCTGAGAAATAATGCAATGAGTCTGCCAGTTGAAGATGTTTTCTGCACCTTGTCTGTAAAGGAAGAGTCCTCTATCGGTACCGTGTTTAGGCTCGTAGCAAGTCAGCCTTACTTTATTTAGAACGTGCATCGTCTATTTCGACCTGTATTCGTGCAGGGACAAAATTTACAACCATATTGTCGTGGCAACGAACAATTTGCGACATCCCTTATCGATACCGAATACGGTTTCAGCCCCGTTTACGACAGTCGTAAAACTTTCGTGGCACTACGTTACCGGAAATAGAATTACTGGCGTCAGCTTCGAACGGGGTGGTGCGGAGGTAAAGGCTTGATCACAAAAGGAAGTGCTTCATGGGAGAGAAGTACACATGAAAGCTGGCTGTTTACTTCCCTTGGAATGTTACTCTCTCTGAAATCTTTTAAAAGCGATTTCCTTATTTAATGAGCTTGAAACGAGTAGTCTCCGCAGACCGCGTGCCGTGACGGTTACTGACTTCGAGACTCCACTCTACTTGGTCTCCGCCTTATAAAAGAGTAGAGTTGACGATTGGTGTTCACAAATTAACTTACTACATTTGTAAAAAGTTTAATTCATTGATCGTTTACATTATGCATTGAAATACCAAAAGCGTGCACTGCATTTGTCTATCGGTTATTTAAAGAGTGAATTTTAATTTGAATATAATTATTTCTGTGGAAACATATTAGCATTCCTTTTGTTTCTTCTCATTTTCCGTTTTACCACGTACCGGCTTCCTGAAGATTGCTCGATACAAAACATTCCAGTAAATCTCTTCAATGTCAAAGGAGTGTGCGTCTTTAATAAATGAATATACGAAACTTTCGTTTGAACATGATACAGATTACAAGACATGAACATATTAATCATGCGACAAGTTATAGAAATCATGTAAACAGCAATGTCAAGATCGATACAATATGACTTCTTGGTTTCTCCCTTTTTCGTAATTATTAAAATGTAATTTTTCAGTGTTGGGAGGGATGTTTATTTTTGTTGTTGGTAAGTAGAGTTTAAGATACACCAATTTAGTTTGAATGCCATGTTTAAAGTCAGCATGAATACCGTTTAAAAGAGTCATCGAAAAGAAGTAATATTGATGTATACGGCACCACCCTTACCCTCCATCACCTTCCAAGGCCACTGCCTGCTCACGTTCATCGCATCTGAAAGATCAGTTGATGCAAGCGCAAGTAGGTCAACTGCTGCAGCGAGGACTGGGAAATTTGTCCCCAGGCGTGCTGTGACGATCACAGCCTTAGATATTTTTTTGAACACGGAATCAGCACCTCGTGCAGCTCTAGACTTGTCGTTTCACTAGGTTTCTAGCTTTTCTCCTCTGCAGCACTTTTGCTATTTTCCTCCTAAAATTGGTAATGTGCAAAGCTGAACTTTTGAAGTTTATTGTCTCCACGCAATTTTGTTATTTCCACAGTTTGGGTTTTTTTTCTATTTTGCTTGTGTGTTTGTGTTTCAAGCATACTGCCACCTCCTTTATTGCTAGCTTGCACAAAATGTGTGTCCAGTAACAAGAAGTAGACTGTACACAACAGACATCTGAAGGACGTTATTTTCAGATACTTCAATTTTCAGGAAGACAGAAACAGGTGCCTGAGAGAGTAATATACGTTCTGCTAGCGTTTCTTGTCAATACACTAAGTTTTGTGTACACAATGTGAAGAAAGTCGAACAAGGAAGTTCAGGAAATTGAGGTTACTGTTACAGGCATACCGAGACGTCAGCTCTACACTGAATAATGTCATACGGTTACACTGTCAATCCTCTGTCACGCTTTCTTAAGTTTCTTCTTCCTTAATATTTTTGTGCTTTATTAGTTTCTCTAAATAGCCTTTCCCAGTAATCAGACCTGCTATTTTATGTGTCATTTACCCTAGTACTAAAATTAGCTCTTTATTTTTTGCCGATGGCTAAGGGCAGAACCACGAAACTGATAATGTTCGTAGCCAATGAATTTTTCTAGTGTTAAACAAGTGATTAAAACTCCTCTTCGAATGAATTTTTCAGAACAGAAAACAGTACAAGCAAGACAAAATGGCCAAATGCTCCTAATTAAAAGACATCTTCAACTGAGGACCGAAGGGTTTTCCTCTGCTACTCGCGAGATGCCAAGATTTTTGGCACCATAAGCCTTCATGGCTTCAGCGGCTTTCACAAGCGAAGAAAAGGTCACTGCTCTTGTTCGTAATGTCATTTGTATTTTGTGTTTTCAAGTGAGTGAAAAGTGTTCTAATTCTTTATTTTTTCTTCACATCCCTTCTCTCATTTACTCATGGAAACATTTCTGTTCACCCCGTTGTTCCAAACACATAGACAAATAATTAGATTCAAGCATCGCATTCGACTGTGACACAAACGATCCTGTCATCAGTTCATTTTTTTCTTGATTGAAACATAAATGCGGCTGTCTTGTCTAGTCTTCGCTTCTTGTCCACTTGGACACATGGACGGGACGAATACCACGGGCGGCAGTGTCCGAGATGACTAACATTGTCGTGGAAGTCCTCCACTTCTCTGTGAGATGGCAAGTGATGACGACGCTGGCTCCACCACTCGGCGAGGAGCGGGTAAGACGCCAGTTGCCAGGAGGCGAGCTAAATCATGGGTGAGTAATCTCCCTTGTGCTGAGCCCGGGCAGGAGGGAGAGCGGCGGGGGCCAGGAGGTAGAGGGGAGGTCTTGGAGTGGCTGAAACTGGGTCGTCGTCGTACTCTTCAGTGAAAGCTTACTCGTCTGCTCGCTGGTAGCGCTGTTGAAGACACGAGGTTTGTCGAGGGGAATAATTGCAAATTCGGTGAGAGAGCTGAGACGAGGTATGAAGAAGGAAGGAAAGGCTAGCTAGAACACAAGCTGGTGTACAGGCACTGAAAACGGGAAATAGAGGATTGTTTGATAAGTTTGGAGAAATTATAGCTTGAGCAAACGTTCATTAGATTGGACCAGCGAGCTCTATTTTACCCTCAGCCTTACTTCCTTATATGAAACCCATTAATGTGATATGTTTTGATGAGGTTTTGAGTTTGCGTCAAATAAAAAGAAACATATAGAGCCATGGCTGTTTGTGTACGTGTGTGTGTGTGTGTGTGCACCCGCGAAGGCTCAGTCCAGTAGGTTTGCATACACGCTGTACTCATATGCAAATATGCGATACTTTCCCGGCAGGTTTCTCCCTCAGTTATTACTGTTTTCTTTGTGTCTCGTTGTTTTGCTTCTTAGCCTTATTGCTTGTTGTCTACTTGTCAAATGACGTTTGTTTACCACTGTAAAATCATGGCTTATTTTACACCCGCTGACAAATTGCACACCATCGGTGCATTTTCCCAACTCGATTTTTTAAAATCTTTTTTAACGTTTGGCCAGTAATGCCTTGCATATGTACTTGGTCTTTACTTGGGAAGCAGCTTTGACTTAACATTCTGTTGGTTAGTAGCATTAGTCACCAAGTTAAAAGTAGGATGTTTCCACAAACAAAACGTCCCGTAGTCCACCGACCTATCATCCAGCTAAACACTACTTCCGTCAGGTCGGTTGCTCACTCTCAATGTTTCAGTTGCCCAGAGGTACCAATGCTGTATATGAAGTAAGATCATCATTCTTTTTTCCCAAAAAAAATATTTGTGGGAGTTGCCCTTGGAGAAAGTTTTTATCTCCTTCGATTTAGTGGGATTTTCCTCTTTTTAGCACTTTCATCCCTTTTTATATTTGAGTTTGACGTCAGTACCTTAATGTGTCTCCTTCAAGATCATCGCCATAAAGTAAGACTTGTGTGTAGATTCACACAGCGTGGCTTCACCGAAGATCGTTGAATGTTCCCATAAAAATGTCTAAGACCTAAAAGAACGACATAAAAAGAAAACACCAAGCTTCGAAGAGGCAGCTCAAGCAAAACTTGTTTACAGCGTTGGGCTTCTCTCCTCAGCCGGGAGTGGCCAAATGTTCCGCGCCCCAAGGTCCTGGGTAGGGTGTGTGTTTTTGGGGGGTGAGGAAGGATAGTGTGGATGAGGTATATTTTCGGCTCACGGTCCAAGATTTTTGCGAAAGTTTCGCTGCACCTCTTGGCTGCTGACAAGGGTAATGACAAGTGAATCTACGCACCCTTGCCAACGCCATTTCCTTTCTCTTGCCCATTATAACATCGGCGGTAACAGAGTTGCAGAGAGAGGACTCCGCGGTGTACAGGGATGTTCATGGGATTTTGATGGAACGGCGTCTGGAGACTGGAGGAAACACACAATTAATAATATTCGTCTTCACGCGGACACGACTCTCCTCATGCATTGATTTTATGAGCGTGGCCACGCTTCAAACACCAGCAGGCACAGTAGGGTGCGATGGGCAGGCCGGCCCTCACGCCTGGCATTGGTCCAGTTTTGCAGCTGCAGCATCCCCTCTTACCCTGTATCGCTACTCCTACCCCGCCGTCGGCTGCACTACGTTTTTCTCTTGAAAGTCTTCCGTATATATTCGGGCTAACGTTCTTAGTACGTGTCTGAAACGTTGTCGAATGATTTTGAGCACATGCGCAAGAAGTCGTGACGCGGGTCGGAAAGCAGACGTCAGGTCAGCCAGTCTGGAAGCAAGTAACGGCTGCGAGGCTTAGGGGCGTCTGGAACACATGATCCATTTTTTTTCTAAGTGTGGTACTGGAAGGGGATAAGTGTTAAGTAGTCCAATCTATCTTCCTTTTACAACTGTATTTCTGATTTTATACCTCGCAATTTCTCATAAAGTACTTATATACTTTCAAATTATGCTTTAATTAATAATGTATATATTCTCCTGCCTATGTCTTAACATTTTATTTTCATTGAACTTGCTGCTGTATTGTGACCTTGACTATTGAGATGGAGCTTTAATCAATTAGTTCATGATCCTTAATTGTTTATTTCCTGTTGTCGCGGCTCTGTTTTGGTATAGGAAACACATATGAGTAAAAATGCATACAGGTTTGCATGTTGTACATTTCTCACGCACCACCTCTTAGCACAAACAGTTATCGCGGCTTAAAATTGAGGATACTAATTAGGATAAAATGACACTCAAAACGGCACACAAAAAACATAATACCGTCTTTATTTTATTTATTTACATTATTCGTTCCTTATTTTATTTATTTCTTTGATCCTGAAGTAGGATAGTCTACAATGAACAGATATCTGGGTCTGCGCTGAACGAAAGAACAAATGCGAGGTTGAATAGAGAGACGAAAAGGGACTTAAATAAGCATTATTTCTGCAAGAACTGTTTTTAAGATTTGCCCCGCGGCAGTTATGCAAAGTGTGTAGAAAGCCAGTCTGTGCATCGCATGAAGAGGGTAATTTGAGACAGCTATTAGTGTCCAAGGGGGGAGAAAAAGTCGCTGTTATGGAAAAAATGGCAATGTTAGCCATTATCCAGAACACCCTAAAGACCAGTCAGGCGGACTGAGTAGCTGACAAAGCATGGTGAGAAACCAGCGAGCATGAGTCTATAGTCCCAGTACATAGATACCATATCGGCTCACAAAAGACGAAATCACGACGTTTTGTAACATTAAATATACATAATACAGACACTCGTACACAATACAGACGTTTGCCTCTAAATATACAAATGAAGACATTTGTCTATAAATATTTATCTAGAAAAGACATTTGCTCTAAATATATAAAGATTTTTGCCTATAAATCCCCCTGCTGAACTATCACCTTGCCGTGGTCAGGGGGACTTGCGTCTCTCGATGATCCTTAGAATTATACTGACAGGAGCACTAGTTCCTGCCAGGTTCACCCATGCCGGGCAGATCAATGGGTGGAGATCAGACTAAGAGTGGTCCACCGGTCTTCTAGGATACAGTGGGTTGGGCAATAGACTACATTGCTGTAAAAAATACTTACGGAAACTGAAACTAGAGACTGCCCATCAAACAGTGACAGTGGAGAGGCAGACCAGGTAACTAGAGTTATGATGCCTGGGGACCAAAGCCGCAAGGACGTTCCCAATCTGACAGCCCACCTGCTCTCACCGAAAAAAAAACTCATTGCTATTGGTTGCTGGAATGTAAGAACACTGAACTAAACAGGAAAATTAACACATGCCTTACAAGAAATGGATCTATATCAACTTTATCTTCTGAGAATTACAGAAGCACGTTGGACAGGCCAAGGAAAGGGAACTCGTGCAAATGGTGACACTATCTTGTGGTCTTGAAGGACGAACGACCAATACAGAGAATGGGTTGCAATGATTATCCTACAAAAACGCAAGAACTGTGTATTAGAATAGAAGCCAATCGGCAAACGCCTGCTGTATACTATGCACAACTCCAAATTCATAAAGCTTAACATCCTGACCCAAAGATGAGGCAGAGGAAGAGGACAAAGAAGATTTCTACAGCAGTTTGCGGCAACAGTGGAATTAATGTAATAATAGTAGAGGGAGATTTTAATATTAGAATAGGCAGCAAGAATGAAGGAAGAGAAAGAACCATGGGAAAGGAAGGTTTAGGGTATATGACAATGGCAGCAGATTGTGTGAATTTTGTACAGAAAACGACCTTGGAATTGGAGGCACAAATTTTCAACAGAAGAATATTCTCACATTGACTTGGAAGTCACCTGATGGCAATACAGAGAGTCAGACAGACCACATTATCATTAATGGAGGCGCACACTTTAAGATGTCAGAATCAAAAGGGAGGGGGGTCTGATATAGGTAGTGACCATAACTTGCTCATCGGCAAACTTTCTCAGGATAGTTAAGGTGGGAGAACAAAGACATCCCCTTTTTGACATGGACCAATTTAAAGACTCTGCAGTTTAGGGTAAATTCATCATATCATAAAAAATAGGTTCAGTGCCCTAACAGATGTCCCTAGTGACAATCGTGAAATTTAACCAAGCAATGAATGGAGCGGCTAAAGAGAACATCAGCTATAGAAAAACATTAAAAGAGAGCTGCATCTCCTTGGAAAAAATGAAAAACAATAGAGCTCAGAAAAGAGATAAAACACCAGTCACTGGTCACAAAGTCTCCACGCCTAAAAGAGAAGTTGGTGAAAGAATATTCCCAGAAAGAAAAGGAAGTGAAGAGGAGCGGTAGAAGAGATAAAAGAAGAAGCTGCAGGAAGACAAGACATGAGCGTGGTCTACAAGCTTACAAAAAGGCTAACAGGAAGTAAAAGTGGCACTCAAGACCTACCTCTAAAAACGCAAGATGGAAACATCATCACGGAAGAATGCAAAACAGCATAGAGATGGAAGAAGCACTTCGAGCAGCTGCTCAACCGACCAATCCCTCAAGTACTAGCCAATATCCAAGAAAGTGAAGAAGACCTGGATATAACCTGGGCCCCATCACCGTGATTGAAGTAAAGGAAGCCATCCAGCAACATAAAAAATTGCAAAGAGCCATGGCATGTCGGGATTTGCTTCGAAATGTTGAAATTCGAAGAAGAAGAAATACCAAAGCTGCTTTGCAAGATCTTTCAAAAAAAAAATATGGGATACTGAAGAAACACCAGATGAATGGAAAAAAAAGCATAATCTTCAAACTGTGGAAGAAAGGTGACTTAGGAGACGGCAACAACTGGCGAGCCATAACTCTGTTATCACAAACAAGCAAAATTCAGTAGTCATTTTAAGAGGCTTGCCACTGTTCTTGATGACAAATCTTTTATCTTAAGAACAAAGCAGAGAATAGAACAGCACTCTATGCTGTGTCCATACTTTGAGAAAGCATTATGTGTTAAAAAAACTGTTATTTTATAAAACTAAGAAAAGAGAAATCTCTAGACTTGTACAATTTCTTTATATCAACCTTTGAATAGTAATGTACATTGTTTTTGCCATGAGTTGCTGACTTGGCATAAAACACTAACTAACTAACTAACTAACTAACTAACTAACTAACTAACTAACTAACTAACTAACTAACTAACTAACTAACTAAGCACACACCGTGAGTCATTATGAAAAATCATGCGTCATTATGGAATACCACAGAAAATAGTAAATGTAATGAAGCGCGAAATATAGACTTTCACTGCCAGCAATAGCAAGCTAACAGACAACTTCAGCATTACCACTGGTGTCAAACAGAGACAATTCTCTCATCATTCCTTTTTCTACTGGCCATGGACTGGCTTATGACACAAACAACAGAAGACAAGAAAAGAGGAATCTGTTGCACACTTACACCTATACTGGAAGGTTTAGATTATGCTAATGACATTCTTACATTATTCAACCAACACAAAGACGCGCAGGAAAAGATCAGCAATCTGAACAACACTGCATCAAAGTAGGACTTAAAGTTAACACACGCAAAACAAAACGAATGAGACAGAATGCTGAGTCAGCAGAATCCATCAAATTGATAAAGAAGTAGAGGAAGTTCAAGAATTTACATACCTTGGCAGTCAAGTAACAAAAGACGGAGATACAGGAAAGGATGTAAATTACAAAGCTCTAAGGAGGAATAATTAAGAATCTTCAGAAGCAATGTCCTTTCGGTCTTACTCTATGGAAGTGAGTGCTGGAAGATATCAGCAAAAAACAGGCAGACACTAGAGACCTTTCAAACCAAATGTCGGATACAAATCTTCAAGATATTGTGGCCTAACACAATTAATAATGAAGAAATCTGTACAAGAGCCAGCTGCACAAATGTAACAACCATAATCCAGAAAAGAAGATGGATATGGCTAGGGCATGTGTACAGAATAAAACAAGAAGCACCACCAAAATAGCCCTTCATTGGACAGCTGATGGCAAGAGGAAGCGTGGTTGGGCAAAAGAAACATGGCGAAGGTCAGTAGAGAGAGAACTAAAGGACCTGAAACTGTCCTGGAATAGTATGGTTAAACCTGCTGATGACAGAACAAAAAAATGAATGTCTCTTGTGGATGCCTTATGTACTACCTTAGTTACGAAGGGAGTAAGTTTGCATCTTTATATATAATAATACAGACATTTGCCTATAAATATACATTGAGGTACATAAATCCCGTCACTATCTGTGCTTACTGTCGAGAAACCGACAGCAAGCGTCTTAAGCATTGTTTTCTATTCTTCAGGGTAGGTTTGATGTCCGACAACAGTACCCTATTTTAGTCTTTGTCTTTATGAAAAAAATGTATCTTTTGTGCTTGAAAGAGAAAGAAAAATTACCTCAAACTGCTCAAAATACAGAGAGAACCAATAAAAGTGAGCAGATGTATGTGGGCTTGAATCACTGCAAGATATAAACTCCAGAGCCCTGAACTAACGCTTACCGCTTTCTATTGACATGCTCTTCTTTGCAAAGAAAGAGATCAAATGCTACAGGTCTAAAGGACAGCTTTCTGTACCTTATATTTCTTGGCATTCTCGGAGTTGTGCTCCCTGGAGTGGGTAAAACATCATGGCATTTTATACCCGACCGATTGAATTTAGTAGCAAAAGGATATTTGTTAATCTTCATGTTCCAAGCCATAAAACGTATTTCTTTATTTTCGTTGGTTCGATTTTTTGTTTCGTCCATCTTTCAAATCACTTAAACGTGTCATTATAGCGTTTTTAATTACCCACTGAGTTCAGCTGCACCACAGAACAGTTTAGATCCAATTGTGACCTGGCACAGGCTATTGTAAATAAGTATAAAAGTACTGTGTTACCATCAGCAGAGACAAAAAAATTCAGAGAATCATTCTCAGTGAGTAACCAGTGTACTCAGCAGGCGCGAGAATTGGATATTCTCTGAACTGGCAGGCAGTCAGAGGCCGGTCGTCATGTTTGTGAGACGTGTGTCACCTGAGTCTCTGAATCATGCCTATTTAACTTTCTCTCAGCGAGGTAAAGCCTTCTCGTTTTATTATCTAGGAGTAAAGAATAAGAATCGTGTTAATGCGATGAAAATTTGTGTAAGCTTTAAAGGCGTACCGTCTCGTGAAAATGGGATTTTAATTAATAATGGGAAAAGAGGAGGCCATAAGCTTTACTCTGAAACGCTATATTTAGTGTATGGTTTATGTTTCAATTGTTTTTTTTTTGCACTTTTTTAGAAGAGTGTGTTTTATTTGTTGTTGTTGACTTTGAAAGGGAAAGTGCTTCCACCTCTCGGTAATTTCGCACTGTGGGGGATGGGGTCTTTGGGGAGTGTGGGAGTTGGGGATGTGAGTGAGGGTATGGGGGGATGGGGAGATGTGGGGAAATGGTTGCTGTTTTGTGGTGCCTGATGCGTCGTTTCACTTTTGTACGTGCCCTCTATTTTTGTTGGTGTTTAGGTTTTCCAAGTCTGCATGGGTGGTGTACTGTATTTGTGCCCTCTTTATCCATTGTTGATCTGCCAAGTTTGCATGGGTCGTTACAGTGCTGCTGCCCTCTTTCTTCCTGCTGCTGGTGGTGCTGGTGCCGCTGCCGTTTGTTGCCAGTGTTTAGGGGTCCTGCCACGTATACCGTGGTGGTGTATTGTGTTTCTTTGTTGGGTTCCATGTATTGCTCTTCCTTAATTTTTTTGTAATTTATTTTTTTTTCAGTGTGGATGGCTATGTTATCCTGTTTACCCCTATTCTTATTTTATATTAGACTAGAGTTTGGGTGGCTCGTTGCTATTACTACTACTAGTGACAGGATACAGTTCCATAGTTCTTTAGGTGGGTTGAGGCAGTTTCTGAGGTTTAGTCCCAGTCTATACTTATCTAGGAAATGTTTTAGTTCTTCTGTCTCTGGTTTATTTTCATTGCATTCCAACAGTATGTGCGGGGTGCTAGGGCTGTCCCCACAGGCACATGAAGGTGGGTCTTTATATATTTTAAAATATTCTCCACTAAGCCTCATTCTGGTTATTTTAGTTTGGTCCGACCTGATTGACTTTAGGTACATCAAGGTGTGACTAGGCTGGTCGTCTATCAGTCTCCTAGTACCTATACCTTCATTTTTGTATTTTTCTTGCCACCTTATTTTTATTGCTGGTTTTATAGCTATTTTTCTCTCTGCTGGTGAAATAAAGATGTTTAGGGTGGTGACTTTAGGGTTAATTTCTTGTTTTACTGCCAGTTTAGCTAGTTTATCTGCCTCTTCATTTCCTTTTATTCCTATGTGGGAGGGAACCCAAAAGAACTTAATGTCTACCTGTTTATGGTTGATTTTTTTTATGATGGACAGTATCTTGTATACTATATCTATTCTGTTTGAGGATTTGTTTTTTAAAGCCTGAAGTGCTGACAGTGTGTTTCATGTCATCGTGTCCAGCTAATATACTCGTATCATGACCTGAGATGCCAGCAAAGTAATCTTTGCTGTTGTTGCTGCTGTTGAAAGAATGCGTATGTGTCCCAACTGAGTGTAATTTTAATGACTTTCGTTTGTGACAATCTGGCTAAGTCATTTAAATAATATTTTAACTTACAAGGGATTAGGTAATATGAACTTAGAACATTCCTGTACTGCATTATGTCAATATGCACCGAATTTCATAACGGAAGAATGGCTGGTATTGAAAGTTTCTGCAGTTCCCGCTTGCCACGATGTTACAGTTCCGGTTTTTCGTGGTAGGTGATTCGAGGTCCAATTCCAGGCTTAAGATGAACTTTATTGATCCTTTAACTGGGAAATTACAGCGAGGCAAGCACTCAGAGATTATAATGCAAAGCCATCCATCAAACGACTAACATACAGCAACCAGGACGGCAAGAATCAATTCCTCCTGCAAAAAAGTAGGAGGTAGTTTTAGCCAGAACATAGCTAAAAAATAATGTGCGTGCGTGCGTGCGCGCGCGCGCGTGTGCGTCCGAGATGAAGGACGGGTGCGTGCGTATACGCATGGCAACATTAGAGTACACTATGGGCAATGTACATATTTGTGTCTTTGCGAATGATATGCGCAGTAACAATGTATGAAGAAAGGATCGCTCTGAGAGACGGTGTAAAATATTTTATGTAGCCAAGTAAAACGACAGAATGGGTCAAGGAAACAACCTCCACTGAATACAGAACTAAAGTAATGTGTCATGTTACCAGCCAGCGCAAAACAAGATACAAGGCAGAAAAAAGTTGTAAGGGTTTTGGGGGAACAGGCTGTTTTTTTATTCAAAAAATAAAGTGTCAGTTTGTTCATGCTACATGGTACTTTATATGACTTTGCGAGTAGTAAGATTACTTTTTGGTAGCTTTAGAAAGTTTTGTTACAAGAGGCACATTGTCTGTCACGTTGATTAAATAAAGTTAGTGTTAACGTGTCTCTTTTAAAAGTTAAAGAAACGAATTTCTTACAGACATCAAGAGTCGCACAGTTAAGTAATAACACGCTTCACGCAATGTTTATTGTTATTGTTATTATTTTTTTAGGGTAAGAAATTTAGAGACAAAAACTTGCAAATTGCTGTGCGTGTAGCAGAAAAGTTGAACAAAAACCCGAGAGGTTAAAGAACTGGCGTCCGAGCTCAAAGGCGTTTGGACTCTTTACCCGTGTGGCATAGCAAACTTCCCTCAGTCAACCCAGCTGTCTGAAATGGGTACCTGACTCCATAGAGGGTTTGAAAAAGTTACCACTGTAAGAGGTACAGGATTCGCTCGCCACCTTCACCAAAGTTGGCCACGAGAAAAGTGTGGCTTTTAAAATCTGACTCCTCAAGCGACCTCAAATAACAGTTACCCAGCAGAAAATACTGCTGTTTTTTTGGTTTGTTTTTTGAACTTCACGAAACATGACAATCATTACAGCTAAATAATGAAATGTTATGCGCTCCTTGAGCGAATAGTGCGGTTACTGTGCACACTTCATTGCCTACCGACTGTAATCCAGATGGACAATCGATTTCTGGATAGGACACACACATGAACGCTGATGGCCAAACTGCTTGCCTTCTTACCGGAGTGTCCACTGTATATATTTTTAACTGGTGCGAGTTACAATGTTTTTGAGTGGTTAATGGAGGTGTTCAGATTTTTAATTATTGCAAGAGAGAATGTGTCAACATAAATGAATTGGATGTAATCGGCTTATGACTTTTGTAGCCTGTGTTAATGGTTTATGTTAAAGAATGTTCTCATGTTGATGTTAGCAAACAAAACAAATGCCGAAAAGGATTAATAAGGGTGGTTTATATAAACTGTGCCGTTGGTGGTACAGTAAAGATATTTTGCGAGACAGTTACTTTGGATATGATGTTCTTCTCCAACTTTATTGAACACCACTGAATGCACACTTTTGTCGTAGTGACCGCATCAATGATTATAAAAATTTAGAGGATACCGAATACAAATTTGATTACACTGAGCGTTATTGTGGTAGTTAGCTTGATTGGAAATGCCCGATTTGCTGCAGCTCTAGAGCTGATCATGGAATGACTATCTGATGTTTGAGAGATAAGAGTGGCATTGCTATTTAGAAGTCCAGCTCAACGAGTACCCTAGACCTTCTGATAGTGTGGTGCGTTGAAAACTGCACTGTGTAACGGAAAGCATATAGACTAGTGTGATTTACTGTACAGTCCGCGCCCTCATGTCAGACTGTCCTCCGCAAGGATTATAGTCTTGCCCTGGCCTGCACCGAGAACATCCATACTTTTCAGAATCTGGTCTTACAGCCTCTAGACAGGCGTCTTTTATAAATATCTCCCGACGATAATTAAGTGTGGCGGCGGACTGTCCGAGCCTGCTATGGCCTCCTTAAATGGGCCGTTAAAGTGGCAGACGTGGCTGAGGCAGCCCGTATATAACCAGAAAAATACCCGCTATACGCTGACGCCAGATCGATTTTTAGTTGTCGCGTTGTACCCTTGGGCGCACAATTCTTGATTCAGTACACTTCAGCTCATGGATTGGGCATGGAACCTAGCTATGTACAAAGTTTGGTTATGTAACTAGAAATTATAGTTAATTTGAGTGAGCTTTGGCGGTAGTTGGAACAGAATGACCATTTAATTGTTTCTTCGTGATAAATTACAAATCTAAATCTTTGTACTGATGAAGGTAATCTTCCTGAATTGTGAATCGCAGTATAGGATATTAGATCGCAAGGTTTAAATGTCATAGTCCTGTTGGGACAAATTATTTAAACTTGTCTTTTGTGTTATATATATATATATATAATTATTGTCCGTACTTGATTTTCCCCTTTCTGTTAAATTCAATAAAATGTGATGATAAAATGTAATCTTTTGTGCAAACAGACTATGTCGGGCATGCAAAACTCTTTTCCTCTCCCTCCTTCTCCTTCTCTCTTTGATCTTTTAGAAGCGACAGAGTGCAAACAGAAAGAACTCAAGAACTTTACGTCAGTTCGCTGTACTGTTATCAACAACCTGTTGTAGAGTCATATCGCCTTTCTACAAACGAGGCATTGCTGTGTTATCGCAGAATGTCCGTGACCTGACAGGCGGTCACTTGTGGCCATCAAAGAGGCCAAACTCTACAAAGAGGTCAATTTCAGACCTTGTGAAAAAGAAACTGCCCCACCTCATTCTAGTCACACTTTGCTGTTCACGAAGATGCGTTAACTCCCAGCGGACGTCGTGTAACATGTCCAACAAGCCACTTGAGACGAGCCTTCCTTAAGGCCGTGAGCTTTTCGGGTGACAAGAAGCTTGACCGTTTTCTTATTTTTCTTTCAAAACGGCAGTCAGCTTTGGGTGTTACCTATCTGTCTGCTCTTTTTTGCCTGAATTCAGATTCGAGGGTCTTGTGAGATCGGTTCTTTGCCAGCTTGAAGAAGACTAGCAAGTCTCAAGGACATCGCTGGACTTTCTGATTTGAATGACAACTCTGCAGACATTGACCTCCCTTCCTAGAGACTTGTTTCTGTGGGCCAATGATTGGAAGTCAGATTTGAGTGATCTGAACTCGTGCTGCTGGGGGCACGTCTCGTTTTTGATGTATTACACACCTGGCACTTTCCTCCTCCGCCTGAAGCTTCCTCCAGCCATGTCAGCAGGTATATATGTACATTCTATCACCGTAGATAGCAACTGATATGTAGGGGGCGGTCGGTGGCGCAACGGTTAACACCTGTCATCAATACAGTGAAGGTTGGCTGTCCTGGGTTCAGTTCTCGTCTCGGGCACGCTGTTCTTTCTCTGCATGTGGCATCTGTTTACAGGGCTGGCTGCCTTGCCGTGATATAGCCTTAGTTGCTGGCTCGGCGTAAAACACCAATTTAAAAAAAACACACACACACACACACACACAAAACTGATATGTACATATGAATCTTTCTCTTGTCGTCATTGCCGCACTGAGATAATTACGTGAGAGCAACGAGCTAAACAAGTATTTTAAAATGTATTTAAAAAGCTTTTTAGACTTTCATTTATGAAGAAACGTATTATTTGAAATTTCTAAGGAAGAATGATTTTTGTGTGAGCGGTAGCTTGCTTAATAGATGAAACACATTATCACTCACTCATTTATATTATTTTTCATGCGCTTGGTCAAGAGCAAGCAGAGTTAGTGCGCACAAAGTACATTTTCTCTGAAAGATAAAAACAAGTCTCTTTCCGTTCAATCCTTATTTCTGCTGTTCATGAAAGAGTGAGAAAACGTCTCTAGCTTTCCGTTCTGAGATGGTGACCACATTTTAGGTTAGGCTGATTATAAACTAGCTTACAAAATTGAGTTTCCTTGTCAAGATTTTGATGAAATATTTACTGACGAGGCTGAAAAGACAAATAAAAAAAAGAGAAAAAAAGAGAAAAAAAGAATGAAAAGTGTTTTCATGTAGAAGTTCTCAGGAAGGAAGGGCATTAGCTTGGTTTAATCAATTTGCATTACGTAGCCGAGTGCTGCAGGCTTGTTGTTGGGTCAGATTAGACTGGCGTGGCAGTCAATGTTGTCAAACAGTTGATTGATCAGGCGCACGCATTTCGGACTCTCGCTTATGAGTTCAGTCTAGTTTTGGTGTGCTTTGTCTCAACCTTCTTTTTCTCACTGCTTCTCTGTCTTTCTCACTCTTTCTCTTTCGCGCTCGCGCTCGCGCGCGCGCGCGCGCGCGCGCGCGCGCGTGTGTGTGTGTGTGTGTGTGTGTGTGTGTGTGTGTGTGTGTGTGTGTGTGTGTGTGTGTGTGTGTGCTTTCTCTCTTTCTCTGCCTTCTCCTCTCCCTCCCTCCTTCCTCGTCCTCCGAATCTGCTCTCTTTCACTTACGAGACTGAAATCAAGCTAAACAAGTAGATACTCAAATTCCTTCAGATTCAGACAAAATTATTCCTAATTTGATGGCAGTGTTTCGTTATGTATTACATTTTTATAGCGTAAAGAACTAGTTGCAATGTATTTTCTATAATAACTAGAGAACGTTTATTGCAAGATACTATTTCCCTTAAATTTGGATTAATACTCCGTTCGATTCTCGAGATAAACGCATACAAACATCACCATGATCCCAATTTGCCTAATTGATATACGTTCATATTGACTGAGACCTTTACAATTCGAGTGCATTAATGCACACTCCTGACCTCTGTGCTTTGTTGACATCATTTTGTGCATGGTAATATTGGTACGCGGCTATCTGAAGGACGGAAGAGGACTACTCATGGGTTTGGGGAAACATCATCTTGCAATAAACTTTACTCAATTGTTAGAAACAAAAGTTTTCACCTCACTAAATCTTTATTTTTTTAAACGACCCTACATTAGTTCATTAGAATAAATCTTTAGATTGAGGTGTTCATCAACGAAGACATGGCTCACGCAGTTTCTTTTAGATTAGTATCCATGGTCGACATCGTTTATTGTATTATGATTGACTTTAGGATATAAATATGTTGTGACCTCTGAACCTTCACTTCCAGACAACCCCTAAATTGCTGAGCCACTGCAGTGTCAACCTCAACAGATCGAAATGCAGGACGATCACTAGCCACGAATACAGACGACCTCGTTATCACAAGCGCAGACAGGAAGTGGCTGGGAAGGACTGAAGAGAGAAAATCGGCCTGGGGCGCATTGCGGCAGCAGATGGCGAGTTTGTCGGCTATTAGCGTTAGCTTCAGGGGGGCAAGGCGGCGGCAAGAACACTGACAGTGATCTTTGACTTCAGATCTCTCGTGCCGGCTGTCCTTTGCTGTGATTCCTAATTACTTGTGCGTTGTAGAGCGCTGCCAGTGTTAGCTATCTTGCAATCCTTTGGCCCTTGAAGTTTCCTGTTCGTACCTGGTCAAATGAAGAGTACGTTTTCCGCCATTTGTTTTTCGCTCCAGCTGGCCATCGAGCATGTCGTTAGCCTGTCGTCTTCATTTTCATAATCAACTTTCTTCTTTTTCTTCGTCGTCATCATCATCATCATCAAAATGTTTTTCTATCTTTTTTTCATTCATATTCTTCTACTACTACTACTACTACTACTGTAAGCTCACTGCTGAAAACTCTTACAAAGACTCGCTCTATGGTCATGATTAAGTGCTCTTCAAGTAGTTCTCTAAAGCAGTCAGCACCTTTTCGTGGTTGAACAGCATCAGTATAATTTTGTTTACAAGCAAGATACGTCCAACAATACAGGTAGTTCGCCCTTTTTCGAAACAGATGCTTTCCAGAAGGACTGTGCTAAAAAGTTGCATAAAGCTAAACCAGTTTTCTGATAAGCAAGAATGGTCACATCTGACAATTTTTTACACTCGGTTAAGCACTAACATATATACCAAGTATTTTTTATGCTGGTTTGTATTCACCGTTCAGACATCGAGCAAGCACTTACGATGTTCGTTCTGATGATCTATCTTTCCAACCGGCTTTGAGTCGATTGAACCACTAGCATCTTTACCTGAACATCTGTTCACCGTTTAGACCCTTTAACGTAGATAAAGTTAATACTAAAGCAAGTCAGTGATAGGACAAAGCCAGACTGGTCTACAAACCCAAGCAAAGACTGACTTTGTAGCATATTCTTTCAGCTTGAGCTTGGCCTCAGTACCGATGTATCACTAAGATGATCCGACCCTTACTACCTGCATGCAACGACGCTATGTAGGTGAACAAACACACACACACACACACACACACACACACACACACACACTTTCACCTACCTTATCATCTGAACATTTCTAGTACGCTCGACATCTTTCTATATCAGTTTGTGAACAAGACTGAGCTGATTAGTTGCCTTTCTTTTGTTCGTTCCCCTAACAACTTCATGGCGAAGTGTTGTTACTGACAGCTGAAATTTTGCAGCTTCTACACTTCATCGGTTTCATCTGTATTATCTCGCAGAGTGGAAGGCTGTTATGATAAATGTTGCTATTGACGACGGAAGAATGAAGAAAAGATCAAAGAGCTGCTGATCAATCCGCGAGGACATCAAATGTCATGCACGTCTTCGTGCTTCTTGCACCTTCTGACCTTCTGTGGACAGGTTCTTATTACCTTGACCTCTCTCACTTGATTACATCTCCAGCAACTGGCTGGCTGAATAAGCAATTGAATCATGGACAAATAATCTTTAGTCCTCATTCTTCTTTCTTCTATTGTTTATCTCTTTTTTCTCTTCTCTCGTTCTGTTTTAATGTTTTATTTTTTGTTCTTCCCTTTAATCTCATTTCAATATCTCAGTGTGCCTCTCTCTTTACCCCTCTTGCTCTACGAATCCACATTTTGTTCTTCTAAGGACGAACCATTTATAGTCTGCAGAACAAACCAGAGCTCTTCTATTATAACGTGCAAGCGTCTACACCAAATCATACCTTACCTCTATACCTGTGGTATTAGACTATACATTGCTGTTTATATTTTACTATAGACTTTTGTACTGTGTTGTTGAAACTTAGCTTTTAGTTCCTGGTTACGTGGGAAAAAACGTTAGTGCTACCTTTTATCTTGAGTGAAATGGTTTGGTTTTCTTTCTACTTTCTGAAAACTGCTTTCAAACGTGATTAGATGACAATTTGTTTGCTTTTTTCTAACTCATTTTCTTATCAGCTAGACAGATGGCTGGTTTATTCGTACTAGGAATATCATTTCCATGATTTGGAACAAATTGCCAAAAGCAGACATTTTAAAACAACCAGAAAGAAGTAAAGACAGGATAATTGAAAGAAAATTGCGGATGAATTGTAACAAATGAAAGGGTGTAATTTAGCAAAGAATAATTCTGCGTAAAATTTAGAGAGAAATAAAAAACTGAATGATGAGCTTTGACAGATAAAAATCAACTATGGTGACGCCTAGTATTGAAGATATTAAGTTGAAGCGGCTTCAAATCAGAGTGTTGCAAAGAATAATGGCGACAACGACGATGTTATTTAACATGGTACTTGAAGATAATGATGTGTGTGAGATTTGTAGATGTGAAAAAGACAACATTCAATATACTTTTTGGCAATGTAAATTTGATCAAAATTTATGACAGAACTTTTAAAAAAATATATATATGTTGAACAAACGTGAGATTGCCTCAAGGATGATTTTTAGTGAAAATCTTGTTTTATTTGGATGTAGTAATAATTTCAAGACTGATGCTGTATTTGATTAAATTTACAGCTTGCTAAATCATACATATATTCATGCAAATTTAACCCCCTCACCCCACTTACAACCATTTTTTTCAAATATTGCAGCAAAGATATAAAATTGAAAAAATGCACACCTCGAAGTGAAAGATGTAATAGTAAAACAATACAATTTCCGTATATGCAACTTGTTACTGGGATATAAATATTGACAAACTATTTTGGAAATGTATTCCAACTAGGTTATTTGGTAATGATGCGCCTTCAGCTGTTTAATGCAAGAGCTCTGTACTTTATGTGACATACATACAATGTAACTGTGAATAATTGTACTGATGTAATATACGTTACAATAAATGTCATTCAAGGCTTAAAAAAGAATTTAAATATTTTTATGTTGCTTGCCGTTACAACTCACTGTCAACACGATATTTTTAACAATCACATCTTTTGTGAAAGTGAACAAGCAGTTGCGGGTTAGCCTTTTTATTCTTTGAATCCCTAGACTGATCTATTATCACACATGCTGTTTTCTTACAACAAGTTTGCAACAATACGCTCTTCCAAAACTTCTGCATCTATGGCATTTCTCAACATGTAATACTGAGAAATATATGGTTTCTTTCGTGTCAAAAAACACTATGATGACGCATACTTGCTTTAAAAGTCAATACAAGAATGTGGAGATTATATAAAGAGAGTAGGGACAAACGATAAACGCCATGGAAAAGCAAGAAAGAACTGCTACCCCATCAAAGAAGCATAGAGGCAAAGACGAAAGATAAAAAATGAATGTAATATCGAAGAAAGAAGAGAACAAAGGAAAAAAAAAGAAATAATAGATCGACGTTTGAAAATGACGCTGTGTGAATAATAAAGGACATTTGAAGAAAATTATTGAATATTTTGTGTCACGTGTAAACGTCAGCAGAAATAAAATCACAAAGATCAGACACGTGCAGATACCCCCTCCCCCCTACACACAGCAGAGCTAGAGATTGGCACGCAATTAAAGCAGGAAAATAACTTAATTTTGTGGTTTTACTGCGACATTGTAACTATTTTTCACCTGCGTACACTCTCCACCAATAATATTACAGATCACTGACTAATGGTGTGCTACCGGGACGGTAATATTGTGCCACTACGCGGTGCATTGTGGGGTACGTCTGCCATTTTTGCGAACAACTCCGTGGTTGCCACAACCTCTCAGTATGCTAAAACACAGCACCATTCTTTGTCAACAGCATCAATTATACATGAAGAAAGTGGCAACTGAGTGGCAACTGAGGGAAAGAAAGGGTTGCTGACAAGTTTTGAAATAAAAAACAATCTAAGAAAAAGATACACGTAGAAACTTGCGAACATTTTCTGACTTCCATCGCTGCTAGACACGCTACTGACGGGCAGTAATAGGAGGTCTGGCATAGTTCAGTCGCATTTTAAATGCCTGATTGGAACAAAGAACAAAGAAATAAAAGAAATAAATAGAAAGTTGATTTTACATTAAAATAAAATTAAAAACCAGCATTAAACATAAACATCTGTCCAGCACTAAAAAAATAATGTTTTGAAAATAAACTTATACAACATAATGCTGTTAATGTACGATTCAGCTGTCAATAATCGACTTAATGAATTATTTTGTATTTGTCAACCAATACATGCACTCGACAACTGTTCAAAAATGATAACAGTCCGAAAGCTCATATGTAGCGACAAGTGGATAAATATTAGGGATCCGTTTAACACAAGAGATAATTTCATTGGCTGGTTGAACACTTTCCGTATTTGTTTTCTGTGTTAATGTGAAATAGTTCAATTAGTTGCTGTCAGATTTTCTTTTGTGTCTGGCGATCAGTAGTAGCTGTGTAGTGAGGGAAAACATTTTCTCTCTGGTTTGAGACCGTAATTCTCCAGTGAAATACGTAATTAGGCTGATTTTTCTTTGCTTCAAATTAGAAGTAGAAACATTAACGCTAGTTTTCTTGTCCTAGTTGTGTCTTACTCTTCCATTTCAGGTGTCTCATTTGATCTAACTGCTGAGAAAGAGAAAATTCTAAAGCCATTGCTAGCTTTTTCCCTATCTCGATCATGTGATCACGGTTTTATTTATTGTAGTCCAAGGTAGTGTGCTGCCGCGTTGTCTTCAAAGAATGGTGGATATTCCTACAACGTTTTGTGATTAACACAGTTGTTTCTTACCCTTTTAAAAAGCAAAATGGTTGGACAGACACAGACGAACAAACATTGTGTAATGGAAAGGACATATCTGGATGAGTTTGTTAAACTAATAAAATTACCTTTATTAAAACCATGTTTTGTATGTCTTCTCGCCTCCAAGAGATCCAGCAAAAATAGGAAATGCATTTTGAGCTTTGCACAAACCTTTCTTGGTTCCTATCGTAAAACGGACTGCATGCTGATTTCATGGCGTCTTTTAGACGTGAGTGTGTTTCCTATTTTCTGACTATTCGAGCGGACGTGCATGGGCAAATGTCCTACTAAGGGGTCAAAAACCCCATCTCTCTTCTTGTTCATGCCATTAGTCTCCTACACGCCAAATACTTTGGCTAGATGAAGTCAGTCCTCTTGCAAAACCTTTCCCTGGCCCACATTTGCCCCCCTTCTTCCTTCTCCCTGGCTCACCTCTCTACTGTTCCAAACACACAACTCATAGCCTTCTAAACAGCCGATATTTTTGTCTACAATCGATTCCAACACGAAGCGGCAGGCTCTGAACGTGTGGTCAGACACGAGGACGGAGGAGATGTATCTCGTTTGCATTCGACTCGCGCTAGCTGCTCCACCTCGGTTCTTAGTCAGGCGGAAGAAATGCATGCTGGGAGCTACAACGACTTGTCACATAACACGCGCCCAACAGCGATACTTTAACCTCCGAGATTGCGACGTCAGAAGGATGCTATCAGTTCAAGCAAGACATCGAGAAAGAAACGGGTTCAGAAAGTATGAGAGTCTGTAGTTTAGCCACAGCTAAACTACGACCTCATTTGTCATGCCTTCACTAAAAAAAAAGAAGAAATACACAAATAATTAACACACAAATAAAAAATAACATAAAAGGATTTAGGTATCAGCCACCTTTATTTACCTTTACCCAGCCTACCCCAGAGTGAGCAGGTCCGAAATCATGTGACCAAAACCTTTCCTGCATATTTTTCTTCTAGTCCAGCATACCATCCAAGAATATTGTGAAATCATTCAATACTCACGAGCTTGAATTTTTTTTAAAGAACTTTTGTCAGTTCCCAAAAAACCTGCCTAAGTGAGAGAGGGATGAAGCCTACAGAATCATACTCTTTTTTTCTTTATAAACTATTTCCCGGGCGTCCACAAAGAACAGGTTGAAAACATATCAATTTTTCTTGGTTCTTTAAAGTGCAATTTGTTGGCAGTAATCACACTTTAGAGAACTGAAAAAAACCCTGTTTAAGGAGGCAGTGACATTGCGGATGTGCTGAAAGAAATTTATCCGGTTTTGCGAACGTCTAGTTTCATTCACCTTGCGACAAAAATCATCATCATCGTCGTCGTCGTTGTCGTCGTCATTATTATCATGTGACTAATGACATAAAAGACTGCAAAAGTACACTTGCATACGTGTGTATGTCTATGTGAGCCACTCGTTTCTGTTTATTGGCAGTGTTTTTACCATTTCTATCTAATCATAGACAATTTTAACAAATTTTAGAAAGACCAGAATCAAAATAGGAAGACAATAAACAAGACAGGAGTTCCATGGAATAGGGGATTATAACAGCGTGGAAGAGTAATGGTGCAATAGCGAAGATGAAGAAGCAAATAAAAGTCAAAGGAACAACTTGGAAGAAATACACGGACAATAAACCGGAAATCAAAGAGGCATAGAGAAGTGCAGCAAACAAAAATTGTAAAAAGACAAAAAAAACACAATAGCAAGAAATTAAAATCAAAAGTAACAGCGGATGACGACGGTAAGGCACGAGGAAATGATTTGAAAGGATTGTTGCAAATAGAGACTGACGCGAAACCAATGAGGACGGCATCTTGTTGTCAAGTTGCTAGGCTCTGTGTATGTTTATGTTCATTTCTGATCAATACTGCCAGCGTCAAATTCCGCGCCATTTTGGCGGCAGTACTATAAAGGGTTATCGTCTGGCTAACAAAACGTTCCCCGCTTTGTGCTCAATGTTGTCTACTTTGGTCAAAGTTCAGACAGAGGAGTATACTTACCGCATACAGCAAAGGTTGACAATGATGGGAAGGCATTTCAGTAAATAAAAGGTGTTCCCGTTATTGTAATGCTTTCTTGTGAGCACACACACACACACACACACACACACACACACACACACACACACACGTGCTGAGAACTTTAATATGAAAAACATTCTATATGTATATAGACAAATATTTAGCAAATAGTACATTTCCAACAGATACTGTCTTGATTAACAATACCTGCATTGACGGTTATTGCTTCATATTCATCGTAATAATAATACGTTTTCAAGTCTCTCCTTGCCTCTTCCTTTGCTGGAAGATCAGAAATAATGTAAGAGGTTGATTTATGCTCTTCGATCTTCACCAAACATCTATGTAGAAATCAAATAATCCAGTCCCCGCTTGTCAACAGAAACTGACTTGCGAAAAACGTTTAGTCGTCTGACTGACCTGAGTAACGCCCCGTGACTGGGGTCAGACAAGCTTTCTAGACGGACAATTTAGATTTGTTTTGATCTATGGGAAGCAGGACTGGTTCCACCACCGTCCTCCCTGTACATTATCCCGCGACTTGAATGTGTGAGTAAGCGGCAATTTACTGATGGTGAATAAATAAACTTGTATCCAGCAAGCATCAGTATAATATCCATGTTGTATCACTATTTCTTTCTTTATCATATATATACACACACACACACACACACACACACACACACACACACGCATCCGCACGAACTGCACGAGCAGACTCTTACTTTGTCAAGAAGCCTCACTCGAAGTGCCTCCCTTTATTCGATTTTCGGTTCGTCATTTCACTTGTGATTGATCTTGAATGTAACGGCTGATTTGGGTTGCAGTTTCATTGCTGACGATTTGTTTATGTGAGGGAATATTCTCCCCAGCAACAAACTTGGCGTCACTCAGTAGGCGCTGTCATCAATGGTGCAGACTGTCTAACCTCCCCGCTCCCTTCCTCTTCCTCCCTCTCTCTCTCGCCAGTCTCCACTACTGTAGGTCATGAAAGACTGTCTTGTATTCCTGCTGCTGGCTGCAGCGACTAAAATCAGCTTTTCCGCCTGCTGCCTACCTTCTTTATCTCTCGCCCGAGACCAGCAGAGGGTAAAGCGGGATTAATTTAAAGGGAGACAACAAGCAAACCTGGATGGCATTTACACGCTCGGATAGAGCTGTGACGTTGTTCAGACACCTTGGCAAAGTCTCGCGTGGCCTGCGCAAATCCTGCACAGCTTCGCACACTTCTGTGTTCGCCGTAAAACGCTTTAGAGGGGTGCTTTCTGCTAAAAAAGTTTCTCTTCCTTACTCAGATCATCTTAGTTCGTGACAGTTGGAAGTGACAGTTTCTTTGAAGATGAGAAAAGCGATCTGACGATCTTCGGAAGTAAGCGTTTGCGTGATTTTCGCGAAATGTTACATTACAATTTGCATGCAATTCATAACTAGGGCGTCTGGAGTGCACCTGGCACTGAACATCCTACAGTCGCATCTTCTTGAGAACTAAAGACAAGACAAATCAGAAGAAAACACCGGAGCCTTCTTGTATGATCGCGTACATTTTTTAAGCAAATAAAAACTTCAAACACGATTTTGTCAGCAGCACTCAAGTATAGCAGTGATATTGATTTGTAATGAAAGACTATAAAACATCTCTTCTGACCTACATGCTTATACTTTTAAAACATGGAATAATCTCTTCTCCCTCGCGCTTCTTTGGTTTTTTTTTCTTCTTCTATTTCTTCTTTTTCACGTCAGAGGCACGTTTGCTGCTGTTAGATCGCTAGTTTGTCAGCATTCAATCATTTGCATAGCAAGAATAATTTTTTAAAGAAAATATTACAGCAGAACGCCGTACAATGAACTTATTTTTACATTAAAAAAAAACAGTAGCCTACAATACAAGACCTGCTTGGAGCTTGCGTGAACAGATCGATGCAGATGAAGGGGAGGAAACTGCAAGGGGAGGTCACTCTTACTACTTTGCCAGGAATGTATGACTCATTATCTGAGTCTAGTTCGGCTGTCTGCGACACTTACAGATATCTCATTTTTTTAGCATTTAATCATACCTGTTCTAGCTTCTTCCCTCTCTTCCTCCGCCAAAGTGATCGATGAAATGGCTCTCACCATTGCGCCTGCTTTCACTAGCGTGCATGCGTGGACAAATGCACGCCGACACAAGTACACACATGTAACATATATATATATATATATGCACACTGACCTGTATATAAACGCACAGTGATACACACACACACACACACACACACATAAGTATGTTATTTTATTTATAAGTGCCTCCACACACAATATATATATATATATAGACACATTCATCAGCAAGCGCACACGAGCAAAGTAGAGAGCGAGAGCGATAATTAAAATAACAAACATAAAAATATCTTCCACTCTTTTATGTAAATTTTAAAAGCACCCATCAAAATTAGATTCCAGCGATGTAGCATTCATGATTTACTACACAGCTGTAGAAAGTACGAGCAACTATTCATTCACTCTAGCGTGTTGTAAAGCCGTCCATCTGAATACGCTTTCAACGGGTCGTCAGATTGCCCGCTAAACACACTGTAAAATATAGCCCTACACAAAATATGTTGTACAACTTCTTTCATTATTTTTTGTTTTTGCACTTGGTTAGTGTTCAGAGCTACACAGTTATTATTATTATTATTATTATTATTGAGTTCCTATATACAAACTGTAAAAGTTCCTCTATATGAGCAGTAAAAGAATCCCCCTAACTAAACACCCTCAGGTACAGTCCTTCTAAACATATTGTTATAATGTCATTAGTTTAAATAAAGCACATGTCAGTTCTTTAGAGTAAAAACGTAAAAATTGCAGGCGTTTGTGCAGTCGTAAACATTTCGGTGCGCGCGCGTGTCTGCATGTAAGCATAAATAAAATAACATACACACAGCCATACAGACATAAAAGCAGTATTGCCCTAGTGTCAGAGCGCATTTCATAGACAGGCGATAAGGATGCCATCCCCTCAGATAGTCGCTAGAAGATTAGACGGAGTACGTATTTAGGGCTAATTTTAGGATTGTGATTAGTTTATAAGGGTAGTGGTAGCTGCTATGATCAGGATTCAGCTTTAGGGCACAGCTTAGGATTAGAGTTAGGGGATCGACTGGGCAGATCACGTGAGCAGATTTCTCAATCTATGCAGCCGCACTGAGTGCCCGGTTGTTTATCTTTCTGTATGTCTTGTTCGACTGCTCTCTATCTGTCTATCTGTCTTTCTGTCTGAAATTAAGTGAGCACGAATAAATGCTATCCACGTTTTTGGCTGTGGCTGTAGGAAGGCTCACCCATGCAGATTACATGACATTTCGGTGGGTTGTATTCGTGAAGCTGTGAGTGTTAATTTTTAATGTGACCGACGAACAATGATAAGTTTCTAGCCATAAATATCGTTGTTGCACTAATGCAGAGGAAAGTACACGAGATCAGATAACAAATATGACGTCAACGTCAACGAAAATTTGTGCAAAGAAGAACACCACAAAGGCACTGATTATAATTGTCTTTGCTCATGTATAACGTTTTATTGATGTTCTTGTTTATGTTGATGTTGATGTTGATAATGACGAAGACGACGACGAAGAAGAAGAAGAATATCACTCGCTTCCGAAAGCAATACACAGTAAACATTAGCCAACATTGTGAGGGTAGGCATCTGAGTTTTGTTTGTCTGAAATGTTCTAAAATGCTTGATGTGATTTGTAAATGTTTTCCTCTGTTAGGCGTATCTTACAGTTTTTTTACTTGAGGCTTTGCATCAGTCACGACTGTGCACAGATGAAAGTACCTAATTAATTTCAGTTTCAAAGTTTCTACAGTTTTGTCTTCGTAGAAGGCAACCCTTGAAGGCACAGTAAAAAAAAAGTGCTAATGATCCGATAAAGTCAGACCAAACGACTGACACCTTGGCAACATTGACACCATGCCGACCTCCACAAGGAGTCTTGGCGTCTCTCATGTTACATTACGATTTGTATTTCCTCAGCATTGAAGACTAAGATAGATAAAGCTAACCTCCCAGTGAGTCGCTCTTTGTAATTATTGAACCTGAAAAAGAAGCATAGAAAAGAAGAGCTAGCAATGTCAGTTGGAGGGTCTGTACAGCTCTGTCTTGGAGTGTCGAGAACGGACGCCGTGACACCTTTCCTTGAGACAATTATCACTCGCGCAAGTAGTTTGCAAGCGCTTCCATTTCTCACGCGTGGAGGCTAGACCTGAAGATTGAATTTCCACCAACGTGCCGCTGTGAAAGTGCTAACCTTCACTTGTTTCATTTCCCCCCAAAAAATGCAACTGTCAACAAGCAGGTATGTCTGTTCTCAAATTCTATATATTTTGTAATCTGTACATTGTTCACATTTTAATGTAGGCACCGTTCAAATTTTGAACACGTTTACACTTGAATAAGAGCGGTGTTTAGATGTTCATTAAAATCTAATTCCTGGCAGTCGATTTGCTTGCTTCTGCTTTTATTGTCACATCTTCACCATCTTATCTTAGATTCCCTCTCTAAGTCAAAGATGGGAAATTTGTATTTTTGTCTGTATTTATTACTTGTATATCCACCCCTACTCATATACCTATGTCGAAAGTCGGGAAAACGCACAACAAATCTCCTCCCTATTCAGTCCTTCGTGTACTGTTCAGACTACTCATCAAATTACAGCGCCTGACCGCAGCTCATGTCGTTTCCTCTAGTTCACCGGTTATCTATATATAAATCTCAACACCCTGAAACGCTTTCTTAATATGGTGGCTACAGCTATATGTACGTCAAAAAGACGTCGAGAGCAACAGTACTTGCTCAGAAACTACGTTCCTCTCACGTAGCGACAACGTAATTGTTGTGTCAGTTTTATTTCTTTCATGACAATTGTTTGTTTGTTTGTGTTTAACGCCCTGCTGGCACGGCGTTTGTTTGTTTGTGTTTAACGCCGTGTCAGCAACTAGGGCTATATCACGGCGACTTTCATGACAAAAACATGGTACTTAATAACAATAGCGTGTTATATAAATACATTTTCCAATAAAGTTTCATAAATAATCTAATACATATATACATTAACTTGTATGTCATTATTTGTATATTGATATGACACGCTGTTGTTGGTGGGTGTCTTCCTGGAAGTGCACTTAACGTCTCATATAGAACAGAAAACTTCAGTTGCTTCTGTATGTGTACACACACACTTCCTACAGAGAGAAATCTGATATGATCACTTCTATTTGTAAACATACATATGCCACAGTACAGAAAATCTCACAGACATTTCTGCATATGTAGATACGTCCATCATAATTTTATACACATATATCAACTGAAGGACAGATAAAATAATATGGCGCGCGTACACACTTTTACACATATGGATTGATAGATATATATAGAAAGATAGATTTTAAAAACAACTAAGAGTTCCTCTTGGACATCTTAGCTTATAAGCAGAAAGCTTCCGTATTAAAGCTAGTGAAACTGGGGCGCGAGCTAATCTCCACTTAGACGCTAGCAGGGTGGGCATAGACGATCCCCTACCCTGGCTTGGCAATTGTTCGCACAGTTGAAACCCATGCCCTACTGGTCCGTGAGATGTGTTGAAATGTCGTGTCCAGACTGTCAAGAAAGGTCACATTGTTCCGCAAATTTTCACACTTTGTGCCGAGAGGACCTGTGCCCACTCTAAGCCCAGACAGAGAAAGACACTCCCTGTCAGATGCTCTATAATTTCTTGTGATCGGTGTGCGCAGGCAGCCCGAGCTGGCTACATATTAGTCTTGACAAGCTTATGGAGTCTTTCGGTAATGGCGGGGTTGTGTTGCTGGCTCATGAAACTTGTATCACCCAGCCTCTACACGCTTTTTTGACAAGATTTTTTCGATAAAACCCCATAACAACAGGTGTGGGCAACAAATTGTTCAAGTCGGCAATGTTCACTTGTTGCTTAACATGGTTGTATTAGGGTTTGCGGTAAGGGAATGTGGTTGTACTGGGAATATGGTTAAGGTAGCTATGGCTGAGGAACGTGCATCAGAAAGATGGTTGGGATACTGGGTGGAGAGAAGCATTTCCTAGCATGTCTCATGTGCACAAGTCTAATAATAATGTGATGTGTGTGTGTGTGTGTGTGTGTGTGTGTGTGTGTGTGTGTGTTCCTTCTTGCTGTTTATTCGTCAACTAAACAATGCAGCCATTGGTCTAAAAGAAACCTGCCCGTTTCATCTTTTTTTTAAATTCAATTCCACGAAAATCATGTTTTAAACTCAACATAGTAAGGTTTTATGTCCTAGTAATGATCACTGCGGCATCTTATTGTAGTTTGGATTTTTCTTTGATAATGCTTTTTTCAACTTGTCTCTTTGAGGTTTTTTTTTAATTAATGTTAGCTTGAGGGAGAAGAAAGGCGGGTAACGGCATCGATATTGACACAGAAAATCTTTAAAATATCTTTTTGGAAAGAAAACAGGAATAAAACGAAGATAAATAATTAAATTAATGATATAAAACTGAGAGACTGAGAGAGAGTGAAGACAATCAAAAGCAGAGCATGCAAATATTAGAAACTATCAGTCATATCTGACACTATTTACTTTTAAAAGTAGCCACCGTAGTTAAGACAAAGCTCGACACTTCAGTGTGGTTCACTGGGCGAGGAGTTACAGCCTTGCACAACATTGGAGGGCGACGCATAACCATAAAAGTCGATGGCAGCGACTGTAGACATTTTGCTGTTGCCACGCACTTTCTACTTCGTCGAGAATTCAACAGAGCTGCTTGCCTCACCCCTGAACTCCTGAGCTGCTGTCACTGGAGGTTTCTCTTATTTTATGTACCTGGGCTCATATTCACGAAGCGCGTGAACCCACCCCATCAACTTATCCGTGCTCGAAAATCTGCTACCCTCAGATTCGTGGCCACTGGGGTCGGCATACCCAAGCCTTTACTTTTTTCTTTTTTTTTGACTGGGAGGGGGGAACCGATAGCTTATTGGAGTGGAACGCTTTCCAGCATCATATCGAGTAAATACATTTTAGAACTCGTGACTGATAACAGAAGCGAAGATAAAATTCCTTATGTCTTTATAAATAACATAGACAAATAATGAACAACTTAGAAAACTTGATTGTACACAATAGTTTAGTGAAAACGTTGAAAGATTTACTTCATAAGCAAAATAGACCATAACAACTGAATATTTCAGCAGCAGATCTCCATTTTTCCGTTGGTAATATTATTTAAAAAGACGACAGTATAATTACAAGAGATATAATTTTTAGGTCTAAAATTTAGCCAATGGGCATTTTTTATGACTTGTATACCAGATGAACTCTCTACAGCCTGCTTTTAAATATCTGTCTTGTCTCTTGCCTTTTCTTGGTTGTTGTTTGTTTTTTGTCTTTTATGGCTTTACTTTTTATGTTGTTTTAAATTTGCGCAATCTTCACCTGCTTAGTCCTCTCGTTTGTTCGTCGAGGTAGTTATTTGTTGGGTTACTTTACTCGCAAGATTACTACCCGATTTAGGACATTTTGCCCAAGTTTACTTCCGTGAATGTGACCTCTGATCTCTGCAGAGTTCTCTACCGCTGGCTATTCATCTCCCCTCGGCATCATTCTTTACGACTGAAATCCTGTTGATCTGAGAGAGGCTTTCGTTTAAAAAACAGGAAGAAAATCACAGATTCATGTGGACACCTAGATACAGCAAAGGAGCATGAGTAACAAAGAACAAGACAGTCACATAGGCAACTAGACAGCGAGAAATAAAGTTTAAATAAGAAGAAAACTCAATGATTATGTGTGCATTCATGCATGTTTATTTGTGATTTTATTGACGCGCGAAGATAAGAAGCAATTAAATGATATCTATCTTATTATACGGCACGTGAGTGAGAGACTGTGTGTGTGTGTGTGTGTGTGTGTGTGTGTGTGTGTGTGTGTGTGTGTGTGTGTGTGTGTGTGTGTGTGTGTGTGTGTGTGTGTGCGAGCAAGCATGTAATATAGGCATAACAGAGAGTGATGCTGCCTAGTGGCATGTCAGTTCCTACCTTACATGGACCTTGCTGTTTACTTTTCTGCAACCATTTCAAAACCTATGGAGACAGCCACGCATATAAAAACTCGAGTCATTTGCAAAAGTTATCCGACGGGAAGGCTCTAACCTCTCACATGTTTAAGACATCTTTACATCCGAATCTTTATCGCTCCATTTCTCGGCAGTCAGACAAGAAGTTAATGTGCGAGAGACAAGGAGAAGCTCTGATCGTTTTAGCTTGGATCTGACTGCATGTGACACTGTGTATGTGTGCGTGTCTGTGCGTATGTACATGAATGTGTGTTCGCGTATATGTGCTTGCGTGTATGTGAGTGTGTGCAAACATACGTGAGCAATAATTGTGTGTGATTGTGTCTGATTGTGTGTGTGTGTGTGTGTGTGTGTGTGTGTGTGTGTGTGTGTGTGTGTGTGTGTGTGTGTGTGTGCGCTTTAAGTGGAGGTAACATGTCTGCACGTGATTAGGACCTGTTTATGTGCTTTTTGCCAGACAGTTTAAAGAAGTTAACTCTGACAAACAAATGAAGTGTGAGAAAGGAACACTGGGGCCGAGAAAGTACCTATATAAGAGGTATAGTTTGCACTTAAAAGATTCAGTGAATCAGCAGTAGCGGAGACTGCACTTGTCAACACCAAGTATGTATGCAGTTGCAATAGCCGAGACTATACTTACCAAGACCCAATGGGTATGCAGTAACACAAAGGTCCCGCCACATTTGTTCTGCAAATATTTTCTGCAAAAAAAATCATTTTTACAACATTAGATTTGATACTTTCTGCGGGGAAATCCTCATAAACTCTTCGAAGAAATCCTGCTCACTCGATCCAGTTGCGACTCATCTCCTGCATAAGTGCCTTGACTTGATGATTGCAGCTAACACTCACATGATGAATCTCTGTTTGTCGATTGGTACTGTAACCCCCTTGTTTAAGCATGCCGTAGTCATCCCACTTCTAACGAAGCGCAACCTCGACTCTACTAACATCAAACAATATCACCCTGTTTCAAATCTCCCTTTTCTCTCCAAAGTACTTGAAAAGGTTGTGTTGGTCCACCTCCTGAATCATTTTCCCATTAATAATTCACTTGAACCATACCAGTTAGCGTGAGAGTCATTTGACTGAGACGGGGTTTCTGCGAGTGATCCTCTGATTTACTTGGATGCTGATGAAACAAAATTGATAGCGCGTGGCACGCTTGCCAGATCCAGAAGGTTTGCACCCGTCTTTCTTTTGCGTGCCCTGGTTCTTCCAAGGGTCTCTGAAATGTGTGCCATGATCTCCTACCTTTAATTTCTTAGGAGTTAATATATATATATATATATATCTTCTCTCTCCAGACCGTCCGGGATCTTGCTGTTACCTTCGATGTATGATTATTTCTTGAATCTCAAATGCAGTCTGTCAGCCCATCTTCTTTGAGCTTCGCATCATCAGTCACATCCGACCCTTCCTGTAAGTTTCTGCCACCAAAAGCACATGTCTGTTTTTTGTGTTTCCAAGGCTGGATTACTGCAGTTTTCTAGTTGTCATTTCCCCTTCTCTACTAGACAAACTTCAGACCATGCTACAACCCTTCTCCAAAATTTTAACTGGCTGCCAGTCCCAGCTTGCACTGATTACATGATGGCTGGCCACATTGTGCTACCGTTGTCTTTACGGGCTTGTCCGAGCAGACCTCTCCCACCTACTAACTCCTTACCACCAGAGTCTCTTTCTTCGGTCGGCTTGTGTTGTCTTCTTGTTTCACGCATCAGACGGGAGAAATTCGGCAGACGCTCTTTTTCCTTCTCAGGTCCTACTGTTTGGAGTTTTCTTCCTCTTTCCTCTCCGAACTGTGTCTACTCTTGAAACCTTCAAATCTGGCCTTAGATCCCATCTATTTTGCATTATTAAGTGTACAGTCCCGCTCACTCCTCAGTTCCTCATCTATGTACTTTTTTGTCATGGTGTTATCTGTTTGATGATGCTTATGTTAATTGTATCGTTGACTGCCGGTATATTTGTAGTCTTTTGGTGTGCATCGCAGATTGAGCTGGTGTCCACACGGTAAAATGTGCTTGAACAATCATATTATGATTATTAGTAGTATAGTTAAGACATCTATACATCTAGACTACTAAGACGGCTTTAATGATGCCACATACCGTTTAAATATGTCCTAGCGAAAATCCTGTTTGTCTGTATGCATGCATGATGACTATGTTTTCTGTATTAATGCGTATTTTGTATACAACTTATTCTTGATGTATATAAATCAGTTACAATTTCAGTAAGGTAATCCTGATTGTCAGATAAATAGTTGTCCAAGCAAACGGTAAAATGTCTTGAAAAAAACTGCCAGCTAGTACTTTCATTACTAGAATTTGGTAGAGATCCCGCAATGGTTCTGGGAAGACTAGTAAGATATTTGTATAATAGAAGCAGGCAATCAAGTAGGTAACAAACTGTCTGAAAATTGAATGGAGTTGCATACATGCTTTCACATATGTTGAGGTTTCCTTGTTTTGATGGCATTGTTATTGTTTTGTTGATCATTTTTTTTGTCTGCTACTCACATAATCGCTAACTCCCCTTATATATACCTAGCAAAGTTCGTTGCACCTATAGATTAAACCTAATCTTGTTTATAAATGCTGACATTATAGCGCTGTCTGCAGCGTGGTGAAGTGACCACACTCTCAAAGGTTTAGTAGAAAATACAACGCCTTAAATAATTAAATCCTTCAGAAGAAACTGCGCACACAACACCAAGGAGTGAGATCGTGTGTTGACTGCACCCAGCTTCCTCCCACACCAGCGCTCCTACAGTGTAATCTGCTCCCTAGTCAGCAGCAACACACAGGGGGCACGTGGTAGTACAGTGGTTAAAACACTCGCTTGTCACCTCTGCAGTGAGAGGCCTTGAGTTCAGATCTCGTCTCGGGTCAATATCTGTATATGACACCTGCAGGGCCAGTTTTTTCCGGCTAATTTTAGGGTCACGTTTACAGACAGAAGATTAACAACCCGACTTTTAAGTGTAAATCTGGCAACATCTCCTGAAAACGTGTGCCAGCATGTATGCTTAATAAAGCAAGGTAATTTATATGTCTGTTAATGAAGGTGACAGTCAAGGCTAATTTGATTTAGTTTCAAATTTAGGCGCACTATTAGTAATCTACATAATGTTAAGAAAACTTTTTAATTGAATGGCAGGCAATCAGAGTTCACGGCATTCCTCAGAACGCACACAACAAGCAACAAACATGAGAAAGAGGTGAAAAAAATACGAAATTATGAAATGAAATGAAGTTTAGAAGACGTCACTGTAATAGCATTTCAAAGATGTAAAGACAAGCTAATGCAATTGATGCGAAAATAAAAGAAAGCATGAACCACATCGCAAAGCACATTGAATGTTAGGCTTCTCCTATAGATGAAGATGACATTTTATCATTAGATGTTCTTTACACAGGTAACGCAAAGTCCAGGAATTACAAATCGTGTACATTTGGCTGTAGAAATATCACATCAAGAAGTAAATGAGCCTTGACGTGGTCTTGAATGCCCTGATCTTGACATTAACCCTTTCTTCCTAGCGCTGTTTACATCAAGAGTGTGTGAGTCTAAACAGGTTAAATTTTCTGATAATCATTAAAACATTTTCAGTATGAGTTACACGTACACACCTCGCATGACACTGTTTGAAGATGAGTTTTTCCTCTTGTTTTCATAATTTTATTTGAAAAGTTTTGGGGAATTTATTTCCCGTCGAAGGGGACACAGTTTGTTGGCATGTTATTCTTAAGCTTGAACCTAAGCCACTTCATTAGAATGGCTTTATCTGTAGCCAGAGCGTGCTGCGAGACATCAATGTTTTATTATATGTTAACATAGCTTTTTGCCTTTCTCTCTTTCTCCTTTTCGCTCGCTCGCTCATTCGCTCTCCGCCTACTCACTTGCAACTCCTTTGCAAAAGAATGTCAACAGTGGAGAGATTAAGGCTCAGCGGTGCTCCTAATCAGGCTGTTTGATTACCGTTTGTAAAACCCTCAACAATTTCTTTGATGTCATTTCCGGTAGGAGAAAGCATTCAGTCGCTGGCATCCCCGTGTCGCCGGCATCAGAGAGCGAAATGAAAAACGGTCCCAAACGACAAATTGGCACGGCCATCGACCGCCTCCTTAGACCTCGACAGCTCCCGGCAGTTCCCCCAGAAATAGAGGCGCACAAACGCCGCTCGCCAGAAGCAAACAGAGTTGCAAAAAGCAAATTTGCTCGTGCTGCCATTTGATCAGACGCACATGCAGGCGATAGGCGCCTTGGCTTAGAGATAGGTCGATGGGAGGTACACTAATGTACACGTAAGATCGTTATCTGGTCACGTGACAGGGCAACTCCCGGACCGAGCCTGACCCTGCGATAGCTGGACGTTATCTTTGTAGACGATGTCCAGCGACTTGGAAACGCTCTCCACGTTCTTAAAAAAAAAGACAAAAACCCTCAACTCTGACCGTATCACAGTAGCAAAGGAAGCTGTCGGAGCGATGCCCTAAGAGAGATGGCAACTTTTTGATTCAGAGCTTTACTGAAGAGGAAGCTTATTACCGTTGTCGCACTGCAAATAGAGGCTTTTCACCAAACACCACGGTATCTTTCCAGCTGCTTCAGTAAATAGTCTTGGTTAATATTATAGTTTGAGCTCACTGGTTTTCCTACCTTACTATATGAAACACACAATTTCCCCGCTAAATGTCACAGTGAGTGACAAGAGGGCATTTAGTGAACATGACATTTGATCATGGGGTCTTTGTTGAGATGTGGAGTTCACGCACCCTGTTCCACAAAAGCGAAAAAGTCCGATCCCAAAGAACAGATAGAGATCGAGAATTTCAATTCTACTCAGGAGCTCATTTCAAGACACTCCATGTTCGAAGGGAGAACTGACGCGAAGGATGAAAAAGAGGGCGAGACTTAAAAAAAAAACTGCAATGGAAGAGTCGAATTGATGTCCTAGAAGAACACGGGATTGGAAACCAAATTTTACCGATTTCAAAGAGAAAGGAGAGGAAAGACGAGAAGAACAAAAAAGTGCAAACGAATGCTTGGCCACGGACTGTGGCGATGCCAAAGTGGCTGAGCGCATGCAACTTGAAGCCTACTTCCGCCTCATAAAGCGGTGTGAAGCCCGGATGAGTATTTTTATGTTGAGCTTCCTCGTCGTAACGTAAAAAAAATACTCAGAAATATGGCAGGAGGAGGAGGAGAATGTGGGGAAGAGGGTTGCCTGGCAGGTGGGGGGGAGGGTGAGCAGCTTTCTCAAAAGAGAGACCACCGCGTCTTCTCAGCAACTTGTCTTCACATTGCGTAAGAAAGGAAACTAGCGACCCTGCAAAGATTTATCTCACGAGTTCCTATGAGTTGAAATACAGATGCCTCTGGTCTTTGTGGAACGTTCGAGATCCAGTAACCAGTCCCTGCTTATGGTTCTAACATGCATTACGAGACTGAACATTATCATCACTGTGTGCGCCGTCTAAAAATGTTGATTTCTCTCCTTACAATGACCGCACTGCCGTGTATGATTCTATTTGTTGCTTATATCTTACAAGGTGATGAGCAAATGAAACTAGTACAGCAGAACCATAGCCGCCTTAAAGAAACGGAAAACTGACCGTGAAAGTTCAAAGGAATAATAGAAAGAGCTAGCTGATGTAGATGCACCTGACAGTTGTGACCAGACAGCAGATTTTTGTCTGTCACAGATCGCTGAGTGCCTGTAGTATTCCGAAACTCTACAGAACGTTAGCAGATTTACTTTGCCCATATATGCTTGCACCTAAAGTTTTTAACTTTTCTCTTTACATGTGTAAACAGCCTCAAAGGTTAACCCTAACCCCAAACATTGAACAGTTCTACCACCTAACCCAAAGCCACTAAGCCCTTAACGAACCCTAGCACACAACACTAAATCGTAATCCAAATCTAAGCCTTGCTCCCTCCAAGTTTGCCAACGTATGCTCATACGTGTTGTGATCATACAAATACTAAACATTACAATTAATTTGCAACACTAGGGCCGAAATGTAAAATTCGCATCTAACGATTCAACTGTCTGGAGACGACAAGGAGAGCGTTACCACGATCCAGCCGTGGTTAGGCACGATCGTTCGTGGGGGTTCAGTCAGTCAGTCAGTCAGTCAGTCGTCCCTTGACCGGCATCTGTCTTTGGATAGAGCACATGTATAGACGCGGCAGCTGAGAGGGCCTGCCACTCTTGCCTATTGTGGGCGATAGTCAGCAGGTCCTGTACAGGACGACCAGTCCAGTCTTTGACGTCCGTAAGACAGTTCTTTCTCTGACCACCGAGGTGTCGGCCTCCCTCCAAGGTGCCTTGAAGGATAGTCTTTGACAAGGTGTTGTACCTGATCATGTGAACAAAGAATACCAGCTTATGTCGACTGATTGTTAAAAGAAGAGGTTCCTGGTGTCCTGTGAGTGTGGCAATCTTGTTACATAGTCGTTGGTTTTAAGTTCTCGAATGCCTGGATTCTCTTCTCCATTGCTGTCTTCGATGACTGAGGTCTTCTGCTGATCTGTCTTAGTGAGAGTCTTTAGAAGTTGGTAGGCTTTTTTGTGTCACCTCGTGCCATTCCATCCTCTATCTCCCGCCATGGGCTCTCTATCCAGTTCTCCTTTGTGGCGCATAGAAGCTGGTAATTAACCCTCCCAGGCCTCTAACATTACTGAGTAGCGTTAACAATGGACAGGGCTTGCACGTGCACTGCATGTTTTCTACTGCTCACTTCTGCCTTGTCATATGGATATACTGCAATTAAACGCATTTTGTCTAGATTCAATACCTTTTTTTTTTTTTTTTTTTTGCTTGACTGTTGTACTGAGCACGCACAAAACCAGACTGGATTGTCATCAAATTCACGATGAGGATTTATCTCGACACTGTCAGTGGGACTATAGACCGAAACATATCAATCCTTGTCGGCTATAATTCCTTCGCTACCTGCAGACACCCAAAATATCTCTATATGATAGTCTTGTCAAAATATATGATACTTCTGTTTCGTGCATTCCTTTGACCCTTTGACCTAGTCTGAGTTGGTTGCCCAGTACAGACTGACAAATCTTGTCTCCGAGATCTATGTTGGGTGGCGGTAAGCAGGTTCGGCAATCAAGGTCAGTCCACTCCGCCATGGTTGGTCAGCCAGTTCAATATTTGTCTACGTAACCCTCGGCCTCTCTCTGAGGTGCCCTGGGAGATGGTTTGAGGCTGATCGCAACATCGTAAACAACTAAACGATTTGGTTGAGGTATGTTCAGGATTCAGATAGGCTGTAGAGTGAAGACTGGTCAGAACAAAGAGACAGAGGAAGAGACAAAATTGAGGAGAGAGAAAGAAAGAGACACATGAAATAAAGATATAAAGAAATAAGGAGACACATGAAATAAAAAGAGAGTAAGGAAACACGTGAAGCAAAAACTGTTGCTTCAGTTCTTCGTCGTAAATGTTTCACATCCGTATGTTCTTACTTTTTCGTTTGCCTCTCTTTTAACTACTTGTTCGTTTGTTTGTTCACTAAATTGTTTCTTAAATTGTCAGTTCTGTCTCTCTCTCTCTCTTTCACACCAACCCCGCCGCCACCCCCACCCCCCACACACTTTTTTTCTTCCCCCTTTTCCACCTGACTATGTTACATGTCCGTCATTTGCTAGCAACAGTGTTTGAGTTCCTTTAACTTCCGTTGACTATACGTCGTCCTGCAGAAGGCAAAGCAATTTTTTGTTACATTGAATCTACAACGTAACCTTCATTTTCCGTGGCTTCGTACAAAATGACTGGGCAAGGATGAAACCTCCTCCAGTCGATGCTTGCAGATATCGGAACAATAATATCGTGTATAAATACATACTTGTCTAAGGTCACGTGTGCTTCGATGCTAGATTGGCACAGTAATATCGTGTATAAATACATATTTGTCAAAGGGTTCGTTTGCTTCACTTCCAACATAATCGCCAGAGACCAAAGGAGTTTTTGTGGCTCCAGCCACTGATCTTTGTGAGCGATGTTTGTCCTCCGCCACCAGCTGGGATTATTTTTGTTTTCAGGCAGCCTTCCCTGCTGCCACTGTACGTCTTTGTCACGTAATCAATATATTTTGCGCTGGAGTTGCAGAGGGCCTCCTCCATGCAGAGTGAGTAAACTATTTTTAGAAAGTAACTATAGATTGATGAATAATATTTTGAGCAGGATAGTTGCGTGGAACCTCAAAAATCCTTGCTGTTTTTCATATCCTTTTCCAAATAGTATTCATTGCAGTATGTAATCGTTTTCTTTCTCTATTTTGTATATTCACGATTAACAAAGTGTAAGATATCAGGCACTTAGGGAGAGGGAGGATAAAATTCACAACATATATTTATATACACCAAGATTGTTTATAATACCAAACACCTACCATTATATTATTCAAGAAAATGTAAAAAAGAAGAAAATCATCTTGTCCTCAAGCCGTACCCAAGAAAACCATTGTTAACTTTTAAAAGTGTATTTCTCCATCTGAATTTTTTAATTGTGTACTTGTATTTCAAAGTTTTATGTAAACAGTTAGAGAGATTCCTCAAAACAATCTCACATCTTAAAAACGCTATATAGTGTCGTTGTCTTGTCATCTTGCTCTATCCTCCTACATTTAATAAGTCACTTTTATCCTCAATCTTCCATGAATCATTCTAATTTCGTGTCAGCTAATGTATGAATGTCAATCGACATTGTTAATTAGCAGTACAATTCTGTACTTGTCTCGTCAGAAGGGTCTCACTTACAATAGAAATGAGACACTAAATATGTTAGTCATAGGTAAAAGACCCTATGACCTCACGACCTAGTCTTTTCTGAGTAAGAGAGCACACTTTTTGGACAGACAGGTTCTTGGGGAGACGGTGCCCATTGCCTCTCCCTCTTGCTGCTTTTTCCCAACACTCTATGGAAACAGGTTCGTTGCCGGCAGCTAGGTCGACTAGGGGTAGTTCGCTGCACTTCAGTGATATCAAACCGGCGCTAACCATTCAACTACTCACATCAACTGGATTATTTAACGATTACAAGCATACTAATTTTGATGAAACTGATGAGATTTTCTGCATGTCTAATAAGTGGATTTTCTTTCAGGTCATATTAAAAAAATGATTATCTGCAACATCGAGGTCCTCGTCGAAAAGCAACTGCAGCATGGCAAGAATCTCTACCATAACTTTATTGACTTCAAGAAGGCCTTCGATAGAGTATGGCATCAGGCGCTGTGGAACGTGCTACAGACAATACATGTAGAAGAAGGCTTTTACAACACTGTACGACTGGTCCAGGAACTCACTGCTCTTTAACAACCAGTTGGGTAAGCTCTTTCCTACGACGGTTGGTGTGTGCAGGGTTGACCTTTGTCTCCTGTGCTGTTTAACATCATGTTGTATACTCTCCAGGACCATCACACCTCCCTGTCGATTGGGGGAAGGCCGCGCGGTAAACTCCGCATTGCCGACGACGATCTGATGGCGGGAAGCAATAGCGAGTTCCAGACACCCACCGACAGAGCGAACGCATACGGGATGGAGATCAGCAAAGTCATGGTGAAGACCGTCAGATCCAGCAAGGCAGAAATCTTAACGAGCGGATTACATCTGGTGGAGGTGAAGTCCTTCAGATACCTGAGTGCGACCATTTTCAAAGACGGTAACTGTGCGGAGGACGTACTGCTCACGATCACGGCAGCGACAGTGGCGTTGACCAGGCTCAGCAAAATTTGGGATAGCAGAAGTGTTAGCTTCTGCACAATATTCAGACTTTACAAGTCTCTTGTTGTGCCTGTTGTGCTGTATATACGGCTCCGGGACGAGGACCCTGCTCGCAGAATGGGAGTGACAGATCCAAGCGTTGGAAATGAAGTGCTTCAGGAGACTCTTTTTGATCTCCTACAGGAAGCAGAAGACGAACGACTTTGTCTGCAGCCTAGTTACCCCCCAGGAGTCTCTGTTCACTACCGTCAAGCGACAGAAGCTGGTGTGGTTCGGTCATGTAGACCAAAGATGATGATGATGATGATTAATTTTAAGCTCATATACTTATCTCTACACAGGTAGGGCATAGACTTGTTCATTGCATGTACAAGCTAGGCGAGCATCTAGTTCTTTTTTAATTCTTTCGATTTCTGAAAAGCCCTTCTATCTTCTTCTCTCTCTCTCTCTCTTTGCTCTTTCTCGGACACGATAAAAATAGAGAGACGAAAACAAAATAATAAAACAAAAATAGAGACAGACAGACAAGGAAAGATGGAGAAGTTACAGATGAAAGTGATGATAAATAAAGAAAGGGGGAAATAAGAAAAGGAATACAATAGAACAAAAAGAGAAAAAATAGTAAACCAAGAAAAGTTCTGCGAAAAAGATAAGAAGAATTAAGAATTTAGAGAGAAACGAGGACAAGGAACATGAGAATGAGAGAGAGAAAGAAAGAAAAAGAGAAAGACATTCGTGCTTTACAGCAACTAAGCAGCTGAAGCTTAGTCATTGAGGCTAAGCCAGTCCTTTCAATAGGTGGCTCAATCAAAATGAAATTGCACATATGTCATAGATGATTTCCGAACCTTCGATCAACAGCTCTAGAATTGAGAAACGTATTCAGCTAAAGAGCCTAAAAGAAAGGATTAGCAACAACGACGAGAAAAAGGGAGAAATAATATATATATATAAAGTGATCTGGGAAGATTGGAAGAAGTGAGCGATATTCATACATCAACGACAATGCAACAGTTCCATAGACTGCAATTGACACAAACATCCCAGATTGGGGCTCACTTCGTCTTGAAATAAATCAATAGCTCCAAAATGAAGCGAACGTTGACCATGTGAGAATCGACAAAGAAGTAAATATCAAAATAAAAATTAAAGAAATACAGATGAAAGCAAAACGTAATGCTCTTTTAGATGTTCTCTCCATCTAACACACACACGTCCCCCTCACAAAAATGATGTCAATGATGCCACGTCAATGCATAATGCAATATTTTGTGTCTAGTCAGTCAAACCTATCAGTGTTGCAAGAAACGTAATTAAATTTCTCTAATCAGTGAAGTACTGCACGAAAAAAATTGCATTTTGCATGACTAGCGGTTGGGGTTTCCATGTGTCCCTTGTGTATCAGTGACTTATTGACTCTGTGACCTTGCGTGGATTATGGTTATAAGAGGTCACACAAAGTGGCAGTTAATGACACTTCATGTTATATTTCATGGTGTATAGCTGGAGGTCCTTTTTACCCGAAGAGATCTTGCAGAGTCGTAGCGAGATCCCGGGTGTCTGTCCGTTAGAAATTTGGAGTGTTACTTGAGGAGGGGCGTGCTCTGCTTCCGCTACGTTATCCTGCCATTTCCCCAACACCATTCTTCGTTATGTCGATAAGAACCGACATGTTCACATAGGTAGAAATGTCTGGGGAGAGGGTTTGCGAAAGGGGAATTCACTAATAGATTTTGACGATAAGTATCTATGAAACAGTAGCATAGCAGTCTCTTTGCCTTGGACCTTCAGTGTCAGAGACGATCTATGAGCTTCACGGAGTGGGAGAATTGTCGTTACCAAGAATCGAGAACAGGAGATGAGAAGCGATTCTCCCTACCAATGATTTCACATTTTAGTGACCGGAAGTCGCAACTCAAATGGCAATGGCTGAACTTGTTGCCTTCAGTTGCAATCCCCGAGGCGAGCTCTGTTTGATGCACTAAAACTGCAGCTGTGTTTTGTAGAATCTAGCCACGTGTTTTGAACAGGGGCACAAAAGTCTGCATATAATTGCCGAAAGACAGCCTAGTTTAAATTCCTTGACAAAATAAAAGATAAGTGAACTACATCAGTACTCACTAAATGGGAATGGAATGGAACCACTGGTGTGCACCAGCTTACAGGAGCATGAAACTATTCATTATGGGACAGAACATGACTGGCATTGCTTGCTTGAATTGGCTGTTCTTATTGCACTGAATTTTTTTTATTGCGTTGCTAGATGGTGTTTACTATGCTGGCTTAGTTCTCATTGTGCAAGGCTAGCAAGGTCTAGAATCCGACTGACCACTTCAGATCAAGGATATTACAATATAAGACATACAGGTCGTAATGTGGCCGTGCTTGTTACAGCTTTCTGCTCCCAAAATTATGTACACTTTCAACCAGTCTGAGCTGCACGCACATATTAAAACTAGTTTATTCCCTGAGAACAAAATACTTGCACTCATGCTGAAACAAAAGTAGATATACAATGAATAGAAACATTTCTATTCTGTTTATCTAACAGCTACATTTATTAAGAATAAAAGTCACGTTGATAGAAAAGTGAATCATTTTCTGTCAAAGGCACCCTGCCCTAACACCTTATTCCATACACTGCACGTTCTGAAACAACTTATTCTGCGTGTGTTCGCCTGTCGTTGCCAGACTACAAAGTCTACATGCGCAAGAAAATTGGAACCAGAACAGTGGATGTGGCTAGCTTGACAGGCTGGCTTAGGGTACCCTGATTAAAGTTCTGTCGACCACCGGCAAAGACAAATAGCTGTCTGGGCTGCCCAGCTACTTACAAACAGCAACGCACAGAGTTAGTCTAGCCTCTTCAATTCGCCGATCTAATCCACCAGACCAGTCCAGGTTTCTGGTCGATAGGAGAGTGACATGCCAGCCAGTCTAAGCCCCCAGACCAGTCCAGGTTTTCTACTTGGTGTGAGACTGACATGACAAGTTATTACCAGCGCAGGTGCAAACACTGGTGGGTTTGTTTGTTTGTTTGTCTTCTTCGTCTTCACCTTCGTTTCTTTTTCTTCATTTTCTTCTTCTTCTCTCTCGTGTCTCCATTCTTGTTCTGTATTTTGAATCTTTGTTTATCTTTACTATTTCCAAACCTGTCACAGAAATTATAGCGCTTTGTTTTGAAAAAACTACTTATTATCACCAGATATCATATTTCGCTTTATATCAAAACCCTAAATGTCATCCAATAAATATAAATATAAGCTAGCTCTCGAAAAAAACGCACATATGAGTAGCATTTACATCAGGCTTCAGGCATCCTGAAGCATGAAGTTTTGAGAAGTTTAATCTCAGCAGAAAGATTCGCACACGTGGTTGGTCTTGTAAGACAGATTCTAAGGTCTTTATTTGATCATTCACATTTTCTTCAACGAAATTAACGAAGGATATCCGAGAAAATATTATGTTGGGAAAGCAGATCCATTGCAGAGTGTGATGAAAACTTCATGGTAACTGTACGTAGAACCTGAATGGGCATAGAAAAAGTGCCAACAAACCTAAAATAGTGTTTCTTCCAAGCAGTTATCTTCACTTTAGTTCTGGGAGATGTAGAATCGACATGCTTCCTCCTCATTTTTGTTCTCTTCGCGGTCCTGTCTAATAATGAGGTCGTTCCCCATTAAATCATTTATATGAGCCTGTAATATGACACAGCATCCGGTTTCAAAATCTTGGAAAAACTCAGTTATAAATAGAAAGTGTGCTTAGGATTTCATCGTCTTTGTCAATTAGAATCAATCGCCGGCATTTCATGCGAGGTCTTAAAGACTATTCCGAATACAAAAGCATAATATGCATAATATTGTTGCGCTCAAAAAGCCCCATCGTAATTAATATCTCAAACTCAAAAGCGTCAACAGAAAAGTGGTTTTCGAAAAACTATTTTGAAAAAAAAATCAATGGTTCTCTTAATCAGAATTCTCCACAATCAAAAGAGCGGGATTGACTTCAATTTGGTGTACAGACATTTACCAGCGCTATTGCATGACTGAGCCTGACTGACAAGAGGTGCAGAAAGTGTATGGGACGCTGTTCTGCTACTATTGAATGCAATGGATTATTTTCCAACATGGATACTTCGTGTGTAACTGAGAAGACGATTGTTTTAGTATAGTGTCCATAAGATCAGCACTTGGCATCAGTGTTGGGAGAAGAAAGAAATACGCAATAGAAGATCATAGCGAATAAAACTTTGTGAGTAAAACCCAAGTTTTTAGTACTCAAGTGGTTACCATCGGCTTCCTGTTGGACAGTGTATAGTCTTCTTGTTTGTTCGCTGACCTCTTTCATCTTCCCACCTCTTTCCCGGTCAGTCGACACTTTCAATGGGCGTGCGGAGGTAACCTGTCTGGCGCTGCATGCACTGCCGGCCGACGGAGAGTCAAGTTCAATCAGTTCACGTGTTTTCTCTTTTCTCTCTGTGTGTTGTTGTTGTTGTTGTTGTTGTTGTTTATCTTTGTGTATGAGTCCCTGAGTCTTTTTTATTTGCTGTGCAAATCCACAACGTTTTTCCGAAGCTAGCCCAAATTTTTTACATGGCTCTTTTGTCCACAGGAAGTTGATAGACTATTAATTTGTTTGGTTAGTCACGTTAGGCAGCATCTTTATTTTGAAATGTGTGTTACCCATTATCAGTTGTGTTAGCAGTGGTTCCAAGTCACATTAGGAAGCATCTTTATTCTAATATGTGTTACCCATTATCAGGTGTGTTATCAGCGGCTCCAACTGAAAATCAACCCAAAGGAAAAGTTGACAAAGATTTTGACGTCACTGACATCGACGTTAGGTCATCTCATAGGCGTGCGAGTGAGAGAGAGAGAGGAGAAGGGAGATATCCGAAGCACAGACACATTTCGCGAGCGAAAAGCAGAGTTGATGTCTCTCGTCATGTGTAGTCTGTAGCTTTGTTTCACAGCACAGTGAGTTAATTTGACTATTCGCGGGAAACGTGCTCTACAAAACAATTTGTTTTTAATAATCTGGATTCATAGTCTCTAAACAGGCTGTCACACTCGGCTAGTGAGATCCTCTAAGCCTTTCAGACAGCCTGTGAGGTGACGTACGTGTCCACTTTGTGACAGGCTGATGTGATGTACGTTCTCATCTTGTGACAACCTGTTAATAGACTGCTAGCTGTTAACGTTTTCTTCGTACGCTTGCGAATTGGCCAACACCCTCTTACCACCCCGATGTTGTGGGTCCGTTGTCTCCGCCTCCACACAAAATGTCTGAAAACAGCATTGTGTGCTTTTATTTTGCCTGCTCCATGTTTATTTTTGTGGGTTTGTAAAGATATTCGGGAAGGTACTGTAATGACTCCTGCAGAGCTGGTACCACGGCATGAGTTGCAACAAGCCAACAACACATGCGGCACCTGCACAGAACACAGTCTGTGTAACATCGATGACAGCAGGTGTGAGACAGGGTGTGCTGCAGGATAGCAGTTACTTTTCTGTAAAGAAGCTTCGTTTGGCTTCGACTGTGATAAGACATGTGGCAGCTGCTCAGAGGGAATAACGTGCAACGTCGTATCAGGAGACTGTCCACAGGCCTGAAAATCTTGATATCAAGGAGTTTTCTGTAGACCGTGTTGTAAAAATGTATTTATTTTTGTGAAGCGCATGGAGCTTGCCCTTAGGGTAAGGATGAGGCGCTATACTAGAGAACGTTATTATTATTATATTATCCAGATTGTTTCTATAAAATTTGGACACGCGTACAAATTAAGCGATACAAGTTAATTAACGACAACAATCTGTACAGCGGTACGCAAATCCTCACACTCCCCTATCCTACAGAGCTTTCACTGGCTCCCAGTGAACAAGCGCATTGACCACAAAGTGCTTTTGATTGCACAGTCCTGCATGTTTAAAACTGCTCCTGACTATTTGCAAGAGGTAGTTCCTCCTTACCAGCCGTCACGTGGTCTGCGCTCTGGCTCCCAGTCACGCTTCTGTCTCCCTGCAGTGGAAGACACAAACAAGAAGCGCACTGGAGCCAGGGCCTTCACAAACGCGGCACCTAAACTGTGGAATGCCCTGCCATCGTCACTCTCCACCATCACCTCAGCAACCACGTTTGGAAAAAGACCGAAGACCCATTTGTTTATTTAAGACGGACTCAAACAACCAAGCAACACTTCTGTCTTTATTTTTTGCTTTCCTGGTGTTTTTATCTATTTATTTACTTTATTTTTTTCTTATTTGTTATTTATTTTGTTTTTACTGCGCAATGAGCATTCTTCTGAATGGATACCTGCGCATTACAAATGGACATCATCATCATCATCATCATCACCAATCTCCTCCCCAAAAAATGACTCCAAAACTCTAGATAGCTTAGGCTGTTTTGGGCGTAAATCAGTGTGAGAAAGAACATATTGAGTCATTCACGAAAACTTGTTCAATTTTAGTGCAAGTGCACGCACGCGCGTACGTGTGGGTGTGCGTGCGTGCGTGCGTGCGTGCGCGTGTGTGACATTTTATGATCACTGAGACTTATTATAATGAATTCTTATCAATTTGAATGGTGCCCTTTTCTTTCTCATCGCTCCGCAGTCTAGCGTACAGTGTGTCTCTTGAGATGTGCCCCTTGACACTATCAATCATGTAACGCCTCTCGTTGGTAATGGATGTTTGACCTTTCTTACCTCTGTCCTGTGACTCGACACATCTTTGGTCTTTTTGACTCCTCACTCGCTTTCAAAACTTGGCTTTCATCCAAGTCATTCTGTTTCCCCCCCCCCCCAAGCAAGCTTATCGCCTTTACAATAAACTGAAGGATTCGACGACAAACTGAGCTCAGTAGCGATAGAAATAGCCACATATTCAAAACAGACTTAGGGCTGGGGAAGGACGAATAAAGAAGGAAGAAACTGAGGAACGTAAGAGAGTTCCATGCCAATGGGTGCTATAATGGGTGGGCAACCAACAGGAAATTCGTCGACAGACAAAGATGTCTGGCGTGGGACGCTGCCTGGCTATGTAGATGATATGTACAAGTTGCCTCCTCTTGTAATTGTTCCTGTGCCGAAGAAATTGAGGACGCTGGGGCGCACAGGACTCGATTCATCATGACGGTGTCATGTCACAGGGAAAAATAATTCTCAAGGGAAAGCAATTCACAGACAGAGCTCTACTTCGTTGATTAATGACAGGTTATGCCCTTGCTTGCTTGTTCGCCACCTACAGAACAGCGCGATTAGAGCGATGCGATCAGGCATTATGCGCTTTTCTCAGGGAGACGGAAGCCGCTCTCGGTATATTCCAGCACTAATGGCATCGGGCAGCCCATGTCCAGGACAGAGTGGCGCCCTGCTTGGTGTCCCGCCTCCCACACCCCCCCCTCCTTCCATTCCAAAAAAGAGCAAGCACGATCGATACTAGAAATGATTAGTGTAACATCCCCCGTGGCATCTCTTACATCCCTCTCCGTCCCCTCGTCTTCTCATCTCTTCCATTTTCTCATTCAGTGCTTCTGTAATCGCATTCTTAAGCCTAATCAAACACAAAGCGACGAGTCGGCCATTCTGGGCAACTTACAAACTCTGCAGGCATTATGAAGGATTCAGCTAGCGAAGTTAAGATCTGGATGAAGAGTCATACACTATATTGCCTCAAAGGGAACTGTTTGGTTTTGAGATTTGTCACAAACGCTTGTTAAAAATCGGTACAGGTTGAGGATACTTGTTGAGTACTACTAAAGGGCATGACATATATAGCACGTGCTGCGGACATGTGTCTGCGTGCATGAATGTTCCCACACGCGCGTGCCAGTAAAACCTGTGGAGGGTATAGTAGTTGTAGTAATGAAAATACTAACGGCACCAACAGCTTTAGTACCAATCAACGAACTTCAAACGGAGAGATGTACACAGACCCGAGATCTGTCCTTCCGAATACATCAGTTCGCATCCTTATATAGGACCTGGGAAAAACTGGAAAAATTAATACTAAAGTTCGTAGACAAACTGTCATTCTGCTCTTTCCCTCTCTCCGCCTCTGCCTCACAATAATGCTTAGACATGTACCCAAATATCCATTCAACTTCTTTTAGCTGAAAAAGTCGATCATGTTAATCTCTGGTGTTCTTCATTTCTCAGTTTTGAGAGTATACAAAAAGTGCACAAACCACATTAAGAGCAAAGGTTGACGGAAAGGCAGTGCTCCTTAAACCTCCCCATAATGAATTGTTTGATGTGTCTTTTCATTTTTCTGTTCTCAGTTTTCTGAGTGCCTTATCTCTTTCTTTGTTTCTTTCTTCCTTCTTTTTCCTTTTGTGTTCTTCTTTCGTTATTTAATCTGCAAGTCGCAAAATACGTGTGTGCGACTTGCAAAGTTGACTGCCGAGATTACTAACCCGGTGGAGTTGATCCACTCGAGTGCTGCGCCAGCCGCCTGTCAGCAGGATGGCCCCGAGTTTGGCGTACTGTCGTCAGTGCCAGTGAACAGAATGTTGTATGTGCGTGTGCACTCCTGATTAGGTAATATCGCTTTTGTGTAGTTCAATACATAATCCCCAGGCTCTCTTTGCAGGCGCGAATGACGCACGGAGCCAGGGTGGCTATCAAGCCATGGACGAGATCTGTCTGCCGGGAAAATCTTATCATCCCGTCGGGCGGCCATTCTGACTGAACACAGGCGAGTGATGTTGAAAGAATTCATTGGCCACGGTGCACGCACATCTCTCTCAGCAAACCACTTCCCCTTAACATTCCTTCTCTTGCCCCAGGATGAGTACCCCTTTACAACCCACCCACAACCACATTCACACGCGCGCGCGCGCACACACACACACACACACACACACATTTCTCTCTCTAATGAGAGAGGGGGAAGACAGGGACCAAGAGAAGACATTACTGCAACTCATTTTTAGAAACTGGAGACGATCCGCCCGAAGGCTAGTGTGAATAAACAGCCAGCGCTACTAGAGCAATTGAAAAGATTAGCAAGCTTCGAGAGCTATAACCCACCATCTATAAACAGCGAAACGCTGATCAAAGTTTCACATTATGACCTCGGATGTTAAAGGTCCTACGAGGTCTTTGCTCCGCAAAAGCACTTGCACGGCATTGATCCCAGACTGCAGAGCCTAACAAGATCACTATATCAACCGAGTGAAACATCAAAACGCCCGTCACATTTTATTCGACTCGAAATTTGTCCGCTGAAATCAGTGAGCGTTCAGCGACACGAAGGCTGCCATCTCAACGTCCTTTAAATCTCGAGACTCCAACAAAGAGACAAACTTCAACGCAAATCTTGGTCATGGCAACCACGTGACGATTCTGTATGCTGATGTATCACTCCGCGGCCCTCCTCTTTCGATTTCCTCCTCCTGCAAATTTAATATTTTTCTTTCTTTTTTTTAAACCTATAAATAATATTGAACGCTGCTTGACAGTCTGTAGGTTTACTTGTCGCTTCTGTTGACCTTCAGATCGATCGCACGTCACAACCGGCTTGTGAGGAAACACGTTCTCCAACGGCGCGCGTAAAAATAGTCCGAACATCACAAACTCGGGCCGTGTACTTCACGCTGCAAGGGCTTTAAAAACAAAACTCATCGTGAGGGTCTTGCGGCTCATTAAACTGTGGAACAACTCGAGTAGGGCTGCGTGTGTTAAGGAGGAAGGGTGTATGTGTGTGTGTGCGTGTGTGTGTGAAAGAGAGAGTGGGGGAGCAACAGACTGACGGAGAGCTTGTTTGCCTGTCCAAAAGCTCATGTCGACTCTACGCAGGCTGAACAGTTTGCAATGACGGAGGTCACTACGGTGGTCCCATGTACAAGGGTTATAGGTCGTTCTGCATGCAGGGAGAGGTTCTACTTCTTATTTCCTCCGTAGAAACCCAGCATTTGCCGGTCACACTTAACTGGTTTCATCTATTTCCAAAGGGTAGTGAGCCACCCGCGATAAAAGGTCAACCGAATGGATACCTGCGCATTACATATGGACATCATCATCATCAACAGCTGTGTTGTGAGACAAGCTGTAGGTTGTGCGGACTTATATTTATTTCTTACACATGATTTCTTTCTTCTTCATTTTCTTCTTTCAATAAAGAACAAGAGACACAGTTTTTTTTATACTTTTTTCTCATCAGATTAATACTGTCGCCTGCAAATAACGTTTTTTTTAAAAATTAACTTTCAGTTCTTGCATCGCAGACCAACGTTATAATTAAATTTTATGCTACTTTTGATTGATTAATTGACATAATAAGTCTTGGAGTGTATTGGTTAATAATGTAATAGATCCCATATGAGGTCCCTTAATTTGTTTGGTTAATGATGTAATCGGTCTCATTTAAAGCCCTGTAGCTTTTTGGTTAACAATGTACTACGTCCCATTTAAGGCCTGTAGCTTGTTGGTTAATCGGTGCCGTAGGAAGATGCTCAGCTTTGGGAGGAAAGGGCGGGCAGACTCCATGCAGACAGTGAACGACGGTTGCACTTCCACACTACGGAAAGAAAGGAGGAGGTGCGTGAATGTAGTCATGCACACACACACACACACGCGTCTACACGGTGGTAGCATCACAACATATGCTGCTTTCGCTGTTAAACGACAAAGCCACAATTAACAAGAAACAAAAACTTATGGAAAAATGACACCCGGTTATCGCAATCACAAAAATTATGCAACATTTAGAATAAGATAAACTTTATAAGCATTTTAATCACATTCAGGGTTGCAAGTCCATGTGCCGAAAAAAACCCTGTCTTCGTTGATTAATGACTTTTTTGTGGTAATGTTTTTTTTTTCTTTCTTTAGATCAAGGGCTAGATGTGAAAAAAGCATAAGTTTTGTGTATTTTGTCACTTTTACAAATAAAGATGTGTCATCTCTTTCTCTCGGTTTGATCTACTTTCTGTGTACTTTGTGAAAAATCACATCTCAAGCATTGGGCACGTGGGGGGAGGGCAAACAAGAGGGGGAGGGCAAAAGAGATTCTTGCCTTCTCAGAATCTTTTTTGAGGGGGCGGCTGCTCCCCTTGCCATCCTGTTCCTACGCCACTGTAAATAACTTCCACTGGCCTATTTGACTACAGACCGTAGTGGTGATTTCGCATTATGTGGAGGAGGGATTGTGAAGAGGGAGGAAAGTGGTACTTGCGAAAAAAAAAAACACGTCGTGGATAAACACTGTCAACAGGGCTCACATCTAAGATGATGTACGTGCACTGAGATAGGCTTTTAACTCAGCACATATGATCTCCTCTTAGTGGAGACAAGTGAGTGGACAGCTCTGTTACTAAGTCGTGTGTTCGAGTCCAAAACCCTTAGCCCCTGTCTCCGTCATACAGGATCAGCTCAGCGATTCCTCATGGGTCGCTTTCACAAGTGAGTTTCGGAAATTGAGGTTGACACGGGACAACACATTTCTTGCATATTCAAAAGATAAAATATGGGTCCAGTTCTTCTTCTAGTGTCTGTGTAAAGCACAATGCAACATACTAATTTCTAGAACCTGGTTTATTATCTCCCCCATTTCCCTCAGTTCTCAAGATACACACTTGGATATCACCGTGTACAGATCAAGGTCAACACTATAGACACACCAGAATTGTGCATAGATATGTTTACCAACTGCAGGCTACAGTCAGTGGGAGAGCTGAGACCATATGGTAACTAGGCGTATTGGTAGACAAACATAATTATCGTTGACATCCTTCTGTGCAAGGTGATGTTTGCATGCATGTATCTCGAGAACGAAACGAAAGAGGAGGCCCTGCGAGGCGGGGAGGGGGGAATGGTTCACCCATATTTGGGGCAATAGCATCTTACATTGAGTTTGAAACATGTTGATGAGTCCAGTGACATTACTTCTAATTTTCTGTGCGTTACAGCACATCAACGTTGAGGATGTTCACTTTGAAAATGTTCACCTCTGTTCACGTTCTGCGGCGCAACATGTATTTGGCTTGTACCGATGGAAGGTTAATTCCCTGAAGGTTTGAATGAGAGCTGGCAAGTAAATTACTAGAAAACAACTTTAATAACATCCCACAAAAATAACCTGGGAAAACAACGAGTTAGAGAACTACAAAGGACAAAGGCTGTTACAATGTTAGATCAAGGTCTGTTAACAATTCACCTGAGCATCAGATGTAAGCCAGAGGGACATGGGCAGCTTTCGTTCCGATAGCTATCCATCAGTAACATTCATGGGTTTTGATAACATTAAAAAAATCATGGCTCCTGAAATGCTCACTGGGGATATTGCGATGATAAAGAGTCAAGGGTGCAGTCTGTTTGGGGCAGCAGGGCAAAGTTTCAGTGATCCACTATGATAAAAAAAACACTCAAGGGTTGTGCAACATTCCAAAATAGAAAAGCAGAACTCAGGCGGAAAAGCCCACTTATCGAACATATATCGTCGGTAGATCGACATCCAAAAGTCCTAACAAAGTTTTGCCAGAAAATTTACGAGTAGATTTCAGTTTTGACAAGACCTAAAAACTTTCAATCATACCACCTTGATTTCCGTAGGAAACGAAAATGTGGTCCCTTTTGATGGTACACAACGTTAAGAGGTTTTGGGCGGGAAAAGAGCGGAGGACAAACTTAATGTAGAGAACTATCTTGGCAATTTTTATGAAGACAGACAATCGATCTCTAGGGACAGGAGATCCAACAGCAGACATCAAGAACCTCCAAACGAAAAGACAGTGATGATAATCTTGTTCAGGAATACAATATTTGTAAACTAAATTCCGAACACGTGGCAAGAAGAAAGAATCGGTGAAATGATAGAAAAAGCAACAGGGCAAAATGAGGGTCACACTAGAGTTCGGAAACCGTGTCGGGGTAGGGGCTGATGGGAAGGGGTCTCTTAAGTGCTGGCGATTGTAAACTTTCCGAAATTTAGCAGCAAAGCACTGGCAGGAAGGGAACAACACGTACCTAAGTGTTGCCTCACGTGATATAAATATACGGCCCTGACAGGACGACTGACGTCACTAGCAAATATCACCTGTCTCAAAATCACGGAGCAGATGCAGCCGAATCTGTTTTTCATTACCAGACACAGTGGACCTGTTCCCGGGTCCACATAATATATTTATGTGAATGTGCATTGGTTCCAAGGAACATACCGTCTTTTTCCTGCATTGTCCATAGACTCATGCCCACTCACATTCTGTACCTTCTTTCATGCACAGTCTCCCCTCCTCAAATTTCTCCTTCTCAGTCTACTGCTGCCAGCATTTTTATACTTAGCCTCTGACCTCCATACCCATTCCCAACTAAAACCAATACTTGCTACTGCTTCAGTCCCTGAAGTGCAGTCTCCTAAATCGCCGACCGACGCGTGTCATGTCACGGTCCCTGAAGTACAATCTCTCCTGTAATGGACGGAGTCCAACATCGGAGTTTTTAATCCTGTCTGTTGTTTATTGTTTTTAAACAATGCATCCAGGTTCTAAGCGCTACAAGACTGAAATTCTGCTTACCCTGAGCATGAATGAAGTGTTAAAATAACCACATGGGAACAAGACTACACAATAACATGGGAATCAGAAGCCTGGAACCAAAGCCATGCTGCTCAGTGTAACTACAGATGTTGGAGGCTATGCCATAAAACTATCTGCCTCAAGGCACCTAGCAGGCTCTTCCTGCCACTACACATGCACAAAAGCGAGTCTTACATGATGCATCTTTTCACTGAACAACATTTAAATAAATAACAGCCCAGGAACAAAACAAAACAGGCCCACTGATACATCAACACATTTATTCTGAAGTACATGAAATGCATTATGCAAATTATTAAAAAGATCAGAGCTGTTTCAGGATTGGGTTTCAATCCCTCACATTAAATGCACCTAAAAATCAATGCATCCATTCAAGCAAATCTCTGCATAAATATGTAACCATGCACACAAATGTATAAACATTCTTTGCTTGGTTTCTAAGTTTAAATTTAGTTTTAAAACCAAGTCAACCACACATTCCACTTGTAATAATATAATAACTCAACAATATGCTCTTATTTTGACAGCAGCGCTCTAGTAATTACCCTCTTGTAAAATGCTGCTTACAGAATAAGTACTTGTCTCTTCACCCATCGGTGATTCAGCCATTCTCCATATTAACAAATGTTTGATGTCAGTGATTCAGCCATTCTCTATGTTATAAAAATATGAGATGTCGGTGATTCAGCTATCTTTTATGCTAACAAAATGCCATAAAAATCGTTTAAGGAATATTTAAATAAATATTTCATGGATTTTGGAAATAATCTGTACCTTTGGTTTGTAAGTTCAATGGCTACTTGTTCTTTTGCTCCAAGTTTTTAAATATTTATGACTAGTGCAAAATGACTGATGAATAAAATTATTACTGGACACAGCAATCAATGAAAACACCTTTGGTCAGTCAGCTAATACAATAATCACATGATAAATTACTCTGCACAGAACCTGATATGCTGCAATAAAACTGCTAACAAGAGACATGATTAAAAAATTGATGGGCAAACAATGGATTAGCCTTTATTGTATTAGGCTTATGGAAATACTTGGACCACATATATGCCCAGATAGGCACCAACACAGTTACCAGTTTTGTGCTATGCAAGAGCACAAGGCATGCTTACAAAAGAGAGGAAATGGTTTGCAAGATAAGCCATTTTCAAATACTCATCAAAATCCATTACACCATCAAGCCTCTTCAACCTAATGGCTGACTTCACAACATTAAAGTTTAAACAAAGAGCCTTGTCCCATCAAGCAGTGTCTTGCCGAGTCCAAAAATGTGTTGAGTGAAGATTAACTCTAGTGGAGGGATATAACTGCAGAATTCCATCAAAGAGCTGCTGTTAGGATTTACATCCCTTGCTGCAGTACTCCCCTCACCCAACCAAGACATTAGCATTTCGTTTAGTTAACAGATATGCTTCATTCATTCAATGATTTCAACTTTTAAAAAGATAAAAACTGTTGTGATTTCTTGGTGATTTTCTAAGATGGTTTGCTTTAAAAATAAGAAGCCCTGTCAACACAACCATCTATAGGAAAATGCATGGTCTCTGGGTAATATATTCCGTTTGAGACATCTCACCGGTAACCCACATAACAATTTACTGCTGACAAATTTAAATATTGTTTTGACAATATTTTATATAGAAGGTGATTCTTTCTCTTTCTCTCATACTGTCGTATTCAATAAACTGAAACTCTTTTTCTTCTTTCACATGCACACACAAACCTTCCTAAATGGTAAAAGCACGAACAAAACTGTGAACTAAAATTAATAAACAGAGATTTAAAACGTGAAAATTGATCCAAAACCACCCTTTTCGTAACTCAATAGAAATCTTTGCCACCTAAAATCCTTTTAGTGCAAGTGACAAGCTGTTGTATGACAACACAGGAAAATACAGGCCCATGCTATACTCCTCTGCTTCGTCTTTCAATACTGTTTTCTAAGACAGTAGCGGGCATACAATTATATCTTATACCGAGGAAAAATCTTTATAGTGCATATCACATAAAAAAATACTGATTTTAATGCTAGTAAATGATTAGCCAGTCTTTATTACACAAGCCATGCATATGATGACGTGTTAAGCCACATAAGAAATCTGAACATAGTAATTAACATAACTAATGAAAACTATACAAAAATCCTGCCAAAATACAAATCACTTAATCTGTTAAAAGACTTGTAAAACTTTAAAAAAGGACTAGTAGTTTCTTTCTTTTGATTATGTGACATTTACTTGCTCAGAATAAACTGATTGATACACTGATCTTCCCACTACAAATTATGTCCTTTAAAGTGTGCAAGACTTTTGGCACATATAGATCAATCAAACAATACACAATAAAATATTTGTAATGAAATAGGTATTTGGCCAGCTGTTAGCACAGAACTGTAGTTCTATAATGGTGAAATATATTCTTTTTTCATATATTTCAATTCAAGCCCCCCCCCCAAAAAAAAGTTACGTCATACACTTCAAGTAACAGCCACTTGCTTGCACTATAGGATGGCAAAAGACAGATGGCTACTGATACATAACTTTAATACCCCTGATCAGGCTAGTCTGCCTCACTTAATAAAACAGCTGCTGTTATAAAAGCATTATGAAGGTAATGAACACAAATGCTGTTACAAACTGCTGTTATTATATTATTATTATATTATATAATGTTAAATGACCATATTTTTATGCAGAAATCAGACCTGTGAGCATCTTGACACAAGTTTAGCTCTGAAAATGTATAAAGAGATAAAAAAAAAATCACCTTACTTAGATGAACTCTATCCCCTGTCATGACTTAGCAGCTCTACACATAATAAATAACAAATTAACACATGATCTTAAAACATGTCAGAGACTACATTTTCAAACTACATACACTGTCATACTTCCTACCATCCCAAGAGCCATGGTCCCTTATGCTGCCTTCTCACTCTACATACAATTGCCTTAGACAATGACATTTTATAGCACACGCAACAGCCTTGCATGCAAACTTCTTGCAACACTATTTCTTTTTAAATGTGCAGGATGGCTAGCTATTGTCCCACACCTGTTTCCCATCACAGTCTTATAACTCCTCAACTATTGTCCCTTTTCTTGTAAGCCTAGATGTCATTCGTCAAATGCATGTTTGTACATGCCTACCACTCCAAGGATTCTCACACAGAAGCATTTTATGATCAGAAACAAGCTATTCATATTCTAATCACTTTCAACATGAAACTACATTTATTTTGCCATTCTTAAATTGTATATGCAGTTCTCTGACACCAACCTCCAACATGTCATGTCCTCAAGAAACCCTCCTCTCCCTCCAGGTGAGTGCACACACTCTTTTTCTCCTAATACATACATCCACATACTGTCTTCATTATAAACCCTGGCAACACACTGTCTTCGGAAATACCAGAATGACACCTCTGACTTGTATAAACTACTTTACATGCTAGCATGTATTTACCTTAAAATATCCAAAACTTGTTTTCTCCCATTTTTCTCTAAGTCTTAATTCATACACTATAAAAACATTATAAACCACATCCCAGTCCAGTCTCCTACCCTTTCACCCACAAGAAAAGCATCAAAGTAAGCTGTGTTCATTCTAACAATGATCACAAATGCAAAAACAGAATAAAGACTGCAAGAATACAGAACTGAAGAGCATAACACTACTGCATGAAAACTAATGAAAACTACACAAAAACTATTCCACAATTTCAAGAGTGTTTTCTTTTCTCTATCCTCCATCCCTGCCTTTTCTTGAAGAAGATGCAACTATCCTTGACTCTTAGCTACTGAACATTGTTTATGGTGAACATCCATTTGCCCTCAAAAGATTTTCAGTTGTATAAAAGATAATTACCACACCCACACAATGACCTCATGATCTTCAGCTGAAAGCATGAAGATTGAAGGAGGAATACTGGTGACTTTTTTCACGTCACCAGAACAACATAATCGGTAGCTTGGTGTAATCAGCATCAGTTTTCCCTGAAATGGAGGAACGTTCAACAAATGCTACTGGTAACAAAGGCGTGAAACGATGTCCTTGAACACCTTATATCACAGAGGACTGGCAAATGTCAGTTTGTGCTGAGTACACTCTAGTCTTTGCTTGAAAATAAGTGCAGTTTTCAAGCAGACACAGTTATGTTATCACGGTGCTGAAATGCAGCAACATAATCACGCAAGTATTTTAGGTACTGCTGTAAGACTGAAGCTGAAGCTTGGTCTAAAAGGCGTTGTGGAATCCATCCCTGAAACAACAATGCATTTGCAAGAAATGTCTTATTCAGCTAAAAATAGCATGTACACTGTACTATCTTTCATCTACAAAAGCGGACTATAAATATCTTTATTACATCTAAAATATTTTTCTAAAAGGGAAAAAAACTATTAATGATATATTCACAACTATGTTTAGCTAGGAAAAAAACACAAATTTCTGTAATAATACTATTACTATTATTCCATGAAACTGCCTAATACAACCGAGGCATCGAACACCAGTTAAGTTAGAAACATGCGCTCAGTAAACAGACATGAATATGTTCAAAGACTTTTCATTTCTTTAACTCCAGCATTTTTGCTCACGTGAGAATCTAAAGGTCTGTGTGTGCTCTGATTTGCAATAACAATTACATAATGCCTAAAATTATGGCTGCCACAATAGACTGCTAGCAGTCACATCATACTGTTTTGCTGCATGGAAAATGGCCTGGATTCACAAACAGGTTTTTAAGTGAGAATTAGTTTAGTTTATTCCTTGTTGCTCCTTGAGGAGCATAGGGCGGCAACACATTAAGCGAGAATATGATGGGTAAATACCTTAAGGTCTGTGTCCATGATCCAGATAAAGATACTTTTCTCAGGCTCACCAGGAATAGGTTTAAACGCCCATCCACCAGGACCATTGTAGCCCCTTCATGCATATAAAAATTTGTTGTAAACAGGATGCAAAAAAAAAAAGAGAGCACCATTTAACATCAAACTGACTTGCACATGTTCTCTGACACTTTAAATTCTTCTACAAAACATAAGTAGATTCCCTCCGTTTATCTCGAGTATTGCATAACTTTTTCCTTACACCTTGCGCCCTGAAAGTCTTCACCCTATGATAATAAGTTTCACACAATTTAATTTAAACTGTGTAGTGTAACAAAGCACATCTTGCTGTGCATAATTAAATGAATCAATAAGGGAAGAAATTGTTGGTCCTTCTGGGATTGTTTTACTATGAATTACTTCCCTTAAGTAGCTTTCTCAACCAACCAGTTATTTTGTTATATTTGAAAATAGGCAATGTCAACTGGTCAAGAGCCATGTTTGAGACGGTTACTGATAATTAACTTGTATTTGGATTTCTACTCCAACAGCTAAAAATGACAATATAAGAATAAGTAATACTTGAAGTCTAGTTTATATTTTAACAAAATATTTCTTTGTGTGGTACTTTATGTTGGTGTACACTGTGTAAATAGTTTTTTTTTTAATTTCTGCCTTGTAATGTACTTTCATAACAGGAGCTCTCTGTTCCATACAGTTACCATCTTTCACTTGAATTTAGTGCAAGAAAGCAAAATCTATATGTCTTGCAAATCACATCACTTAAAAGTTAAAAAAAAATATGCTATTTAAAACAGTGTTAACGATGGTTGTGTTTATTTTAGGTTAATAGAAGTAAATATGGAAACACATTGTACTTCATGCCACCACTAACATTCTAAGTTTTCAATTGTATGGTTCTTCATTCATATTGAATGAGTTAACACTAGACCAGTGGCTGCTTTGGTATATCATAAATTGTGGAATGCATCAACTGATGCTGTAAATATCTTGCTGTACTGATTTTACAATCTGGTAAATGATGTGCTGCTTTAAAACCTATTCTAATTTATGGACCCACATGTCAGACATGGGTAAAATGTCACAACTGATTTCATTTTTAATATTTGTCATAAATAACATTCATTGTTGGAAGTGTATGGTCTTCAGAACTCACATGTTCACCAACATTGGCTGATACTTCAGCAGCCTTTCAGATAAACGCTGCATGAATCATAACTGTTACTGTGTGTGACATGTACAAGTGCCATGCTTGTGACAAATGTTTGGGCAAAGCACGTAAATCAATGGCTAATAAATGATAAAGAACACTAAAGACTGCAGTGTACTATGATTGTATACAGCAGTATATGGTTGTATATAATACTAACATTTCTTGGTGTGTCAACTAACACTTATCACTGTATAGGCACTATGTCATACAGACACCTAATGAAAATCTGTTTTTGCCTGTATTTTTATAACTCAGCAGGTGAAATACATTAACATAAGTCTTTTTCCAGTTTATTTTTTGTTATCAAATACTTAATACGTTAGCTGGCTTAAATGTTATTACTCGCATCAACTAGCAAATGCTGCCATTTTAGTATTACAGTCTAAGACACATACCTTCAATTTTTTTACTTATTTGCACAGTTATGACTATAACTGTTTAAATGACTAAGTGATTCATGAAAATGACAGCTTTCCTCTCTTTTAGTCACGATTCAAAGAAACAATTAAGCTGCTTGAATAAAAGTCTTTCAAATGGTATACACCATGTGGGGGAGGGGACAATGGTGAAAGGAGAGAAAGTCGGCCTCTTCAAGAACTTAATAAATTCCCAACTGCCGATTTTTCAAAATCCAAATTAAAGTTCTTTCTAGTTAAAAAGAATAATGAGGAGGTGAGCAATGGCATAACTTTACACTCTTTCATAAAAAAAAATCATGTGCTTTACATGTTACTTGCTGACAGCATAAGAAAAATGTGTTACACTTGCTACTTTATGACACTTTTTTGTGAATTTCTAACCCATCATTGTACCAAGAACAATGTGTCTCTGGAGCACTAAGATTTCTATTTCTTCGCCTCCTCACCCATTACACACAATGTTTTGGGAGCAGACAGTTTCCTTCTTCCTAAATGTCAAACATTGTGGCTTGTTGTCAATGTCTGATTAAAATTGATGGAACAAGCAACTAAAAGGCAGCCGTTAGCTTTGAGTTCATATGTCACTTGTGCCACACAAAAGAAGTACAGTCTTACTGCAAGCACTCTGATGGTGGGGAAAAATAAAAAATACCTACCTGATGTGTTCTTTGGTTGGCGGGCAATCAGGATGAGTGACACCTTGGCCAGCAGACAGGTAGATCGCTTCCCTTACTCCCCAACGTCGCAGATTAACAAAGTCTCGGCTAGACACAATACCTCCAACAGCCTGGTTGGCAACGTTAAGAGAAATGTCGGTGCATTCATCAAGGACAGCCACAGTCTAGAAAAACAGATATCAAAATTCACCTATAGAGACTGACCCTAGAGTCAGTTTACAGTGTGGATGGTGTATGTTGGGGGGGGGGGGGGCAGGAAGCACAGCAGTCTCAGACATCGGATTTCTTTTTCATTCACTCCTTGAGGGGTATAAAGAAATTGAGTTATATACAATTAGCAATTCACCCATTCTATCCATTATGGTGTACAATGGTCCTAAAGTGTTGAATTGTAACAGCAAATACAATCACAGCCAATGTTTAGGCAGACGATATCATTAAAAAATGTTTTTTCTAGATTATTTTGAATTATTAGTGTCTTGTTTTGAGTCAACGGGGTTTTAAAAACCATGTTCAAGTCTCACACAAAAGTGTGGAGTGCACCCAATGGGATGAGACAGCTAGGGAAAAATCAAATGCTTCTAAGGAGCTGGAATATTTAGCAGTGTTAATAAAAAATAACAACAGCAACTCAGATACAATAAGTAATGTTTGATTAGTTGTTTGTGATCAAGCACTGTGTGACTACCATGATGAGTAATGTTTGTTGCTGATGATCAAACAATATGTGACTAATGCCAAGATTCTTAGTGACAGGACACTCCCAGTACCTTGCACTCTAGCAATGTTGGATTCCAGGTAGGAGCTTTATTGATATTGTGCACCATCTCCTCCCATAAACTCTTGGCATCCATGTCCACTTCACCCTGAAACACAGCAGAGTATAAATGTACATTACTTAATTTATCATTGTAATTAATACCCTTCCTATGTCCAGTGGTTAAAAGGTACAAATTTGATTCTTAGAAGCCAAATACATTTGAGCATGAATTTTGAAAGTGATATTTTTCTTTGTTCTGCACATGACTGTACATGTCAACTCTGAAGCAGGATTGAGAAATACAAGCAATAGGAAAAGAAAATGAAAAAGTAAGCTTTACAGACAGTAGGAAGTGAAAGAGGCATATTTAAGTTGTAGGAGGACTTAAAGAAAGTTTAACAAGGATGAGCAATGGTAAGAAACAGAGAAAATGCTGACACTACCTGCAGCCTATAAACTTTGCCACGCCCCTTCACTTTTTGACTGTGTATAATTCCTTCCTTCAGCGAGTCTCCTGTTTCCAGCTTCCACCTGGATTCGTCCATCACGAGATACTCCCAAAGAGCATCCCAGCACTCCTTAGCTACAGAGCTGTACTCCTCCAACTGCTAATGTGATAGTAAAACCACCTTCTTTAAACTCACTAAATTTATGTTTAACACCATAAGCTTTCAGTAATGGTATGCTATAATTGATTTTAGGCATATCATGAAGAAGTACATGTTAAAATTGTTTCTCAGAAGAGAGTGAGCGAAATGTAATAAAAATATTGTGCATAATCTGAAATGGTGAAAGGCAAACATGACAAAAATTCTCATTTGTTTAGTAGCTATGCTAGCACTTTTCTTACTCAAATAAGACACTTCAGAGGAAAACCACTGAGAAACATTGAGTCACGCTGCATCCCTAGATAGGTTAGCTGAACACTTAGTTCAGAACAAAAATCATCTTATTAACCTTCTGGTACTAGCTCAAGAAATCAACGCCAGACATGAAAAGCAGGTACATAGATCAAAAGCATTTGCACTTCACCTGTTTTGTGTTTCTGGCAGTGGCTGTTGCCTCACCCTCTTCCTCTGTATCTGATCCTGAGGAAAAACAAGCATTAGGCCATAACAGTATAAGCAAATGTTAACGTTTTCAAAAAAGAAAAAGAAGCTGAAATTTAATACAGTGACAGGATTTATGGATTTGTATGTACACACATGCATGTGTTTAACTGCAGTTGTGACCATAAGCATGCAGGCATATAGTAAACATGAACACTATGGTTCTACTATTCTGTGTTTCTTTGTAGAAAATACAGGACCTTCCATACACCTGTAGACAAGTAATCCTAACCTATAACATGAACAAGCAATGTCATCCTGATTGCAGAAACTTACGGTTGCCATGATGTTTGTGGTGGTGATGGTGTTGATTATGATGGTGGTGTTTATGATGAAGGATATGATCACTGTGACTCACTCCATGCAAGTAAGGCTTTTGCTCCTCGTGGGAAGTAAGATGCAGGCGCCGTGACATTGCATGAAGAAACCGCGACATTTTAACAATTGATAATTGCCAATCTGCCTGTGTTGCTGGCTTTTAGTAAATACTCAGCAAAAGTCCTCAGAAAGACAAAACCCAATTGGCAGCTGGCAGTCTCACAATGTATAATTCATAAAATGTTCCTGAGGTTTCCTTGAACTCTTAATGATAAGCATCAATGGTACGGCGTTAAAGCACGCCAGAAGACAGTAACAGATACCAAGTGGAAATGCTTACATAACTCGTCTCTGCTTCACTACCTAAACAGACGATCTGTAACACGAACACACACTACAGTCCTGAGAAGACGTGCTTGTTATCGGCTTGAGGGTATAACGTCCGTAAACGGTAACAGTTCCAGATCTAGAAGTCACGCCACGTTGCCACACCAGAAACACGTGATCTCTGACAGCAACTCAAGCGGGACAGCTGGTGGTCATACACTGCGCTGGATAACTCTAAGGGGGGAAGCGTCCTTAGTCATACCCCACCGCACCTGTGGTATATTGCAAGTTTCCCCACCTCAAGAGCTGATCGACCTGGTTGCCTACAGCCTGTGAATACGAGTGGCACACCACACTGGACACGTGGGAGCCCTATGTCACTCATGCATGCAATGCTAGCGATGAAGCACGTGGGTCGGGAAAATAAATTTGTTCAGTGCGGTTGCCCATTTCACCATCTGCCACCCTGGGTAAAATCAGCGGATCAAATCCTCGTAATTAGAGCTGCTGTTTTGCCAGTTCCCTTGGGCAACGAGCCTCAACATCTCAGTGGAAATGGCTTTTTGCTGATTCCAAGGATTAAAAATTCGCTCCCAAAGGTCGGTCGGTCGATGTCACAACTTGCGCAAGGGGGTGTTTCTTGACCGGATTTTCTCCCGCCAAGGGCCTTAGGGCTGCTGACGATTAAAGCCACCCGCCTTTACTATCACTGCTGGCCGGCGTGCGTGTTACCTAACCTGACGAGCCGTCGCACCTGGCAATCCACTTCAACTTCACCCTTCACCGCTCATACCCTGACAAGACAGCTCTGATTCTACGGCAGGCGTGTCCACACACGCCATGTGCCATGTCGTAATCTTTCCGTTGAGAAATACCCCAACCCCATCCCGCCAACCACTATACCGCAACAAGAATGCTAACATATTGTTGAGAAATGTAATAACCCAAGACTGTTCTGGAAATCATATGAATGAGTGAGGTGATGGCGCTTTGCTGCGACTTCGTGGCGGCTTCGAAGCATGTGTAGAGGTCGTCTCACGTTCGAATTTCCTCGTATGTCCGTCAAATGCTGCTGCTCAGATCACGTGTAGCCCCCAACCCCAGTTCGCGATCCCACTTCAACACTGAGCGGCTAAGTTCGTGTGTACTCTCGACTCGCCTCCGACACGCACCCTCTGTGCAACAGAGCTTTCTTTCAGTACTCGCGTCCTCCTATCTACCCCGGGTAGGTGGCCTGACACCGACCGACGGTTGCTGTCGTCGCCACCCGGTGACTAGGGAGCAACACGATCACCCCACTGTAACCTACTGACCTGCCAGCCAAAGAATGGGCCAACACAACAGCGACATAGCCAGGACGCAGGAGACCGTGTACACGTACTCTCCTTTCACGCGATTGTGTATCAGTTCATGTCTGCACTGCTACACGTCCTCTCTGTACAACAACGTTTTTCTAAATCTACTTTAATATACGAGTATTCCCCCTACGACCGTAACTTTATATAAGCCTATACTACATACTTTTGCAACCGTTAAAGACCAACCCGAATGGTTTGCGATGTTTGCCTTTATCGGTAGATACAGGCGATATAAAACTAACCTGTAAATTTTAGCCTCCAAAACCCATCCGTTAATTAATTATTCACTACGATTCGCACTTACGATCAACAAGCGTCGCTAACAGTGTACTACGTCACACTAGTGCACAATTCACAACATCGGCAGCAGTCAACACCAAACAGAGAGAGAGCGAGCGACAGTTCCGGTTATTGGGATGTTGAAAGTCTGCATTTCTCGTGGTTCTGAAAAAACTGCTACTGTAGCACGAGAAATGAAGACTTTAACGTCCGAATAATTCCAACTGTCGCTCATTCTCTCTCTCTCTCTCTGTTTGGTGTTGACGGCTGCCAATGTTGTGAATGGTGCACTAGTGTGACGTAGTACACTGTTAACGCCGCTCGTTGATCGCAGGTGAGAATCGCGTACTTTGCTAGCGGATAATTAATTAACGGATGGGTTTTGGAGGCTGCAATTTACAGGTTAGGTTTATATCGCCTGTATCTACCGATATCTGCAAAAAACGCAAACCATTCAGGTTGGTCTTTAACAATGAAGATGGTTCTAACTGCACACTTGTGTCCTCCTTTCATATACTCCACTGCCTCTTTTGAAAATGTGTATTAAATAACAGCAAGGGCTGAATGTGTTTATTAAAAGGCACTTTAGCAGAGCTTTGCTAAATAAAATGTGAGTATATAAATACAAATATATATTGGCGAATATTGTCTATGTGTGCTCAGCATCCATTCAGCAAAGTGACCTACCACCACCACTGCCATTAACATCAAAACCAACAACAGCAAAGGCGGCAGCAGTAGTATATAAGCAATGTTTTTAAAAGTTGACACATGGTTTTAAAAAATATTAAACACATAGTTTTTTTATACATATTAAAAAGTTTTAAATATTAAACTTTTTTTTTTCATCAAATTCAAACACTTGTTTTGCTAGTTTTTAATCCTTTCAGACTGCAGCCATTGATCAATAGTCTTAATTACTCCAAATTGTTATGATTCCAAAAGAGAAGTAGTACCTTGACATACCAAGTTTTCAATGGCCACATTTCTTGACTAGGATTTTAGATTGTATACCAATCTTTATGGTATATCGTTTTGCACCTACTGGACCCTGGTCTGCTTTTAATCCCCAGTAATTGTACCTCCAAGATAATGTTTTAACCTTGATCAAGAGCTTTAGGCTTGCTAGTAAGAAAGAAAAAGTTTGTCTCAGAGCATACAAACCTTCTGGTGTGGCTACAGGTGAGTAGTACTGCTCATTTGTAACAGTGGACAATGCATCATCAGGCGCTAACAGTCGTTGTCGATCACTAGCCGAAGGGGCCACACTCCCATAATCTGCAACACAAAATGCACTGGCCTAATTCCCATAGACTGCAACACAAAATACTGGTATTATGAATTATTGTTTGTTTTTTTTTTGAAATACCTTTCTTCCCCTACATCCTAGCCAGACTACTTTGCACTTTGATGACCATGCACTCTCTATGCCTGTCACCAGAACCGCATATGGTGATGATGATGAAGATGATGATGTCCATTTATATGGTCACAAGATTTTCAGTTACCATGATGAAAAACAAAGGAACTCTCTTCCTTTCCATGTCCACCATTTACCCACCATCAAATCCTTGAAACATGCACTAAAAACATATCTGTTCCATGAGCATTACTCCTTGCACTAATCCGCATAGTTGTCAATAGTGTGATTATAATCAATTGACTAGTTTGCCTGCCCGCCTTTCTCTGCAGATTTATGACACTCTCCATCCTTATTTTTTTGTTCCCTGATTCCTTTTTGTGTCTTCTATACGTATTTGTTTTCTATAACTTGTTTGCTTCCATCCTTAATATTCTGTCTATATCTCCTACTTGTCTTAAGCACTGAGAGCATGGTTCTTCATGTGCATGATTATGAGCTTAATAAATTACACAATTATTTTTATTAAGCATATATTTCCTCACAATGGAAGATCCATGCTATTGACCAAAAAATAAGGATGGAAACAAAATCACAAATAAATAAAAATTTGAAACAATAAATAAAATGCATTGATGGAGTTGCTGGAATAGGGGTAAAAAGAGAAAGCAAAGTGGGAGTCTGCCTATCAGAGAAGGTGTATTAATCAAAGAAATGCACAGGACTACCTCATGATGATTTCAGTTCTCATGTAACAAAAATGATACATTAGCACACCAATAAAAGTTAAATGTGTGTATGCATACATGCATGCATGTGTATGTAAATATATCTTTATGAATGTATTTGTTGATTAGAAAGGTACAAATTCAAGTATATGTGCACACACATGTATACCCTAAGTCTGGTTATAGCTAATCCAGTAGACTAAAAGAAAAGAACTTTTATTCATGAAATGCCTCAGGGTGAATAATAAAACAGTGAGGTGAGTCAGCTTAGTTGTTACTTACTGTACACATCTGCTGACAGACGCTGGGCAGCTTTCCTCTCCTGTGGCAGAACTTTAAAATCAAGGAACCAAGTTTCCACCCATGCAAGAACAAAAGAAATGATGAGGAGACAATAACTCAGAGGATTGATACTGCTGTTTGTGCCCTGAAACTGTAGAAAACACCAGGAGATAATATTACCTTGGGTCTCTTTTGGATATATCAGAAGGAAAACTTGAATTCACATTCTGGAACATGCAAAATGGCATTATTATGTGTACTACCTTCAGAATACTCTAGAAGACAACTTTATGTGCACTCTGTGCAGAACAAAACAGTTCTTCTCTTATGTTTCTCTTCCCTCACAACAAATAAAGAAGCATCTTTACCTTTACTCAAAAAACAAAACTGAACTATTAAAGATTCAAAAGAAGATTTAAGCAGAATGTAACTAGATCTGTATGCCCTCCAGAAAACTTTGTCAATGAGAGAATATCTTATGAGTTTGGCAATATCTTTTAACATGCCCCTTGTCGACACATCTTTCATCATAATTAACTGTCCACCTAATCCTGCAAGGTTAGCATCTGTGTTAACCCTACCTGCTTCGCCCTAAAGAAAACTGGGTGTGTTATCTTCACTTTATCTTTGGTGCATAAGACTTAACTCTCTTGGTTTGAAAGGCCATGATCGTGGCTTTGCCGGGTAGCACGGGCAAGGCGATTTTCATTACTTTTTATTGCAAAGTTCAACTTTTCTCTTTTCCAAAAATGTATAGTTTTCTTGATCTAATGTTTATCTCAGAGCAGCAATAATAAAAAAACAAACTTCACCACTGTCGTCTTCGCAGTCTTCAGTTAAAAGCCAGTCATTGTAATGTTATATTTTTATCTTGAACCAAGAGGGTTAAATTGATTTAGCAAGTTCTTGTTTGAACTAACAAAAGCTTTGAGTCAATGATGTCAGTGTTGTCTTTGCCAGCTATTTATATATATCAACACTTTATGAAAAATTCAGAAAACTGTATGGACTCACATCAAAAAGGAATATTTTGCATATAAGAAAAACTGAAGAAAGTGTTGTAGTTATCTGCAACAAAAAAGAAAACAATTTTAGCTCTAAAAATCTATCTGCAATCTACTTTTTTTACCTTAACTGAGCGTAGTGTGCGAGAACTTTACCTCATAACTATGGAATTCCCTTTAGTTCCAAAGCCTTGTAGGATCTAACCCAAGTGTGACCAGAACCTTTCATTTTCCAAAGACAAAATCTTTGCCTACAGGATTCATCCTGCTTTCTTGCTTAATGTTTTTTTTTTTAAAGGAGTGTCAGTTTTTTCACTTTAATTAAACATTAACCTACCATAAACTACCAGTGTTTTAGGTGTTAAGTATATTTCTGATGTATTCATTTGACATGATCCAAACTTTGGGTACACTTGACCTGTATCAGCAAATATAGTTTTGTTATTAAAAACAAATGATGATGAGAATAATCAGTTTTGAACCTTTAACAGAGATTTGTGACCACTTGTGACTGTAAGACATTCTTTGTTTCACAGTTCTGCATTAAAAAGGTTTTATAATGCACATTTTTTGACACCTGTGTCAAAGACCACTTACAGCTGCTGTAAATCATCAAAACTAAACTTTTACTAGCATGCAGGGGATGTTAAAAATATGCTCAGTGGGAGTGATTGAACTCTAAACTGACACTTTAGTGGACTTCAAAGCTGTAACAAAAAAACGGTTGTAGATGAATATACTTTTCAACTTTTTGTACCTTTTTACAATCTACCCTTTCTCTTCTTTCTTTCTCTCTATACTTGTTGTCCTCCCTCTCTTCAAACATTTTAAGCTTTGATTAAGGTAATATATATTTATTTTATTTTTAGTTACCACTCTCTACAAACATTTTGCTTAAACCACTTACCTAGTCCTCTTTGTACTTAAGTGGTACATAAGGCATCTGCTAGAGACCTCTATTTTTGTCAGAAGCAAGATATAGTTGTTCCAGGTTAGTTTCTGGTCCATTAGTTCTCTTTCTAATAATCTTTGCCACATTTCTTTGGCCAACTACATTTACTCTTGCCATCAACTGTCCAATAAAGAGCTATTTTAGGTAGTACCTCTGGTTTCATTCTGCACACATGCCCTAGCCACATCCCTCTTCCTTTTTGGATTGTGGTTGTCACATTTTTGCAGCTGGCTCTATGGGGATTTCTTTGTTGGCAATTACACTTAGCTAGAATATCTTAAAGATTTGGAAGATCTCTAGTTTCTGTCATATCTTCCAGCATTCATTCACATAGAGTAAGACTGAATGGACGCTGCTTTTATAGATACTTAATGCTGTATTCCTCTTTTGAAATTTGGACTTCCAAATTTCTTTTGGCATGGCAAAGGCTTGATTTGCTTTGATTTTGTTCTTCTCATCTTTTTCCTATTTTCATATGTTCATTACTAGACTGCCAAGTTATGTAAATTCATGAACTTTCTCTACTTCTTTGTTGTCATCTGCTTGTTGTTTTGCACATTTATTTTTGATTCACTTTTGGTCAGATCGTCAATCTTTCCCTTATCATCCGTGTGTTGCCTGGATAGTGTAACAATGTCATCAGCAAAATCTAAGCCTTCCAGTACTGACATAAGAGTCCAGCAGATTTCTCTCTTCTTGTCTTTTGCTGTTTAATTCATAAGTCAGTCCATGGCCAGTATGAACAGGAATGGTGAGAATGCGTCTCTTTTTGACACCAGTAGTAATGTTGAAGTTGTCTGTTAACTTGCTGTTACTACAAACCACCTGACAATAAAATCTATATACAGTGCTTTTATTTCATTTACTATTTTCTATGGTATTCCACAGTGGCATGTGATTTTTCATAATTTTTCATAATTTTTCATGATGACTCATGGTGCAGCTTCCTCAAAGTTTATGAAAAACAATGTGCATTGTTCTATAATCTGCCATAAGATGAATATTTGATCATTGCATGAACTTTCTTTTCTCAAACCTGTTTGGTACTGCCTGATGATGTTATTGAGAACAGTGGTGAGACTTTTCAAAATGATTCGACCCAATATTTTGCTTGTCTGTGGTAACAGGGTTAAGCCTTGCCAGTTATTGCAGTCCCCTAAGTCACCCTTCTTTGGCAATTTTACCCTTCTTCCATCCTTCTGATGTTTTTTCAGTATCTCATATTTTTGGAAGATCCTGCAGAGCGGCTTCAGGATTTCTTGTACCCCCAGCTTTAAGATTTCTGGGATAAACCCATCATACAATGTGGCTTTGCAATTTTGTTGGAGAGCTTCCTTTACTTTTGTCAGTAATAGGGTCTAGATTAAATGTCCAGGTCTTCACTTCCTGAGATATTAACTGGTAGTGAAAGGGTTGGTCAGTTGCTCAGATTGCTCCTTTAATCTCTCTACTTTCTTACTATCTTCTGATGAGGTTCCCATTATGAGTTTTTAAACTTTGATCTTGACTGCCAATTCTATTTCCTTATAGTATATCTGTGATCTTGTAATCATGTCTTGCTGCTTCTTCTGCTCATATAGACAGGTTTTCTACAAACATTCTTTTTTCTCTTATAGCTAGCTTTCCTCTTTACTTCCTTGTCTTTCTGGAAATAAGCTATCACCAGCTGCTCTTTTAGGTGTGAAGACTTTATGTTCAGCAACTTGTGTTTTATGTCTGCTCATTGTGTTTCCACATTTCCATGGCGATCCAACTCTCATTTACTGGGGGTTTTTTTTTGTAGCAGAATGTTCTCCTTAACCACTTTATTCATTGCTTGGTTAAAATTGGTGACTGTCATCTGGGTGTCATCTATCAGAACACTGAATTTATTTTCAATACTATGACAAATTTCTGCTGAATTGCTGGTGACCTATGTTGGACAGGTCAAGGAGTAGTGACTACACAAAATGTGGTCCACTGGTCCTCCAGGTAACAGGGGTTGGGCAATGAACTAATAATTCATTTCTGTAAAAAGATACTATCATGGAAACTGAGACTACAGACAATCCAGCAAACATTGGCAGTGGAAAGGTAGACCAGGTAACTGGAGTCATGACATCTGGAGACCAAATCTGACAACCTGCTTTCACCTAAAAATCTTATTGCTATTGGTTTCTGGAATGTGAAAACACTAAACCAAACACAAAAGTTAACACAGGCCTTCCAAGAAATGAATCATTACTGATTTGACCATCTTGGAATTACAAAAGCATGTTCAACAGGCAAAGGAAAGGGAATTCTTGCAAATGGTGACACTATCTTGTGGTCCGGAAGAAACGATGATCAACACAGAGAGGGGATTGCAATAACTATCCCTAAACAACACAAGAACTCCATGCTAGAATGGAAGCCAATCAGAGAACGCCCGCTGTATACCAGGATACCAGGCACAACTCCAGATTCATCAAGCTTTCCATCCTGACCTGCCATGCACCTACGGATGGGGAAGAGGATGAAGAAGACTATACAGCAGCTTACAGGCATCAATGGAAAACATTCCTAGCTATGATGTAATAATAGTTCAGGGTGATTTCAATGCTAGAGTAGGCAACAAGAATGAAGGAAGGGAAAGAACCAAAGGAAATAAGGGTATACTGTTTATTACAGATAATGGCAGCAGGCTGTGTGAGTTTATTTCACAAAATGATCTTATAGTAAGAGGAACAATTTTTTAGCAGGCAAGACACCTGATGGCAGGACAGAGAGTCAGATCAAGCATTTATCATGAATGAAAAATAGATAGACACTTCAAGACACGAGAATCAAAAGGGAAGTAGACATAAGTAGTGACCATAATTTGCTCTAAAACTGTGCTTATAATGGACCAGAAATGTGCTGAGTGAGTTTTTGAAATACATTGTAGAATAAAAGGATTGTTGAGAAAAGAGGAAAATGCATGAAAGTAAATTATCATTGGGATCATCTTCCAATCTTCTTCTTCTTATTCCTTTTCACCCCCAGTGGAGCATAGGGCCGCAACTACACCACACCAGCAAACCCGGTTCTGGGCCTCCCTCCCCAGTTGGGCCCATGTCATTCCAGCTGCCTCCGGCTCGCCGTGGACCAATCTTCTCCATGTATGTCTGAGTCTTCCAACCCTGCACCTCCCCTGTGGGTTCCAGTCCAGACCTTGTCGTATTAGATTTTCGGCCGGCTTTCGCAGGGTGTGACTGATCCAGCCCCACTTTCGCTTTTTGGGATGTCTATCTTGGCTGGCAGGTTTTTGGTTGACTCTCTCCCACACGTATGCATTGGAGATATTCTCGGGCCATCTGATGTTGAAAATGTGGCGCAGACATCTGTTGATGAATGTTTGGATCTTGTTGGTGATGGTGTTTGGCACACGCCATGTCTCAGACCCATATAGAAGGTCAGATTTTACGTTTGTATGAAAGATGCGGATCTTGGTGTGCCGAGAGAATGCCTTGGAATTCCAGATGGGATCATCTTCCAATAGTATAAGATAAAAGATTACAAAAAACACTCACTGCAATCATCCACCAGTGTTTGGCTTTAAACAGCCCATAGACAAGTAACAGCAGAGTAAATCTCACTGCAGACATCATCTGGAAAAAGATTAACAAAATATGAAACCACAGCAAAAAAAAATATTAAACGAAACTCATCACACACACACACACACACACATGCGTGCACACACGTACATGTATGTGCTCATTGAGCAGAAGGTAGCTGATAATGTGGCAACTTCTTAAACTGGTCAGACTCATACAATGGTACCCATACACACAGGATATCTAATAAATCCAGATTCACAACTGCTTGTGTCCACTAACGTACTGCCTCTAAACACACATGATGCTCTTACTAACTCACCAGTTCTCATGCATACACACTGTAGGTCCATTCCCACAACTCCACTACCTCTACACCCATAAACTAGGGCTCGTACCCTGGCGTGCCCACAAACTAGGGACCACGCCACCCAACACACCCACAACCTAGCGCCTGCACTACCTATGCATCCATAAACTTGAGCCCTCACAGCCCTATAAATGTAATCATAGAAGTAGTTTCTGCTTATTTACACTTGTGTTTCATGATATTACTTTTACTCACCACAGTATCAAAAAGTGATGTTGTAAAGTTGTAGCCCTCCACCTGATGCACAAATGCTTCCCATCCTGTCTCACCTATAAGCTATTTATATTAACAAAGAGTAATGATTCAGTCTTGCTTGGGATAATTGTTTGGTAGCTATCACAAAATATTACCCTCTTTTTAATTTTTTTATCTCCCTCTCTTGTCCTATCCTAAATCAATAGTCTGATGTTTGTCTTCTGCTTAATCCCACTCCCTCTTACCTTTCACTATGTCCATAAGATGCTAAGCACAGAGGTAGAAATGCTTGCACTTGTACCATATGCATGTGTATATACATGTGAATTATTATCACATAGCTATAAAAGCTCACATTATTATTATTATTATTATTATTATCAAACACCCTGGGATCGATACACATTTGTATACTGATCATTGTTTAGATGTGTGAGAATCAGAGATCTAGATGTGATACATAAACAAATCTTTATGATGTATTTTATTTTATTTATTTTATTTACTCACTTGAGTGTATATGACCCACAGTATAAACATGAGGCCTAGGTCAAAGGTCACAAAGAGGCAGAAAGTACGGCGCACTGAGGACATGCGCCCTCCATCTTCTTCCCCACCAACGCTATCTGACACAGTTATATCTGGCATCCTTCCTGCAGGTCTGAGAGAAGAAATCACAGTCCTTACCTTTATGGACTTACCTTACCTTTATTCATTCAACAATAGGAAAAATAAAATAATACTGATCTATGGCACAAATTTCAGATTTTGACAAATTTTCAGAGTCTTTAGTGGCTCTGCCACATTACAAAAATATGACATTTTTTTCTCCCTAAAATATATTTATTTTTTCAGCAAATGATCTTTTTTTAACTTTCCTAATTTTCAATGATAATAACATTTACATTTCCTTCAACTTGCCTCTGAAGACATGAATTCCTTCAGGTCAATTCTGTTTCAAACATCTTTCAAAAGGCATAACACACAACATTATCTTGAAGAGCTTCAAGCTTTGGCTTCCTCATATCTGTCATTCTACAGGCAAGGTCAACAATCAGCTGAAGGCGCTATTAAATATCTACTACACATCAACAAACATTCCACTAGTAACTTTATCACAAACAGTGGGATGGATACATTAACTACATCAACAGAATAAGCTACTGAGGTCATTATCTGAAGCCACACCAGTCTCTCCCTCTGTCTCTCTCCCCTGTTTGCACACACACACAAACACACTTACTTGACCTCTTCATCATCTTCTGCAAGGTGCTCATAAGATCCTCACTGTGCCATTCATTACCCATCTGACTCACCTCTCCATGCCAAAAAACTGTAGTAATGTGCATATGTAATTCAGTGTCTCTTGAACTATAGGGTCTGTTACTATTTACAGTTTTCTCCATTCATTGTCTAGTGTGTTTAGCACAGGTCAACTTAGTGGTCCCAGGAAGCACTTCACTACACATCAAATAAAACACACATCCTGGATGACTCAGAGTCCGGAACTATGTAAATATGATTTGACAGTGATCTTTTGCACTTAGTGTTTAGTATCATTCTGTTATCGGACACTGCATATAAACTCAAACTAGTTTTGAGCATGTACACAGGCCCCCTTGTTAATGCTCATGTGACTGGCTAAGAATCAACTTTAGAGAGAACATAGGCTTAACTAGAGAAAACGTTTTAAACAGCAGCAAGTACAAAGCTTGATCAAAATCAAGGAAATAAATATAAGAATGTATAAATAATAAAAACACTTCTTCTTTTTGTTTTATGCATTGTTGCTCCTAGTCTGTGCAAATACTTTGTACAACATGGTTACACTTCATACCTTGATTTATAACCTACTGGCAATGCCTACAGCACAAGTAGGTTGTTTAGAATAGATAAGCTTTCCAACGTAGTCATACCTGTAGCACAGGTAATCGGACAAGCAGGGCAATGTCTACACAGCATGTAATACAGCAAAGGTAATTTTCATAGCATATTTTAACACAGTAGTACATGTATTTTTATGGTTCTATTTTAACATTACAGAACAATTAATCTTTGCAACATATTTCTCTATGAGACCAAAGGCAGTTTTTCTCATCATGCAAAATTCCTAAGGTATGTAAAATATAATTATAAAGATACCATTAACTTATGAGGATAGATAATCTTCACAGTGTGGCTAATCACTAATCCAGATAACAATGTCATCTTTGTGGCATAGGAGATCTCAGATTCTGAGATATTTTTAGGGTAAGGGTAGTTATCAGTTGCTTTCTGATGTTTTCATGGAACTTTAGTGATTACCGTCTAACATAAATTAGCTCTAACATGTTTACATATTATTATTGACAGAACACAGTGACTCCAACAAATAAATAAAAAATTAATAAAAAATAGCAGCTGTAAAATCATATCTTAATAATAATACTACCCACTGAGTAAAGAAATAATGCTAGGCAGACCCATTATTAACAGTTCCTTGTTTAGATTTGTGGTAAAGGTATGGCACATAAAAATTAATATTTCTTTATGTAACAGCAGCACTGAGCTGTAAGTGAGCTGCTGCAACATTTCCGTAGCGCATCATTTTCTTCTTTTTCACAGTATATGATTAGCTGTTTGTATTTCCTGCCCTAACAGAAATAGTAAATCACAGCTTGACTTCTGGCATTTTCCCTTCCACCTTTAAAACAGCCTTAGTGAAGCCGCTGTTAAAAAAGCCTACCCTCGACATCAATGTATTAGACAATTACCGTCCAGTCTCAAACTTACAATTTCTGTCTAAAATCCTTGAGAAAATAGTTCTCAAGCAACTTCTATCCCATCTGAACTCTGAAAACTTGATTTCTCCATCACAGTCTGCTTATCGCCCTTTTCACAGCACTGAGACTGCTCTGCTAAAAGTGACAAACGACATTTTGTCTGCTCTGGATAGAGGTGACATCTCATTTCTCACCATGTTAGACCTGTCTGCTGCCTTTGATACCATAGATCACACTACTCTCATTCACAGACTCAGTACTCTCTATGGCATCTCAGGCTCCCCATTCAGCTGGTTTCAGTCATATCTCTCAGATAGGACTCAGCCAGTTATAGTGTGTCTATTCACTCAGGGGTCCCACAAGGCTCTGTACTTGGTCCCATCCTCTTCATCTTATACTTGAAGCCACTTACCACTCTAATTCAATCTCACTCTATACCCCATCAATCCTATGCTGACGACACCCAGCTATATACCAGTTGTTCTCCTTCTCAGGCTCACACTACTATCCAGAGCATCCAACATTGTATCTCGGATATTAGGCTATGGATGACCCACAACAAGTTAAAGCTGAATGACGGAAAAACAGAAGCTTTACTTTTTTCAAAGAGGAGAGCCAGAGTTCACCCTTCACTGCCTGTTTCTGTTCGGGTAGGCAATGCCGATGTCCCTTTTGTAACTTCGGCACGTAATTTAGGTTACAGAATGTCTGCTGACATGTCTCTTAATAAACACGTCTCTCACATTTGTCGATCTGCATACTATGAGCTCCGGAAGATCAGCTCCATTCGCCATACTCTGTCCGTCTCAATCACCAAAATTCTTATCTGCTCATTTATTCTGTCTAAATTAGAATACTGCAACTCTCTTCTTGCTGGCTGTCCTCAATACCTCCTTGATAAGCTTCAGAAGGTCCAGAACTCAGCTGCTCGTCTCGTTTTTCGGACTCGCAAACATGATCATGTCTCACCACTTCTTCGCTCTCTTCATTGGCTGCCAGTTAAAGCTAGAATAGACTACAAGCTCTCAACTCTCTGCTATGGTTTCTTCGCAGGTCACTCCCCCAGCTACTTTAATGAAATCTTGTCTGTAAAAACTCCTGCCTGGAACCTTCGCTCCTCATCTGACTCCCGCATTTTATCCCTCCCTCTCACAAAGACAGTCACATATGGACAACGGATGTTCTCCCTTTGTGCTGCTCAGCAGTGGAACTCTCTACCACACCACATTCGCCACTCAGCCTCTAAGGCCGCATTCAAACGCTCTCTTAAAACATATCTTTTTACAAAATACTATTCCTGACTTGTACCCCATCTTTATGTTGTCCAGTGTCCCTATGTGTACCTCACTGTCTACTGGTTGTTATGTTTTCGTTCTATCAAATTGTACTGCGCAGAGAGTGCGATCTATCTTATTCGTGATTCTGCGCATTATAAGTTCGCATTATTATTATTATTATTATTTGATTGACAAACAGTAGACATATGAAAATGGAAACAGCCAGAACAGTATGTTGCATCACTGTTAGTCTGTTTAATGCTAGTACTTTTGCACAGTGAGTCAACAATGGGGAGGATGGGAAGTGATGTTTTACATAAAGCCAGCAACTGAGGCTATTTTATGGCACAGCAGCCACCCCTGTTAACAGATGCCACATGCAGAGAAAGAACAGCATGTCCAAAATGAGATCTGAACCCAGAACAGCCAATCCTCACTATAATGGTAACAGGCACTAACTGTTGGGCCACCAGACCGCCCAAGAGTCAACAATGGACTAAAAGTGAAAACTATAATGCAAATAGCTAACAGGCAAGGTGAACACAGCCAAATGTAGGCTTAAGTAAAAAAAAAAAAAAAAAGACATGATTACTATCCATACCATAGATTTTGTCACATCTTAAATGAATTCCTGCACTACCAAAGAAAATGTCAAACCAATTTGAGATGGAAATGGCACAGTGTGGTCCACTTAATCAACTACTATGTTGGTTAATACCACTAACAACTAGATGTTCTGGGAGGGAGAAATAAATCCACCACATACCTTGCTCCATGTGCAAGTGGCATGGTGTTGCTGTAAGTGACACTTGACAACAGCTTCCTTCTCTCATCATGTGTTTGTACACCACTAGGGATAACATCACCTGGTGCCTACAAGTAACACTAGACAGTTATGCCAGATGACATGGCACCAACAAGAAGGCTAATAATATGAAGATGATAATGTGCTTAAGATTAAAACAAGGCGGTAGTGATGACATAAGATAGGTGTAAGCAGGATGACTTGGGTGACAACGACAGGAAACTAATGGAATGATGCTGCAATGTTAAGACATACACAGGTTAGCAAAAAAGTGGAATGAGGTAAGGAATGTAGCAGTCACACAGCAGACTATGCCCATTAAATGGCATGTTACAACAACAACCAATAGTGTTCTCTTGTATCGCTGAGTAAAGACATGCTGTACAAATTGGTATTTTTTTAAATACAGCAGTGTAATCTGATACAGTGGGGTAGAGTTAAATACAGATATGTCAAGAAATTAATAATAATAATTGGATTTAAATAGCATATCTCCCCACATGGCAGCAAGCTCAGTGAAATTTACGAGACAAGAGGTAGTAGGTAATGATGCTGTATGATAGAGACGGGCATAATAATCAGACAAACAGACATACACATACACACACACACATGAACATTGCCAGGAGCATGAAAGAATGCAGAGATAGGAGTAAGGCGGAGAAAGTAACATAAGATTTTTCATAATAAAAGAATAAGAGATCTTTGAAAATCAATAAATTTGGTAGCGCACACAAAATACTTTAAGAACCAACAACAATTAATGCTTCAGTCTGAAAATGCCTGACATTTTCAGTGATAGTTCCAGTTTTTATGTGTTCTGTTGTAGTCACTGTAGTACTCAGGTCTACAAGATTTAGCCTCAGCTCTATCACAAAAAGGAGTGTGGCACACACATACAAGAAGCTAGAAACTCCACATTAGTTTTAGTTTTAATATCATCCCATCCCTTTGTAATATATTCCTGCTGAACATGAGAAAAAAATCTTTAAAAGATTTTAACTTTTAAACGCCCATAAGAAATAACTAAAATACATGAAGACTGGCATGTATGTAAACTGGCTTCAATAACGAACAAAAAGGACAAACAATATTATCAGAATGAGAAGATAAACAAGATAAACAATACTGCTGGAATAGGGTCATGGACACAGCCCAAAGTTATTAGGGAGAAAATTACTGTGTGTCACATTAAGGTGTAGTGAAACTGCTTCTTTAGTCACAAAGCTTCTCTAAAAAGGGATGGAGAAGGAAAGTTTTAAGTGTAGATGTAGTTGAAAAAGAAATGGAAATATCCTTGACAGTGACACTATGAAATAATTAATATGTCAGACCAAAAGCATATGTAGGCTTGCTATACAGTTACATGTATCATAAAATAAGTATATGAAATTTTTGACTTAACCTACTGTCACAGCTAATGTAACAGCACAGAAATATCACTTAATCTGGTCACTGTACATGATTGTTACAATATTACAAAAGAGTAACAATAATTAAAATGCGTGTCCTTCACCAGGACATTTATGTAAGATCTCTGACACTATTCATAATACCATATTAAAACAATAGCAAAATAAAGCTCACATTGCATTTAAGACCATGACCTCTGTTCATCATCTTTATACTGGATATGACCTGGCAGCCTCGAGTGAAAAAAAGTTTTAATGCCTCCCACATACTAAGCAAATATCACAACTCCAGTACTATGAATCAACACTTGGTAAATGGAGAATGCATTAGTTGGCAAGCTATATAACCACCAAAGACAAATCCACTTATCTCCATTACATTTATAGCTGATACAGTAACAGTAAGAATGCACTTGCCAAGAAGCAGATAAGAGATGATCACCGACTGATAATATCACTGCATAATCTATACATCAGAAACATTTGATGATCCACTTATAAAGCAAATGAGATAGACAAAAAAGTTTGAGTCTCAGTACTAAAAAGGTACTTTGGATGTAATGGGTAGTAGTTGTGCAAACCTCCCTCACCCCTTACCCAGATACAAAAAAAGACGATGGGAGGAAGATGAGTTGAATTTGAATGCTACTCTTGTTGAAAAGGATAATGATGATGGTTGGTATTTATAATGATGAGGATGGTGATGATGGACCTAGAGAATGATGCCTGGATTATGGTAAGGCAAATTACTTATAACATGACAAAACAAATGTGGCTCTAATACATACATAGTATTATTATTTAATAAATTACCTTTCACTCAATCATGACATCATACTGCAAATTGATTTCACTTCCCCCTGTCTTTCTCTCTCTCACTTGCTCTCTCTCTCTCTCACACACACACACACACACATGCAAGCAATCAAAAAATCAAATTCAAAATTATAGTCAGCACAGTCACAGAATGTCAGTAAAAACTATTCCCACTTCTGGAAGTATAAGTGTTTGAGAACATCACAATTGTGCTAAGAAAATGACCAAGTATTCTTGCATGTTTATATGTCTAAGCTGTTTATATGCCTTCCTTAATTTCAACATAAAGTAAAAAAAAAAAATGTATAAACGGAGGAAGCTTTTCTAAAGCTAAAAATTAAAGGAAGCAAAATAAAAATAAAGTTTACAACATCCCAGCAGACTCACTGTACTTTAGACACCAACAGTTTAAATCAGAAAAGTTGCTAAAATAAATTTCAATCACAGTCAATGATTTTGATGTTGATGATGATGGGCATAGTGAAATTGTAGAATGAAATTACTCATAAGTGATAAAATGTAATAGCAAAGAACAAGCCTCTGTTACATAAAAAGCACCAGAATTTTAACGAAAGACCTTACCACGTTCAGTGACATCATAAAAGGCGCAACAGGTTAATTTGGTTGATCATTCCTGATAAAGACCTAAGTTTGGTTGATCACTCCTGGTAGAGAGGGTGAGCTGCCAAGCGTCGGCTACCTCTGAGCCATGATGCGAAATTGTGGTGTTTACTGTTTTCATATGAGGGTTGTTGAAACCTGCAGTTTTTAATGCATGTGATGTTATGGTATCCTCGCTCAGCAAACTACAACTTTATATCTAATTATTCGGCATCTCAGCCGTTTGAGATTATTTCCAATTAATTTACAGATTGACGAAGACTCTCTTGCACTATAGGATGTGAGAATGATCGCCCTTGCCCTTTCTACACGCAGGGTTCGGTTTGTTGTTATTTACGCCGTGCCAGCAGCCAAGGCTATATCACGGCTATCGAGTTCCTACAAACAAGCAGAGATCATCATTCTACATGATCTCTAAGCCAACGAGTCCTGTTAATTCCTTATTTTATTGGCCGCCACATATATATTTTTTATCATTTAGTGAGGCTGCAGCAGCTTCAACTTTCGAATTGCACAATTATATATGCTAAAGGCAAGGCCGCGGGTTCGCGCTTTATTATCAATCGTGTTTTTATTTTTACTTTTTCTGTAGTCTCTTAAACACATAGCGACAATAGCCAGGAATATGTGACTTTGAGAATATTGACGATGAACCTGTTAACACGAGATTACTGACGTTGAAGACTTGAATCTCAAACATTTTTGTTTCTTATCAGGGGAATTATTTTCCTGGATTTATGGTTTTACTACGGTTTTAAAAAAAATTAAATTGCATTCCGATGAACCAGACCTCCATAAACATCCAAAGCAACCAATATTTAGCAGAGTGATGTACTGACCTATTACAGAAGAATGCATATAAAATCTTTAACTGCTGGGCTGATAAAAGCATGTGAAGCAACGTAGAATGTTGGATTTCTTCCGATGTTAAAAGAATGGAAAAATTAATCTTGCAGCTAACTGGCTACATAAGGTCTAAAGAAATAACGGCATCAATGGTTATGTGAATGTTAACTGATCCCCAAAATTAAAAGGTATTAGTTTGTGATCACTGATACCATCAATCAGTATTCACCCTGGAATATTTCAATGTTCCATCCCACCCACCCCCAACAACACTGTGACAAAGACAAGAAAAACAGGTCACCACTTAAGAATCAAATCTGTAAAATATCTTTTAATTATTATCTACAAAATCGTTTTCCTGTATTTAATGGATGAGCGAGTGACCTTACAGAGGGAGGATGAGCTGTTAACGAGCACAGGTGTGCAAAGATTTGACAGTCTTCTAGATATAATTTCATTTCATTAATATCCTTTTACATAAGGAAAAGGCTGTTCCTAACCTTCTTTTGAGGGGGTAAGGGATTTGGCGGTGAGGTGTCAGAGACCCCAAACTTCTTGAGGCCAGCTTTTTGTGAGGACAGTGCCCATTTCTCACTGCTTCACCTTGCCCCAACTCTCTGTGGAACCAGGTACCCATTCCCAACAGCCGAGTCAACTAGGATTGTTCACTGCATCATACACTTACCAAACAGGCGCACCTCTGGCTTTGGACAGCAGTGCTTTAATCACTCAGCCATCCATTTCTCCTCTTCTACATAAACCTTCACTTGTGCAACATACAGATGCTCGATTGCATGTTTATTAAAATGTATGTGCATTATGTGTGATCAAGTTAAAAGATACAAATGAATTCTTTTTGTTGGATTTTAGAGAATAAGGTATAAAAAAAAGTTTTGAAAAAATCACTATTTTTGCATAAGTGTTAATACACACAAACTGTTGAAAAGAAAACAATAAAGAGGATTTTGGATTTATTTACTTTCTGCATACAACGTTCTCTACTCCCATTTCACAATAGCTCACACTTCATAAAAACAGCTGCAACAGAAGTCACACTGTTCATCTATATGTTGATCTCTATGCACTTGCAAACCAATGAACAGTAAACTGTGTCAGCAAATTAGTCAAGCTGTAATATACATCTGCTGTGCAAAATAAATAATTAAAGAGAGTAAATGAAGGAATTTACTATTTGCAATTAAATAATCTCACCAAATATATATGTAAAATGGATATTCTTACCCATTACCCCAAGAAATCTCTTCATAAAAATTACTTTGGAATGATAATGCTCTGTTATAGGTCTTTGAAGACTGCAAGTATTTAAGTCAAATGGGGCCAAAGACTTCTGGGACATTACCTGGAAATCTTTGTCGACAAGGGTTATAATACAAAAGTTCCATTTTTCTCCTTCTTTAACAAACATGACACAACATAGATCTCAGGTCTGGACACATGGTGTATGACTCCCCATTTCATTGAAAGTTAGAATATATCTAAGGGAAACAATTCAATGTTTATTTCATCTCACTTGTGGAATGGACAAAAAATCTGTAGTTGTAAAATTACAGTTTGTCTTTAAACTTTCTTTAGACCTTTGTCAAAGCTAGCGGCCATTAGATACAGATGTGCAAGAGTGGTGACATCACCCTCTAATATGCTGATAGAGGGGAAAAAAAACAAAAACCAGGAGAGATCTTAGATCCTTGTTTACCGGAAATCTTCAGCAGAAAACATCCCCTGCAAACAGACATAATTCCTTTTGAACATAATCCATATTCTGTCATCGTATATAGATGGCATCTAGAGACATGATGAAACCTTAGATGATTTGCTTAATAACACCTTTTCTACACTCAATAAAATGCATGATCATTGGCAAACTGCTACTTCTGTGTAGTACTGTCTTCTTCTTCACTCTCTTCATTGGCTACCAATTAAAGCTAGAATAGACTTCAACTCTATGCTGTGGATTCTTTGAAGGCTCCTCCCCAAAAACTACTTTACTGAAATCTTGTCTGTCCACACCCCTACCCGAAACCTTCACTCCTCATCAGACTCGCTCATTCTTTCCCTCCCTCCCACAGAGATAGTCACATAGTGACAACGGACGTTCTCCCACTGTGCTGCTCAGCAGTTGAACTCTCTTCCACATCACATTCACCACTCTGACTCGAAGGCTACATTCAAATGCTCTCTAAAAACATATCTTTTCACAAAGTACTATCCCTGAATTACTTAACTCCCTTGCAGTACTATCTGTCATGCTAACCGTCATGTAATGACTACATCTCACATTGTTTACAGTACCCATATCCCTTCATCCATTACTTTACATTCTACTCTTGTACCTCATCATTATGTTGTTCAGTGTGCCTATACATATCTCACCATTCACTGTCTGTTATCTTTCATTTATCATTATTGGTCTGCGCAGAGAGTGCGATCTATCTTGGCCGTGATGCTGCACGATTTAAGCTCACATTATTAGTATAATCTGTAGAAATTTTTTTTCTCCAATACCAGTTTTCCTGAATATATTTAAAAAGAGAACCTGTATAGACAATAAATGCTTTCTTGTATAATAAATACCTCTCTCTCATGTATAATACCTCTCACCTTTAATCCTTTAGTAGTTCCAATCCACTATCCCTTTACAAAAAAAATACAGATCTTCCCTGAGGTAAACGAATTAGACCCCAAAATTTCCTAACTTGCTGATGTTTCTGAAACTGACCTTAGCACGCCGGAGTATAGAATCTTTGGAAGCATCATAGGGGGCATCTTTGCTGGGTATCTCAAGCACAGTAGGAATGGGGCTGATGTGCTTATCTATCACATGACGAATCATCTCTGCAACCTGGTTTTAAAAAATGAAAACAAAATGCAGGAAATGAGGGAAAATGCTTAAAGTGTGTGCACATTTTAACAATGATAGTAATGCTTTTTATAGAGTACTTTACCCAACTATTAAAGGTGACACAAGTCTCCTTACACAATCAAACAAGCAAAAATAGACAATGACATTTAAAACACCTCATTCAAGGAATATATGTAAAAAAATATATCATTCCACTCTCTCTTTCGCAGACACGCACATAAAAACATTAGACTTTGTGACATGCTATATGCTGCTGCTGTCATTAGAAATATCCATCATTTTTCCATGTCTGAACATTTTTCTACCAATGCTAGTTGGGCACCTATGTAACTATAAAGTAGAACTCTTGGATGGCACTCATTGTACATATGAATTGTAAGATTACAATAAACACCAGGAGTCTTGGATTTTGTGAATATTTCATTCTAATATTTTGTGAATATTTCATTTTTAGGTGTGTGAGGATCTCACACAAACATACAAGTGGTATGCATGCATGAACATGCAAACCCACACAAAATAACTTACAGTCTGGTTGATCAGAATAATTGCAATGTCATCTCTCTTTAAGAAGCCTCTGAAGCAGTCTTCAATCTCTCCAATGCTTGTATCTAGACACACACACACACGAAAATCTCATTTGTCAGCAATGCCAGGAGAAGAGAGATTAAATTTCCCCCTCTTACTACTTTCTCAAAACTCCATTTTATTTCTGCCACATCGTTACTGACTTGCTTAAGCTAAATTAGGACACAAATCTCTAATTCATCCCTTAGTTAAATTTGTAACTTGTTAATATGAAAGCTGCAAAAATTTTGCTTTTGTTTCATTTTATTTGAAAACGTTAATTTTGTCTTTTTGATGGGGATGCCATGATGGTGGACTTAAAAATCTTTTATGTATTGGTTACAAAGTGGTCAAAATCTTAAATTTTAAGGTTTTTTTATCTCAAAATTATATAACTTCTTGCAATTACTGTGATCAATTACACAAAGTTCTTTCTTATTAAAACAAAAAATACCCGTTAAGAAGAATTAAAATACTTACTCTTGTCCACCACCAGAAAATTAGGTTGCCTGTTCTTGTTAATCTCTCCAATGCCTCCTAAGATGAAGCCAGTGCAGGTGTCCTGTAAGAAATAATAATAATAATGAACATTAATATAGCCCTTTTCCAACGATTTGCTCAAAGCACTTTACAGAAATGATATACAAAAGTAAACTGAATCACCAACAACCATGCACCCATATTCACATATAACAGACACGCTCACGACAGAAACACCCACTCAAACACAAAATAAATACAGGCACACATTAGACATGTTGATGTACAGAACAGGGTCGCAGTAAAGTCACTGTTCTGAAAAGATGTGTCTTAAGTTTAGAATTAAAGGTGGTAAGAGAATCAGAGTGACAAAGGAAGATAAGCAATCTGTTCCAAGTTGATGGGGCGTGGTAGGAGAAAGACCTCTGTCCATTTGTCATTGTCATGGTTAGTGGGACTCAAAGAAGCTTGGTGTCAGAAGATGAATGAAGAAGTTGTGTGGGAGTATAGATCGGAGTGAGTATGGAGAGGTACCAAGGACCAGTGCCAGAAATGGCAGAGTAAGTCAGAGTGGAAAGTTTGTTGACTATATGATCCTCCACTTCCAGCCATTGAAGAGATGGAATGATGAGTGATATATGTTCACATGTAGATGGTCTGCAGGTGAGGCGAGCAGCAGTATTCTGGATCCTTTGAAGTCTGTCAAGAAGATACTTGGGAATTCCAGCCAAAAGAGAACTACAATAGTCAACCCTTGAAAGCACAAAAGCACAGATCACAGTTGTAGTTGCATCAGTGATGAGATGACGATAAATGGTATTAATCCTACAGAGTTCAAGGTAAACAATTCTGCAGACATGAGAAATATGAGGAAGTCAAACTCTAATCGAGAATGACACCCAAAGTGTGGACAGAGGTGGAGAGAGGAAAAGCGCAGTTGTTTATGGATAGAGACCAAGGAAGAGAAGGATAACAAAAATTTCTTGGGTAAAGTAAGTAGCAGGTCAGTCTTGTCATCATTCTGTTGCAGATATTTTAGAGCATCCAGGACTTTACATCATCTATGCATTCCTGTGTCCGTAATAATAGTCCAGCGAGTTCAGTAAGTGGAGCTGACTGATAAAGCTGTGTATCATCAGCATAGCTTGCATATGTGACATGGTATGGCGTGAAATAACATCAGACAGAGAGGACTTATACAACACAAAAGAAATTTGGCATTTAAATAAAAATTTTCAACATTCGAGGGATATACGTTAATCTGAAGACACTCTTCTCAGGTAAAAACTTTGTATTGTTAATAAACACTTACCCCTTTCTCATTTAAGTTTGACCCTACTCCTACACACTTAATTCACATTCTTGCGATATTACATATTCCATTTATAACACCAGTAATGGAAATAATATAATACAATAACATTTATCAATTTTTTGACACTGTTTTTTAATTCGTAAAAATATAAGTATGTAAAAGCGTCACTAACAGCTTCGTCGAGTTTTTCGTATTTCTACACTATCCACCACATTAAAAAAATCGAACTGTGCCTTTTTGGGCAAGTTAGTGTAATGAAAAATGTATATAAGTATTTCAAAAATGTTAGTTTACAGTGCCAATCCAATTATACTGGTCAAGACAAAATTGTCACCTCATCCCCAATTACAGCGATCAGTCTTCCTCGAGCGGCCGCAGTCGCCATTTTGTACGGTATTTATCATGTGATTTTTGAAGGGTAAGAGGGAGAAGAGCGAAAACCTATTGTTTTCGAATTTAGCCTTTGCATCAATATAGTAAATCTTTAACTCAAATTTACTAGAAGTAGTACGAGTTTTATTAATATTGTCCAGTTAACTACTCATTTTTGTATAATTGATTAGGAGCGTACGGCTTTACATAATGTCATACGAACTTCCGAAAGTTGACCCCCAACCTAATTCGTCTGCAAGCGCGAGTAAGGCTGTTAAATGTTATTAGTAATTAGGAGGTAATTTATTTGGAGCAAAGGCTCTTTGAAAATAACAGTTCGTGTTTGGACTCAGTTCTCATTATTTACGGCAAATCGCCAAATGCATATGGTTTAATTTTGTGACGTAATAGACTTTCCAAGAATATCACTGTGTCAGAGATATTCGGTGGAACGCGATGCGAGATGTAATACGGGCATTTCCAGTTTCCTTAATCCTTCCTTTCACTTTGTACAATATTGACAATGACTCTAGAGATCACATTAAGAGACAGATGACCATATTCAGCAGAATCACAAGAAACACATTCGTTTCATCGATTCATTATACTATTTGAAATAGGTATCACTGGGTTTAAATGACCAATACATCGTCATCAGTCTTAGCGAATATACGACGACGGGTACACGTAACCATTCCATCTGTCGCATTCTGATTTTTGAATATTGATGTGATATGACAAAGACGTTTAATATAAAAATCCAATTATTGATTGATGTTATACGCATTATATCTTACCAGTACAACCGTAATTATTGACATTAACATCTGGGTTTTAGAAGAAAATGATGGAAATAATTTTTGTTTACCATCTTTCAGGTTCAGGCCCCAAGGGCTTGAGGTGATGCAGCGATGTCTCTGATTGAAGGAATAGGTGATGAAGTGACATGTGGAGTTGGGCTGTTTATTTTTCTTTGTCTGGTTTTGCTAGCCTGGTTGTCCACCCATACTAGAGAGATCCCATTTGTCAGTGTTATTGTGATTGAGATTTCTCAGCGACGTCACAGAAGCAGTGGCAACAATGTAGATGAATCATTATCCACAACAAGAACTGAAAATGTAGAAAGTTCTGGTGCTGCAGAAGCTGGTGATGTCATTCCCTTGGATGCCAGTGGAGGACAGGGTGAAACTGGCTCTGATATTGCCCTTTCACAAGATTCAGTTGACCAGACAATGGAAGCTAAGATAAAAGAAAACCATGAGAGTGATGGTAGCTCAGCATCTGAATGTACAGTGTACCATGTCAATAACCCTGTCTTGCTCTGTCCTTTAGTGGAAAGTGGTGCTAATGAAAGAGTTTCTGAAAGTTGCCAGAATATAGAAACTGAAAACACTGTCAGATCAGCATGCACTGGCACTGAAAATGAAACACATTTGAATGATGATTGTGATGCAAATACTGCAGCAGCAGGAAAGGCTGCCAAACATGATAATGCTATAGTGGAATCATCAGTTGATGACAGCACAAACAGCCATTCTGCCAGGGAAGTCACTCCTTTATGTGCAGAAGATAAGAGCCCAGAATTACGCAGAAGACGCCTGGCTTACTTTACAAAAGTGGAAGCTGATAGCAAGTTGAGGATACCAAAAGGAGATACTCCCACTCTTCAAGATACACCATTACTGCAAGAACAGTTTTTAAACCATGATACAACAGAGCTTTCAGATTCTCAGAATACAGTAGACATAGAATTGAATCAACAGTGTGAAAGAAAAGGTGACGAATCAACTGTCAATGATGCAGCAGAGGTAAATGAAAATGGAGCTGCCAGTGATACAGCATCAGATACACCAACAGCAGATCCAGATGGAGCAGAAAATAGTCAGATTCGTGTCCGTCTCAAATACCTAAATGACACCCAGCGTCTTGTTTATGCCAGTCCTCAAGAAACCATTGGTAACTTTCGGAGGTGAGTGTACTAATAATAATAATACTGCATGCAGGTTTATTTAGTGCATTCCTCTGCTGTAGACTCAATGCACTTTACAAACATTTTCTGAATACAAAACACTTAAAGCACGCATTCAAACTATACAAAACATATCAGCAAGACAACAGCTAAAGACACAACAACAGACATAAAAGATGGAAAAAATCTTTTTCTTATTTATTCTGTTGCCTGTCTAAAATATTAAATCTCTTGAGAGAATAAAATTGGGACCAACTTGCTCATACTTATCATTATTAATTTACATTTTATTAATGAAGCCAAAAGCACCAGGTACATTGTATCCATGTATCATACACTCTGTAAGTTGACTGTGTGACCTATTATAACTTGTGAAAATACACAAATGAACAAATTATGTACAAAAATGATATACTGGCATGTTATTTGACAGTCTCGCATTTTGGGTGCAGGATTCATTTTTCCTCGGAACTGGAGGAAAACAAGATAGTTCGATTTATCTTCAATGGTCAGGATCTGCGCAACGACTTGTCAACACTTCGAGCATACAACATCCGTGACAACAGTGTTATCCACTGCCTGATCACTCAAAATCAACAGAGCAGCCAACCAGCTTCTTCAAGCAGGAGGGGTGATGAAGACTTAGAGATTGGAACTATGGTCTTCCCAATTTTCGGATGTGCCTTGATGTTGATTTGGTATCTCCGCTTTTTTTATAAACAGTATTTTAGTGCTGTGTCCACAGTTTCCTTGGCTGGTGTGAGCTTTATTTACATAATGGCTCTACTGTCATCCATAAGAGGACGCAGACAGGCACGTCAGCATCTGGAGTAAATGAGAAACTAAGCTGGCTTTAAGGGTCTGCAGAAACTTTTCCTTCATGCATTGCATAGTGTGTTCGATTCATTGTGTAAAGCAGGTGTGAAATGGTTATAAACAGCATATGCTGACTGGCAGTAATATTGTTAGATCCCTCTTGTAAACTGCCTTTCACAGTTTAATTTCAGTTGGTGCCTGAGTGATATGGCTTATATTCCAGTGCTGGCCACTTGCTAGCAAAACTGGTGTGATCAGGGGTAATTATGCATGCAAGGAATGGCTGTGTCCTTGCAAAAGCAGGAAGGTCCTGTTGGTATGAATAATTATTTCTTGAGAGTGATGGTTTACCTACAAAGGAAATGACTTTATGTTGCTGAGTCAGCTGGTTTCTTTGTCAGTTGATCAGTTTACCAGTCTATTTCTGTCGTTCTTGCAGTTGCACTGTGTGTTAGACTTGTTTTCAGTCATTTATTTTGTATTTATTTTCTGCGACTTAGTCTGATTTGTAGTCATTCATAAATTCATTCATCTTTCCATCCATCCTTTGATATATATATTTTTTGAAGAGTGAAAGTAGGATTAATATACTTTCGTTTCATATTATCTTTTCTTGAAGTATACAAGTGAAACTGAAATAATTTGTGATAAAAGATATCCAGATTTTACAAGTCTCTCTTTCGCTCAAGCAGCTGTTATCACCACCATAGGTGAAGACTGCTGATGATGGTCATGCCATGTTCATAACATAGTTAACTCATTGATATGTACATAACAAAATACCTTTTATCTTTGTAGCCAACTTTATTTTCTGAATGAAATGTTTTGTTTCATTGTTTAAAAAAATCACAAATCACTTCTGTCATAATCTTAATCGAGCTAAGTTATTTTATGTAGTGCAAAATTACAATTATTTTAATGTCTGTGACACTGAAGTAAAGATGAGAACTAGGGTTAACATGAAGGAGGAAAATATATTTGTTAAACAGGTTCTACAGTATATTAAAATAATCAATTTATGTCCCTTGGAAACAAACTCTGGAGTGGCTTGCGAAGTTTATCAACATTATTAAACCTGATTTTTAGTACTTGGGGATTACTGTTAATGCTGCTTGCCATACACTTGATATGCATGTTATAAATACTTGAAAACCTTACATTATTATTAGTTCCAATTACATTAGCTTTAGTTAGATTCCTAGGGTAAATTGCATTTGTAAATTGCATTAGGTTTGTGGTAGTCAAGAATTTGGTACCTGCAAGTTTGTTTTTTTAGTTTTTTGCTGGAAATATTATTTATTATTAATGATCTTTATAGACACGCTGCTTGTTTGACACATTTTGTTAGATACATACCTGTTAACTATCCATATCAACGTTTACCCGTGGGCTCTCCCAAACAACAGGTACCAGTCAAGGGACAAATGACTGAATGACTGACCTGTTAACTAATGAAATAGTTCAGTAGCTCCAAGTGTGTTGTATGATGCTTGCTACATATCCTTGGGTTCTCGGGTAGTGATGGTTGTTGTAGCTCTAAAATACTTTGGTTTACTGTTGGGGTTATGTGATATTTATGTTTAATGTTGGGTATTTAGGATGTTCTGGCTGTATTATCTCATCGAAAGTCAAAGTGGTGATGGGTTCCAGTGCCTCGTTTGATTGTTTTGGACATAGAACTATTTTGTAATACTGCATCACATAATGAATGTGGCGTTGTAAAGACATCTAGACACAGAGGTGTGAATTCTTACAACTTCTTCTCATTAATAGCTGCAACAAAAGTTTATGTAAGAAGACAGCTGATCATAAATTGAGCATTCGTTATAAATTAGGGAAAGCTGATGACAGCCTCAAATGACAGTGCTATAAATAATAAATATAACTTTTTTGCAAAAAAAAGCATTAAATCTGAAAATGAGTCTACATCTCCAGTTGACCCTGACACAGCATTTCAAAACCTTAAGCCCCTCACTAAACCTGACCTTTGGCCAGTCTTTCTTTTAACATCAGTCCTAACCCAAACCCTAACCCTAATCTTTTGCCCAGTTGTGTTGCCTGTTTCCAATATATGAACCCACAGATCCAGTTTGTCCTGTAACTGGCTTCCTTCCTTGATTTTTCTTTTGAACCAATCCTAGGGGAGCAATGTGATGAAGTGTAGCAGAAGTAAATTCATGCCATCAGATCCGGTCATCTACCTGACTGAGAATGCCTCGTAACTTATGCCTATGTGTGCAGAATTTTGTTTCTGTTACCACATTTTTCATTCCTCTCCAGATTTATGACACTCTCCATCGATAGTGTTTGCTCCATGATTCCTCTTGGCATCTTCTATGTTTGTCTTTGTTATTTGTCTGCATGGTTGTTTCTCCTTTCATCCTTGGTATGCTGTCCATATCTCCTACTGAAAGCATGCACCTTTGTGAGCATGATTGTGGGCTATATAAATCACATTATTATTTACCGTGTAATAATCATATATTTTATATTGTGTGAAAGTCTTGCTTAATTGTGCATGATTGTGTATGTCTGTGCATGTCTTTGGGTGCAGGAATCTTTTATTTGTTAACGATTTCACTTTCTAGTTATCAAGTGTTTTCCAACATTCTCAGTGTCACAACCAGTATTTTAAGCTTTGTTTACCCTGCTTCTTAACACCATCTTTAAAACCTCCAACACCAAATCGTTTGTGTTTTCAGACCCCATGGACAAATTTTCTTTACATGATTTGGATCCCTGTTACATGCATTGCACACTTCTCTACACAATGAAAAATGCTGTACCATGTTTTAGTTCTCTTTCTGTCTCTCGCTCACTTAAGGGCCCAACAACCCACCACAGTGTGTGTGTGCGTGCGTGCGTGCATGCACCTATACACATTTTGTTTTATAACTCAATTGCTACAAGAATGGGGCTGAGATTACCTCCCTTTTTCATACCCCATCGTAGATTTTGTTATGTACATGGATATTTAGATTGAAAAAAGATTGCATTTGTTTTGTGCTGTCAGTTTACAGTACATTTAAAAGCCTGTGGTTTGTTTTGTTTTGTTTTTTTTGGTAAGGGAGTATACATACACTCAAGCACTTATGCATGATTGCTTACATACAGTAAGAAGAAACAGGAATTGGAACAATGTTTGGGAGTGGCAGATATTTTCCCTAGACTTGTCATTTTCATTTTTTCAATGGAATTGTTATGTCTGTGGTGAATAGGATTTTCCTAACATATTAGTCTTTTAACAAGTAAGAATTGTCCATGTTCTCATTCATTCAGAATGCTGTATTTTATGTTGTTTTGTTTACTGCACATTTAATATATTTTCTGATTTCAATCACAGAAGTAAATATGTAAATAAAGTTCATTTATGGATTTTTCTTTTGATTTTCAACCATGATTTTGAAATCTTGACATATGAAAGGAGAATAATTTTAGCATATTTTATTGACTGCTGGAGTAATGGTTGTGATACTCATCCGACATAGTGTTACAGCAGCAGAGTGATGCCTTCCTTTGCAGTAAGATTAAACAGGGTAGATAAAAGCCAGCTATCAGTTCATGCCATTTCTACTGAGCAAAAGGAATAGAGGCCATAGTTTGTATCTATTTCCCTCATCTCTTGAGTTTAAACATTTGCAGTTCACACAATCATACCTAGTTTTGTATGGTATATTGTGGTTATTAGAATTTTTTCTTGTTATCGGCCGATTTGCTGGATATTTGATTGTAGTTGAGATTAAATTTCTTCTTGTAGGGTTCTTATATTTTAGGGCATTTTTTCTTTGAGGAATAGAGAAAAATGCTAAGTCCTGTGTTAGAAACGTTTGTGTTTTGGAAGGGGAAAAGGGTTGAATGGACAAGAGAGAATAATGGAATTATAAAAGTAAGATGCTGAAAAGAATATGCATGTGTGTCATTTATCGCTTTAGCATAGAGTTCATATTAAATATGAATGACAGAATGTCACCATGTATTGGAAATTCAGTTGTCAGCCTCCTCCTATTCAACAACAAAAATATTATCTTCTCTTTTAAAATATTGTTTGTTTGCAGGCGTTCAGGATAAAGGCAAATTGGTGCAAGGGAAATTCATTCAAGCTGGGAAAAAGTAAAGAGAGAAATAAATTTCTTTAATTCAGGATTTAAAAATTGTGGGTGAGAGTGGGAAAAAAGGGGAGGGAATAGAAGGGTGTTGATGATCATTATTGTTTAAGGATTGAGGCAAGGAATATGATGTACCAAAGACATCTTAATTTTGACTTGATAGCTGATGCTGTTTTGCCAAAGGAAGGGATAAGAGCAGGCTATCAGTGGGACGCAGGATTAATGACTATATACTGCAAACACGCGTTTCTGTCTTCCTATCGCCAACGTGCAATCATTGTATCTTCTTCTTCTTATTCCTTACCCCCTCCCCTCCCTTCCCCCCCCCCCAGTGGAGCATAGGGCCGATATTACACCACGCCAGCAAACGCGGTTCTGGGCCTCCCTCCCCATTTGGGCCCATGTCATTCCAGCTGCCTCCGCCTCCGATCTTCTCCACGTCTGTCTGGGTCTCCCAACCCTGCGCCTCCCCTGTGGGTTCCAGTCCAGAGCTTGTCGTGTTAGATTTTTGGCTGGCTTTCGCAGGGTGTGACCGATCCAGCCCCACTTTCGCTTCTTGATGTCTTGGCTGGCAGGTTTCTGGTTGGCTTTCTCCCACAGGTATGCATTGGAGATCTTCTCGGGCCATCTGATGTTGAAAATGTGGCGCAGACATCTGTTGATGAAAGTCTGGATCTTGTTGGTGATGGTGCTTGGCACACGCCATGTCTCAGACCCATATAGAAGGACAGATTTTACGTTCGTATGAAAGATGCGGATCTTGGTGTGCTGAGATAATGCTTTGGAATTCCAGATGGGCCGCATGGAATGCTTGCCTGGGTTTATTTATTCGGCTTCTTATATCTTCATCTGCACCTCCATCCTTGGTGACTATGCTGCCTAGGTAGGTGAAGAGGCCAGTCTCTGTGATAAATTCCCCATGTAGTTGAAGTTGGGCTTCTTGCTTGTTGGTGACCCGCATTACCTCTGTCTTCTTGATGTTGATTGTCAGGCCAGTTGTCGCTGCTTCTGAGAGCCGAGTGAGCTTTGCCTGTGCGTGTTGTTGCTTGTGAGACAACAGGCTGATGTCATCTGCAAAGTCGAGATCCTTAAGTTGCATGGCAAAGGTCCATTGAATGCCTGTGTTGCTGTTAGAGGTTGTTCTTCTCATGATCCAGGCTATGACGATCAGGAAGATTGTCGGCGAGAGCATGCAATCATTGTATGCGTTTCTTCAATCTTTTCTTATCACTGGGTGAAGGTACTATTTTCCCAAATCTGGGTGAATGCAGGCCTCCTTCCAGTTTCGAGGTTCACGCCTACAAACTTTACCATGCCGGGGAAAATGTCAAAGTCGTGACGCAACGCTTGTACAAAGATGCAGTACAATATAAGTCTTTATTGCCTACCTCTGTCCACAGCAGAGATGTAATTTTTGTTTTGTTGGGATGTCCCATCAGTAATAAACTTAACAAATTACGGTCACATATCTCACACTCATACACAAGCCCTCATCGAAGGTTGTCAGAGGCACACCAAGATTAGTTTTATGTGCTACGGATAAGAAATCTATAGGTTCATTTGACAGTCCTGTTAATCTGAGTTGGTAAGAGGGACTTTGCAAAAGCATTCTTCTTAAAGACCATTTGTTTCCGTCTGCGGCGAGAGGATAGATATTTGGTAAGGGCGATGTAGCGGGTGGGTAGAGTCTGTGATATTGCTGACAGCTTTTAGCCACACAGTCTTTGTGTATAGGTCGTATTTAGATTGGAAAGTGGTTTGCTAATTTCACAAAATCTCTCGTGAAGCTTGGAAATAATGTTAGTTGCCATTTACAAAACAAGCGGAAATTAAATTAAAATTTCCAAACGCGTTAGTTCATGTCTTCTATAAAGACATGAAAAAACCCACATTTTACGACCAGCACAGCCTCAATAGTTTATGGTAAATACGCGCGTGCCTCTAGATCAAAAGCAAAATGTTTTATAGTATACAATTCTGATTTGTGTTTTATGAAAAATGTAAAAGATGGGTAGAGTAAACTACTTGCGACACTCGATTGCAGAAGGTACTTATGATGAATCCCAGACACTTAATCCCCGACACTTAATCCCCAGACACTTAATCCTCAAAATGAAATTTCAACTCAAGAAATTATGAAGTGAATGAAAAATTTAATTATGAAGTGAATGAAAAATTTAATTCAAATTCAAATAATTATTTACATGGAAACATCAAAATAAGTTTGACAATTAAAATAATACTTAACTTCAACATTTATAACATTGGGGGCATTTTTGAGGATTAAGTGTCTGGGGATTAAATGTCTAGGGGAATAAGTGTCGGGGATTAAGTATCTGGGGATTAAGTGTCCGGTCACCCTTATGATACCTGTCGTCTCAACATAAACACAAGCATTCGCACCATGCATAGATTAATAACACAGAAGAAGATTTACATTTTAATTGTATTTACTTAATTTCCTCATAGCAACTGTGAAAGAAATGATAAGAAACAAAACACAACCCAGTGAGCATTTTCCGCAGCGATAGAGGTCGCATCCACGTCAGCAAATCAGGATATTGAGCTGCATAAGTACACCACTAGCTCGGTGTACAACCAGGAGCCACGGACCTTATACAAAGGTGTCACGTGACCAAGAAATCTATTACAAAGTACAAGAATTACAAAATAAGTTAACAATTAAAACACTGATACAAGTGAACTATAGTCAATGTCACGTTAAATCAAGTAAAACTGACCTCATAATGCTTCGGGTGTTTCCTTCTCCACACCTTTTTTTTTTAAAAAAAGGTGTTTAAAGAAACTTTTACAACCACAGCTCAGCTGTCGATTAAGTGAGACAGCCCCCATCTTTATTTAGCTTTGAGGTTGAAGTCGTAGTTGTTGCCTAGCAAAAGCCACGTTAAGTGTACACAAGGTCGAAATTAAAAGAAAAAAAAACGATCGAACCATACAGAACCACGTGGATGATCCTTGAAATTAGCTGTTAAGCTAATATGAAGTCAGTTTATAGCCACGAATTTGTAGTAAAGGGACTGAGGGATGGAAGAGTTGCTGTAATTTACGGGTTGACGTGTTTGTGGGTGTCAGACAATTGCGTCCGCCACCTGAATTCACATTTTCTAGTGAAAACAGAGCATGGTGTCGTGCTGGCAACACATGCTTTGTACCGAACATAATAACTAGTACTAATCATGACTGACTTTTGTGCTTACAACACTAGTAATACACTGCAAACATCACCATGCACTAAAGGTCGACAAAAGCTTCATCATTATTGTATTAAATCCTTTACGTTGTGAAGGCCTCAGCCACTGAGATAGCTGGAAATAAATGGTAGGCCCTTCCCATCTTCTCGCAGATAAATTGAGCAAAACCGTTGTTAAGCGGATGAATGTTTTCTTGATAAAAGTAATTCGCCCACCTTTCAAAACCAAAAAGTAAAATGAACACAAATTGACAGCTTAGTGTAATGTTAGAGGCAGTTGAATGGGAAATATATGTAAAATGAAGGGCTCCTGGGACGATCCCACACGTGTTGTCGCAAATTCTGATATAGTTTCTAAAGCCCTTCCTCATTCCGTGTGTGACAACAGGTCCCAGATGCATTTCATTGTATTTAAGTCTAATAGCCTGCACACAACGATAACCGGCAGAACTTAAACTGTCTTACAGGTACCTCCCCCGACATCTCTACCTCCCATTTTGGAATGTTTCACTTTCTCACGACAATCAAAGTCTGGGGAATAGGCGCCTGTTGATCTGCTGTCTGTGAATAATCAAAATGAACAAAAAAACAGACAAAGTAGAAAATTTGTAGCAAATAGTTCCCCGATTATTTCTTGCAATTGAATCGATCACAATATTACACTCTTGGCACTAAGCAGCTATGGCAGTGGGCACAGTGAGCTTTTCAAATCCTCGTCCATGGACCAAGAAGCATCAAATCCCGAAAACACGCGGGGAAAATATGATTGGGCCCGGATGCTTTCGATATTTGATGCTGCTGGGTGATAGTTATGAATAATAATATCAACAGCAGCAGATGTATAGTATACAGTGGCAGCAGCGCTATTAATAGAAGCCAGGAAGTTGTGATGGTGGTGGCGATGATGATGATGATGACGACAACAACGACGACAGGCACATAACAGGCAGTAATCAATAGACTGTAATTAAATAATCACAATCATCCGCTGTAAACAGTCACGGAAGCTTCAACAGTTAACATACAAATTGATTGAATAGTCATAAAGAGCCGATATAGGTGTGACTGTCAACAATTTAACAATGTCACGGAGAGGATTGAGTGAATGTACAGTATTACATCAAGAATTCACAGTATGTAATAGAGGAAATTAATAACTGAAAATATTACATGATTGCAAAACAACACCGATTGATAGTGACCCGATGCCCGAGTAAAGTCCAACTCACTCAGTCTCCAGCAGGCAAGAACGTGCAAACACGCATGCACGCACGATGCTCATCGATCAGCAGTACAAAGTTTTTTTCACATTTCTCAATTATTTCGGCAGCTGAGAGAAAAAAACCATGTTGCCTTGAGTCAAGCAGCCAATGCTCAGTACAGCAGTCCACATTAGCTTTCACCACTAAGGAAATTATTCACTTTCCGGCCAGAAAAAAAGTTCCTTCAGTGGAAGTATGAAACAGCATCTCATAAAAATTCATTGGAGCTTAACAGATGATTAGCTGTGGTAGCGGTGTGGCATGTGAATTTGTAGGCATGGTAAGTGCACAGATGCACAGACAGACAGGGTGGACAAACAGGCAGCGACTTTGCCAGACAAGCTGGCAGATATGCAGATATACATAAAACGCTTTTAATATAGTTACTCAATGCTTGATAAAAACATATCAAAAGCGTGGATTTCAATACCATTAAATGATGGAACATTTTCTAAACTAAAGGCTTCACATTGCTTACAAACATTCGCTAGCAATGCCGGAACAGATAGCATATAGCTATCAAATTTCTAATATAGCTTATCGGTGACAAGATACTGATACATGTAGTATTAGTAAAGTCAGGTGGGGGCAGACAGTCTCCCCTTACTACTTTTTACTTTTCCTCGTCTGAGTGGGCGGAAATAATAGATACACACGTTCTGAATAATGTCCCAGCAAAATCTGAAACACAGCTCGTAACAGCCACCACTCCTTGGCCTAAGAAAACGGACTGTAAACCGTGACATAGGCAGATCCGTTGAACCAGAAAAGTCTCGAGTTTTGCTGGCTGGCCAGTGAGTCAAGCACGGAAAGCTTGCGATCTGTGGAAAGGTAGAGCTTACGAGAAATGTAAACAGACTTAGTCTTGGTTGCGTCCTACCTTTGAAAAAGCGAGGTATATACGGATCACTGGTTTGGTTTGTGTGCGCTTTGTCACTGTGCTCTTTCCATCATTGCCCAATCTCCACACCTAGGATGCCAGAGTTTTGGTGACCCCCACCTGGAAACCTGAGTGTCTGTTCCAGCGCATGGCAGTTCACAGACAACACAAGAGGGCGGTCTACGTGAACCACCACATGTGTTTTTACACGCCATTGTAAGTAAACGATACTTTTTGCTACAAGAAATTTTGCTCCGACATAATTTAGAACGTTAGGATACACGCCGTATCATCCCATCCCAATTTACCATGTGACTGATTTTTTTACATTATTAAATAGTCACTGGTCCGTGCGTCTCAAACTCAGCTTGTCCTTCTGATGTGGGGTCGAGCGTGCTAACCACACAGCTAACGAGGATCTCAAGTTATAATTGCCCATTGGGATTAATAAAGTTGGTCATTTGTCATTTTGTCATTCGATCATCACGTTGATGTAATCAGAAGCTGGAACTGTACATAGTGTGCATAATGATACGAAATATCGTGCCTCGTCCTCGCTGGTCAGTAACTTGTCAAAGAGAATGAACTGAATGAATGAAATCTATTAGAAGAAAGGCTTTGCGGCCATAGCTCACAAACAGACTAAAAATTAATATAGTACCTAAAACTATAAGTCTAAAATAGGGGAACATAATTGGTCTGGCAACCAGTACAGTACACCACCACTGAGGACTTGGCAGGCCTTCTAGACACCAAGAGCAAGTGACTGACAACAACAGAAAAAGAGGGCATCAGCAACAGTAAACATCACCAGCAAAAGTAAAAAAAACACCTGAAACAGTCAGGGAGCAGCGACCCTTCTCCCACACCTCCCCTACTCCTTCCCATCCTCCATTCCCCACATTCCCCAAAAATCCCCGGCTCCCCCCACACACATTATGAAATCACCATTTGGTGGAAGCACTTTTTCCTTCCAAAATAAAAAAAAACATGCAAAATACAAAATTTTAAAATGAGAGCGTGCGAGATAAAAAAAAAAAAAAGACGAGAGCGTGAGAGCATGTGCTAACTCCTTTGAGCAAGATTGTTGAGAGAGTGCCTAGTAGTACTGAGAAACGGAGATGAGATGAAAAAAGTGGAACCTTAATAGTACAAGCCACTGTGGAACCTGATCACATTCTACTTTCTTTAAATCTTTAAATATAGTGTAAATATTATGAAAACATAATATAAATATAATACAGTATCTTACTCACAGGTCGTTTGCCACCATGCACCACTTATTTATTGGTTTGTTTGTGTTTTACCTATGCTGCTCATCAGATCCTATATTTTGAATTTAATTAATATGCCAATGGTCGGATATATGCATGGTATGGCTACCAAAAAACAAACAAACAAACAAACAAACGTGGGTCTTTTTTTCGTCTTTATAAGATGTAGCAAATACTACCCACGATCGCTGGTGCTGGAGGACGTGAGAAAACATGCACGCGGTGTGTGTACTAATGCACCACCAACCATTTTCCCACTTCAGCTATGCCCTCAGTAGTCAATCAACTGACACTGTCAGCTGTATGGTTGGGGAAGGCAGACAAAATGCCAGTTCAGTTGCCAATAATAACTGCAAACATTTTTTTGTCAAGAATGTTTACGTTACATGAATAGTTTTCATCATTATTTAGCACAAATCTTTGAAATTTGAAGAAGAAATAATCTGTTGCAGCAAAATTTACATTTTAATTATTACGGGCTCAGTGTTGTAAAATTTACTAGCTGGAGTTAAACAAGAATTATAAATCAAGGTTGTAAACGTGTGAAATACATGTCAGTTCCATTGCAATCTTACCATCATGGAATTAAAATGTTTTACTGTGCATAACTATTAAAGTACTAGCCGGAATCCTGTGTTAGGGACAATGTTCGACTCAAGGTCTTCACAGGATGAAAGGAACCGTCTGTAATTGATCAGAGAAAAATTACCCGGATGAGAAATGGTTTGCAAGTGGAAACGGTCTACGACTAGATAAAAGGTAAAGGTAAAAAAAAGTGATGTGTAAGTTGGGTAGCTTATAACTGGTATTATCCCCCTCGTAGCACCCTTATCTTTCGGGAGTATATTGCATCGCAGAGAAAGTCTCAAAGAAAGAAAATGTTTGAAATGGTATCTGTGAAATCTCTTCGTCCATTAGAAGAACTGTCGATATCTTATTAAGCATTCCTCATTTACAAAAAGGGAAGATGGTCAGTTGTAGAGGAATCTTTTCTACAGTCCGCTTTGACATTTTAGGCGTCATACGTCACCTTTTTGTTTCTTGGTACCAACAATTTTTGTGAGTAAAAACCGAGTATCTCGATCAGCTGACTTCTATCTGAGGAGATTTTATAAGTCACAAGAATGGTTAAACCTACAATGATTTGTGTTTGAATAAAAACTACGAAAGGACGACAGAAAGCGATGAAGACAAAGGGAGCACACTCGGTCGATGGTTTAGTCCCTTGTCTCAGCGTACGCACTTTGACCTCCTCTTTGATCTTTGCGGCAGTCGTCCGTGCGAGACCCATTATGGAGTTGTTCCATCTCTAACGCAGCTGGTTTAATGAGACAGGGTTTTTTTCGCTTCTTCTTCTTCCACAAAAAACTCAGGAATACAAGCGATTAACTACAGGCGTTATCCGTGGTGTGTGTCTCCCAGCTCGCCTGCCTGTCATTAGTGTAACAGGCTCTGTAAGCACAGTCGCCATTTTTTCCCACCAGCGCTCCCACTGCGACAGTGTCCACCCAGTATCATCTGACAAAAGTGCATTTTTCATCGTCGATGGTTTGCAAGAGGATTTTGCTGCTAGCCCGTCTGTACATATCCTAGTATCATATATCGCTAATAACACAGCGACCAACTAATTATCTCTACCACGATTGTTTAGTACGTTTTAGGAGAAAATTTGTGTTTCCTGTTGTTTGTTTTGTTTTGTTTTTTGTTTTGTTGTTGTTTTTTTTTCTTTTTTTTCTTTTTTTTGGTCATGATCGATGCACTGACTGGAATGTTTGTTTATTAAGAGTGTACTTCTTCGATACTTAAAATAAAAGTCAGCCTCTTACTTGTAAACACGAGCTCTGGGCCGCACAAACTGGCTTATAAACGGTGAATGATATCAAACTGAATTTTAACGGAACAGACGCAGCTGGGACGCTTATAATCGACATATTTATAAACGAGTTGCACTGAGTATTTGAATTCTTTTTGAAATGTTACGCATACGTGCGTGCGTGCGTGCCTGTGTGTGCGCATGCGTGAATATCTAACATTATCTTGAACACTAGTTTTCTTTTTCTTCTGGGGCATCAATGGAACAGTAATAATAACGTTCCAACAAAAATGATAAGAGCTCATTTCCCAGACATTAATATAAGCGAAGAAACTCTGTAAAAAAAAAAAATTCTGTCGTTTCAAAAAAAAAAAAGAAAAAAAAGAAAAAAAAATCGAAAAATAGTGTTCACTTCTTATGCAGTTAATTTTTTGCTTTTTCATACAGGAACATGAAATCCTATCTACAAAATACGAATTTACAAAGTTACTAAACCCCAAAAAAGGAAATTATGACAGTGTTACATCCAAAATGCACGATATTTTCACAATTTCTACAGAGCTGTATCAAAATGAATGACACATGAAAGACATCTTTACGCCTGCGTTTCTTTCGGAAGATGATGCACCACTGGTCTCGATATACTTTGATCCCGATTTCTAGACATTTAAAAAGTCTGTGAATGTCTTTAAACAGCAATGGAAAACTTGAAAAAACGACTTTTTTTCCACTTCCCTCTGCAATGGAACATGATGGAGCTGCTAAAACACTTCAGTACTTCACAAGTTCAGTACACCACAACTGCAAGCATCTCATTACACACAAACACTGATAGCTGTGGCCTTGTGCTGAAGTCATCATAGATACCTGTATCATTATATGTCCAGTACAGATCGCTTCTGTGCATCATGAAGTTTCTCCTTCAGCCAGTAACTTAGTTTGTCAGCTCACAAAAGCGACACATTTTTGCTTCTTAACAACTAGATTTATGACCTCATGCAAAGGATTACATCGTGTTTATATATTCCAAAAGTTGTATTTCAGTTGCAAACATAGATTTTTGTCCGAAATAAATCCTGTTCAAAAGGAAATAATTCTACTGACAATTTGCACTCACGTCGTTTAATCAATCGTCTATTATCGAATTGCAACTGAGGCAAAACTGTAGTAAATCATAGAGAATGGTTGTGACCCGTATCGCTCAGAGTACTAAAATAAAACTGAGGGCGATATCACAACACTGTGTCAAACATTTCTTATCATACTTTGACTTGACTGGATAATTTTTTTTAGCAGGGTCCAGAGCACGTTCCACTTGCAAGGGGGTACACCAGGGGTGTCGCCTACAGGCACCAACGTCCTCCAGTTCCACTACCAGCGCGCGTCCCTGTAGCTCAGTGATGTCGTCAACTAAGACCCACGTGTGCATGTCAAACTACATTCCTCACAATAAAGGTTATGCTCTATAGTGCCAGCATAACAGAAAGCTCGTGAAATCACGTTAAATGTCACGCTGAGCCTTGGTAGTCTCGCTGTACTAAAGGTAAGTCTCGCGTGAATTGTCGTTATGACAGCCGTTATCCCGCACCACCTCGCAGTCCGTTTTGGTATTTTTGCGCGACAAGGGGATTCTTTCGGGCGACCGCGTGCCGCACTTGAAGGGCAGGAAGATCTTGATGAATGTGACGCGGAACGCTTGACTCATGGAGCAGTAGAGCAGAAAGTTGAAGGCCGAATTGACTGCCAAGAGCGAATCAGTGATCTCCCTCACCCCTTTCACCAAGTAGTCTTCCTCCACATACCCCTTTTTAAAGACGGTGGACATGATGGCGTCCGGAGTGACGCAGACGAGGAACATAAAGATGATGACGATGAGCATGAGCGTTATGCGGTTGCGCGCGGAGAACTTTTTGCCCTTCACCCGCTCCTTGCGTAGCTCATTGATGATCCGTGCGTTGACGAAGACGAGGACGAAGACAGGGATGATGCCGCGCAAAGAGTTCTGAATCCACGTGTAGGGCAGCATGAATTCTTCGTTCAGGCCCAGCGATGTGGGCACCACCTTGGGACATGTCATATTGTTCAGGCTGTCATGGACTGTCTCCACGCGGTATCGCAGGCCGGACGGGATGGACAACACCATCATGGACACGAAGACGGAGCAGCAAATGAGGCGGGCTCGAGGAATGGTGCACAACTCCTTAGCCTTGGAGGCGTGGCACACGCAGATGTATCTCTCCGCGGCCACGGAGATCGTCAGCCAGGCCGTCACGCACACTGACATGTTGAAAATGTAGTGCGCGTAGGGATACACCGAGCTGATCATGACCTGTCCGGTCTGCGGACTGCTTTGCAGAACGAGCAGGAGGAGGAAATACATGGCGTCGTTTAGAAGTTTGATGGTGTCCGACACGGCCAGGGCCGACAAGTACACATTGGTCGAGGTCAGCATATCACGGTGACCTAGCACGATCAGTGCTAGCACATTGCCAGTGATGCCCAGTATGCACAGGATGGGGTAGATAATCAACCCCGTCACATACTGTGCCATGAGATAAAAATCTTTGTAGGCATGGCCACCAGGAGACTCGACTTCGCACGGTCCTAGTGACCCCGACCCACTGTTGGCGGAGGAAGGTAAATCGAACTTCGAGATGTTTTCGATGACAGAGATGATGGAACTATCTTCAACGGAGTAGGAATTCATGGTGAAGATGTTCAGGTAAAGAGTAAGGATAAGACGTCTTTGTCAAAATGTGTTTGGCTGTTCTAGATACTCGGATCTAGTTCCACGTTTACATAGGGATGTTTAAAAGTAGTGATAGCTCCGTAGCAAATTGCTAAGCAGTCTAAATAATCTTTGTTTTTGTTAGTCAAGCTTTCTATGTCACGAACACATCCCGAGTCCCTCGATCTTATGTTTAGATTTTGTCTTTAGTCACAGTTTACCACCATGATGAGCAACGGCTTCCACGAATACGTCTACCAAACCAAATTTCAAATAATAAACGTCCTTCATTAACTGTAGCTAGCTGGTTCCGGAAACCCAGATTTAGTTCTAGGACGACATGGAAGTGTGCAAGGTATGTATGCTACCACGTGTAAAGCATATTATTTTCTTTTTTATGCAAGTACGCCGTGCAGATATTTCTTCTTCAGGAGATAGCACAATAGTAGCACGAGTTTCAACCACATCCTTGACACGGGTCCCATGTGTTACATTAAGTGGCCACGATCACGTCCCACGATATGAGACAGACGGTGGGTACCTCCCTCAAAGTTTTCCCCAAGTGGCCCATTTTATTGTGCTTTATCGTCAGTCATGGCCCTCTAAGGAAACAATAGAGTCTCACCAGAGGATCTCACGAAGTTTTATAAAGGTCTTATTTACATACTCTACATCGGCTTGTATCCATTTCGGTTTAACGCTAAACTACAGCAAGTGTGGGTGTGGACTTAAATGTACACGTCATTGTGTACGCTTGTCTGTGTGTGTGTGTGTGTGTGTGTTCGCGTGTGCCTACGTTTGTGCATGCTTTACTATCATATTCTTCACATATTATCAAGTTCTTGAATTTTTCAAAGTTCTTGCATGTTTAGTATTGTTAACAAGTTGTCATGTTCTTTATATTGTACTGCCACGAGTTGTTATATTTTGGTACGCTACTTTCACATCCTTGATGTTATATTTGTCGTAAAGTTCTTGATATTACATTATTTGTTCTTATTTTCTTGGTGCTGGGTTACACATTTGTAAGGAATGTGAATCTAAATATTGACCACTGCAAGTGAAAGGTAAGTGCCTATAGAAGAGTGTTGCTTGCGTCTCAACTGGCAGAAAGGCAGCCTCCTTGTCAACATCTGTGCACAACTACTATTTAGATGCATCATAATCGACAGTTACATGACACCTTCTTTTCGCATTTATCTGCCCCTGGCATTTGCTGGTGTCGGTACTGGAGAACACCCTTCTTTTCAAAGTTCACTTTTCTCTGCTGTCAAGAGGGCTGCCAGTCCTCGTCCGTTAGACTTGTGTTTGCCATCCGTCTGTCTGTAGTCACATCTGTGGGACAATGATCGCTACAAGTGTCGCTTCAGAGCAAGATCCAGATGGATGCTGCGTCGCGAGGCCTCTTGACTACGGACTGCTCACAAATCCTTTGAGCCCTTCCTCCTCCCTCCGCCTTGTCAGGTCCTAGTGCGTGTGGAAATTACACATTAAGTACGATTGATCAACCCTGGGTCGTTGAGGAGAAGAAGACACGAAGGTATGGTGTCTTGTCTAGTGTACACAATCTCCTTACAACTGGCGCCTCAGTGGTAATTACTAGCGGACGAATGCTGAATACCGCTCACTCACTTACAGGAGCACTGTAAGGCGCACGAATCGCTAAGCCCGACGGTCATCGACACTGCAGGCAAAGAAAGGCTGGGTACACAGTCTTGTAGCTGTGAGTTCACTTCGACTGGAGTGGTCCAACGGGGTAGTAGTTTCCAGCTCACTCTCTGCCACAGTTGTTAAGGTCAGGCAACAGGTCGCTCTTTGCCGCAGTAGGCGAGGGCACACGTCTGCAATCATTGTAGGGTGAGACTGTTAGCAGGCGTCTCCCTTGCGATATCTGCGAAATACAAACAAAAACGAGCGTTAGAACGCAGCTCACAAAAATTATCATCATGCCAGACTGTGAAACAAGAGAGGATAAATTCTCGAAGATTATTGTTGGTCGAATTTTTTCATTGAAAATTTTCTTAGCTATTTTGCTATTTTTTCTGGAAACGTGCCTGTATCAGTTCTTTTCATTTCCTATTTATCTTTGGTATCTGCTTTAATCTTGAGTGTCTGATATTTTCACTCTTTTCACTGACGTTTCTCGTTTCTCAGCTCCTCTCAGGTATGCCTGAATATCGAGGGAAGTTTAGCAACCTCGGAGGTAGCAATCAGAAAAATCTGGTCTATATGTATGTTCTTAGAAGTTGTCGTGCTATAGATTACTTTACTTATGTCTACATGTATGTTTCTGTGTCTGTACGTACATGTGTACATGTGGATGACAGACAGAAAAAATAGAGAGGAAGTGGGATATTGATATTTTACTGCTATTGAACCCGATGCCAGTTATCATAAGAGAGAAAGGTGAAGACAGAGGAAGGAAGAATAAAAGATATCTGCGTTTACTAATCTATGCGAGAAAATATCACGTTTATTGTAAGGCAATTACGAAGGCAGCGAGCAAACATTTCTTCTTTGCGCTGCACTTAAGTCTCTTCACTCTTCAACTCTTACAATTCCTCCAAAACAATTTCGTCGATTCCTGCTTGTCTGCACGTGAGAAACCAAACATCTGGTTGGCGTGATAATATGCAAAACAGACAGATGAAGTGTATTCTTCCAGAAAATCGGCCATCAGTTACTGAAAAGCAAATACAAACTGCGTGACCCGCTGGTCAGCAAGCTTTTACGTGCTGAGCTGCAGAAAAGTTTCGAAGAAGTGAGAATCCACGTGACACCTTGTAGACGTGCCGTTATTAAATTTGCTGAGAGAAAAAATTCATTTTTTCCAGGGAATGGCTGAAGCGTCTTTCATCGAACGTCAGTCGAGATGGTTACAGTGGGGTCATCTTGTGGCATCTGCCTCATAGTCGTCTGTGAATGGAATGAATGGCGTCTGGCGCTTGCTGTCGAGGGGTTTGTGACACAGTCGCGATAACCTAGTGTTGTTTATTAAGAAATATTCATTGTGGGATGGGCTCACGCACGCACTTTATTCATTAGTTTGTGAAAAAATAATTAACGAATATAAAAAGTTAGGATTAAGTCTTCTTCTAACTGTTCAGCTGCATGAGAAACGAAGACTATCTCGTATTGCTGAACACAGTCAGTACCTATGACATGAAACCAATCAGGCATTTAATTTTTACTGCACGTGTATTAAACTCAAACACTCCAAGCGAAGCCTTGTAAGGGGATTGTCAGGGGACAGGTCAGTCTCTAGGCAGACGTAAAACTGTCATTCATCTGGGTGATGGTTTGGTTTTGCTGTTGACGCTTTCCTCCACCCCATGAAGCTTTGTGACATGGACGTGAAAAGGGTTTTAGCTCTGTCAGCATTTTGTTTCTAATCCATTTCCCACTGGGGCTGACAAATATTCTGCCAGCTTAGACAGCGAGCAGTGGAATTTTATAGTTTTTCTGCGGCATCCGTTGAGATGGTCGTACCTTTCCCACTCAACAAACTCTCTCTCCGTATCTCTCATAGCCTTTGTCTCTCTCGAGCACACGAACACGTAAAGAGAGAGAGAGAGGGAGGGTATTAGCTGACTGGCTAGTTAGTCAGGTGACTGATTGGTTGGTTGGTTGGTTGGTTGGTTGGTTGGTTGGTTGGTTGGTTGGTTGGTTGGTTGGTTGGTTGGTTGGTTGGTTGGTTGGTTGGTTGGTTGGTTGGTTAACTGGCTGGCTGACTTATTTTACACAACATTGTTTCCATCAAGTGCTGATTACATTCCTACCCCAGGAGAGATGTCAATACTAACGAAATACCCACATACACGCACCCGCACACTAGGACATGGTGAAGACTAAGCTAGTTATCCTCATCGCCTCTATGTCGACAACGATGACGATGATGATGATCATCATCATTCTCTTACTCTGGTGTATGTAGTAGCTGCAGTCAGGTACATCATGCTAGCAACTACTTCTTGGAATGTGACGTATTTGACTAAAATGTTTTTCTACCTCAACATTTCTCTCTGAAGACCAACGCATCACCAAGTTCTGGAGAAAAAAATGTAGAAATTGTATTGATTGTACTCTGGAGCAACAAAGCGCATCAACTGTTCAGAAACCTTATTCTACAACACTTCCAGCGCAGAAGCTCACTCATGCAAAAGTGCAGACTCCTAAATCACTCCGTTTCGTCTTTAAATGTAGCCCCACTGGCAACATGGCTGTCATATAAAACGGTTGTTTGATTTTGTGTTAGAAATCAAAGACTGCTGCTGCTGTTAACGAGGACGCAGCCTGTAACTCTAGAGCTCTGTCCTGAAGACCTGCAACCGAATTAGCGTAAAAACGGTTAAGCAATACGCCACTTCGGGTAACTGCAGAATAAAATATCATCGCCTTTCTGACGAAATCCCCTTCGACATTTCTTGTGGATTACAAATAGTTCAATAAATCAGAAGAAAAACAATGTAGGCACGTACTTGGTTTAGTATCAAATGTCAATTAGGCATAAAAGGTTGAATCTCTGTTTGCGTGTGTTTGAAAGAGTGTGTATGTAAGAAAGAGAGCGAGAGAAAGAGAGAAAACGAGAAAGTTTGGCTCTTGGCAATGACCAATCTGGGAGGCGACAGAATGATGACACTAGAGTAAGATAGATAAAGTATATACGCATGGTTTGTCCTAAAATAAATATCGACAGTTCTACAACACTAAAACTACTCTTGTTCATATACTGAGCGAACTTTTTCCATCAACTGATATAGGTGAAATTTCACTTCTCACGCTCCTCGATGTTTCTGCTACTTTTGACACTGTTGATCATTCATCCTTCTCATTCGTTCAGCATCACTGACGAGGGTCTCTCTTGGTTTTTACCTTTCAACAGACTGTAGCCCGATCTCGTTAATGACAGCAGGGTGTTCCTCAGGGGTCCGCCCCTGGCTCTCTTCACTCTGTACACCTCTCTTTTGTCTTATTTCACTTCATATCACAATAAACGACTTCTCTAAGTAGACGAGTCTCAACTCCAAGACAATGAAACACTTGACATCGTACAGATGTTATTGACCCTAACACCTACCTTCTAGAAAGACATTAAAATCTGGACGACAAACAACAAACTTCTACTTAAGCCATGCTATTCTCTTCTCCGACACATTAGCCAGGTCCGAAAATATCTTTTTCTCCTCCAATACTGCGCGCGCGTGTATTTGTGAGTTGTTTCAGGTGTGCACCATGAGTTGATGTAACAAGAACAGGCGCTTTATTATTAAGCCGCTGAAAGTATATAAAGTCTTCACTTAAACCATAATCCTCAAATTATACAAACGCTACCACATTTGTATCAGTATAATAACAAAAATCCGCAATAATTAGAAAAAGCCAAAAGTCTACTAAACCCATAATAACATTGTATGCATTATATGTAGTTTTCCATGCATTATACAGAAAAAGAAGCAAAATATCTGTAGATGTTTGCAAATAATGCAGAAAGAAAGAGAGAGAGTTTATCGAACTCATTACCTTTAGATACATGTCAAAACAAGTCTGGCCCAATTTGGAAAGAAAACAACTTTTTGTCAGAACTCGAAAAATGCTCATTTTAAGCACATAAATAATGCTGACATTCATGAAGAATCCCACAAGAATCTTTCACATGTGTGTCTTTGATCTTTGTAATGAGTTACAAATGTATATAAATTTCTTCAAATAAGTTGTCAACAACTACACTTTTTGTTTCTTTTTCGATGGCATCATTTTTGACTCTGAGGGAAAGATAGAAGAGATAGAAAAATTGACAGCAATTTCCGACGCTAGATCACGTGATGTGTCCGGTGATCAAGCGGCTCATATGATTATTGATTGCTTGTTGAAGGATCTGGAGTGGCCATCTCGATGAGGCAGACGCCGAATCCAAGACTCGTCTGCAGATCGAAGACCTCTGTACGACCATGTCTCTCTAGGGAGCCTGCTTCTCCTCACCGAGGCGTGGAGAGACTGTAAAAACAGATGATGACAGCTGAAGATGCCAGGAACTGCAGATCAGGTAGATCATTGTGGTCACCCTTCACATAGCATAATAAAGAAGACGACTTTGCTTTGACATGTAATCAATTTTTTTCTGCGTCGCTCTTCACTTTCTGTCTTCTTCAGGGTGTTTCGCTCAATATGCACATGATTCATTTCCAGTTTAGAGAATGTAGCTGAGAGGCGGCTGCCATATTGATTCTCATTCGAAATTTCTTTTATTCTCTAAGAACTTCAGGCAAGAAAAAATGCACCATGCGTCTCACAAAACAATTTAAAGTCCTTATGCCAGTCAAAACCGAAGTTGACGCATCACAGCTGAATTTTGAAATGGAGACAAATCAGCCTTGTTGTATGAATGTGCGACATCAAGTAGCCAGCAATCTGACAGTGAAGATTGACGAGGCGTCTTCTATAAAGAGACAAAGAAACCTTTGACAGCATTTGTAACCGGCTGCACTCCAAGAGGTGCGATGTTTAACCTAGTGACGTCAACTGGTTACTTATATAGTAAGTACATAACTTTACATGTCCTGTAACCAAGGTGGCCCGACTGCGCTTAGGATTTGAGGATAAACGCAAGTTTCTAAGCGAATACTAGACGTTTTAAATAAATAAATAAATAAATATATACATAAATAAATAAATGTCTTTCTGTGTCGCTCTTACACGTTTGAGAAGGAGAGTGCATGTACAAAATGGCTTTTGCGTTTTAAGTGGTTTTAGGCGTGACAAGAGAGGAGATTGTCACTGGCAGGACAACTTTCTTCCCGAAGAGTATCGTTGGTATTGTTTACGTTTGTTTCCTTGGAGCCTAATGACGTTTTTTCACGTAGTGCACATGCATGTAAAGTTCTGTTAATGCCCCAAGTGAGTGAAGTATTTGGTGCAAGCCTTCAAAAATGTCCAGAATTTTACCTACAGAAATAACATTACAAAGTTTGAAATACATTTTGTTTTCGACAGAAACGCATGGAAAGAAATAAATCTAGTTTATTTAAAGCGAGAACTTGATCAGCGCTGGGGATATCAACCACTGCGTATGCACAACACGGATATGGTATCTGGCGCCAGCGCTAGGACTTGTGGGATCGCGTGATGTGAATCAGTAGTCCATTAGAAATATTCTTGTCTCTCCGGTGTACGGCCGGCCAATGGCAGTCTAGCCCATGAGGTCTGACAATGCAGCCTCTCGGGACAATTCGTTAGCTAGGACAGGCTCTTAGACCTTGACCCAACACGGACATCTGAGGGATCCTCTTCAATTAGATTACTACCGCTAAAGTACACCTCTTTTTAAATGGCCGTTCCAAAGGTACACACGTGGCCTCTTAACCAGTTGCACGAGTCTTACACGACATAACACGATGATGGGATGTACCTCCTCTAATCATTTCCACAAACACTGGTTCATTGTATACCATCAGGTTATGTTTATTATTAAGCAAACGTTTACAGTAGGCATTGTCGTCTTATGAGTCGTCAAGCGGACTCATTTATGTGAAGAAATAAAAACGTGTGGCCTGTATGCTCTGTACAAACCAGTCTATCTGCCAGTAGCAAACGTTCTAGCGTGTCTTTCAATTAGTTTAAATTACCCCTCAAACACTATTTGCCTCGGGGCACTCACTATCCCTTTAGATAAGACTTCATCATGCTCTCCACAGTGTATTTCAGTGCGAGTGAGGGAATAAGAGGGCCCTCCTCCTCCTCCTCCTCCTCCTCCTCATCATCATCATCATCATCATCATCATCATCATCATCATCATCATCATCATCATCATCATCATCATCATCGTGAGAGAGCTTCTATCGTCAACACATCTGTCTCACGCTCAGCACTAGCTGCATTCGTGCTAAACCGCCTTTTCTTTCAGTCCCTGTGTCGATCATTATTTTGCTTTGCGCGATCCGATAAGTTATTTATTTTCTTTCATTTCTATACTGCTCGTATCAAGTGTTAGCGTGAAGACGTTGACGTTTCCAACCAGCATCCTTCATCTAAGATTGGTAACAGAGACGTTTGTGTTATTTGACCACGCCTAACAAAGATAACCTCACTTAACGGCTTCCTCAAAACGTTTTTTTCACTTTCCTGTGTTTAGCTCATTACAAAAATTATATTTCTTTCGATAATTTGAACAAACATTACGGGTCCAGTTGCGAGATTGCAAACATCGTTATTTTCATTTGAATTCTGGGAAGAGGTCATGGCCTAATTTCACACGATGTGACAAGAATAGACTTCTTTTGATTCATGATTTTTAGCACGAGATTAAAGTTCTCGCACTAGATGAAACCTTCATCGATCGTCAGTTTGAATGTAGATAATTCTAGTAAGGCCTGAGGAGAGGGGGGGGGAACAGGTGGATCTAGTGTATCCGGGCCCGCGGCTACTTTTTTTTCTTTTAAAGAAAGGTTGAGGTAACATTCCTCACTCTGGGGATTTTTTCTATGGAGCGGGGTTCCACAAGTTTGATCATTTAATGTCATGTTTCCTGATTAAGTTACCACTCACGTGTAAACGACTCAAGTAGTGGTGTAGATCCTGAGCGTGTTGGTGTGTGCATCGCGAAGATGACAACAGTCACGTGATACGTCTGTCAACCATCCATCATGTGTGACGTAGTAGTGTCAATTATTGTCAAACGTAAGCGCGTTATATATATATATATCTATCGTATGCATAATTTACATCCCTCAGTCTTATCGATTGACGACAGAGCATGATGCTATTTGTCCACAGTTATGCCAAAGCAATAACGTGCATTGGAGACCAGCTAACTTTATGTTTTCACTAACATTGTTTTTATCATTACGATACATCGTCAAAACGTGTCCACGGGACACACTCTGTCCGTTCTCAAATAAAACCTGCCAGTTAACAAAATCATCAATATTTCTGTCCCTGTTATTATAATCAAAATACAGGTTTATAAGGCTGGAAATAGACCCTCGTGTGGGTAGCGTTTCTGACATTTTCCACATTGATAACAGACACATAAACTAAGACACATGCTATAAGTGAGGGGGAAATGGAAGGGCAGTAATGCCCCCTAAGGGGTCTAAGAATTCTTGCCGTTGATGGGATGTGACAGGCGTGGGATGGGGCGTACTATTGATCACAAAGCAAAGTATTGTCCATTACAACCAAGGACCAGTCTAGACTTGTAGGAAATTAAGAACATGGAATACGCGAAAACAAAAACGCGCTACTAAAAAGCGTGCTATCAGACAGATGCAAAACCGCGAGAAGACATTCTTAAAGACAAACAGCATGTTATAGTCTACGATTTGCACGTGAAAATGTTTGAAACTTATTTCAAATGAAGAAGAAGCTATTTGCGTACTCATTTGGTTCTAAACGATTTGACAGTCTGTCCCGCTCTTTGACGTCTGCAGTGGTCTTGGCCACATTCTCACGAGCACGTGATCTGCTCCAGTCACATGATCGGATCTACATGTCACATGATTTCCGCCTCTTTCTCGTCTCTTTCGTCTTGTCTCCCTGCAGGTTGTTCAGTTTGGGCACGTCTCGGAAATGCACCCGCAGACGTCTTCACTGTTGTGCTCCGCGTGCATCCACTTCAGGGTGACAGGAGCTCGGCGTGACTTGTCTCATGACCTGCCTGACTGCCACCACTCCACCCGCAGTCTTGGCGTCTTAGCCTGCACGTGTCCTCTTTAGAAATACACAGCGCACGTGCCGGGTCTTTGTCTGAATGCCACGCTGTCACGTGATTCGTGCATGGCCCCCTTCTGAACCTGCACTCCAGGATCCTTCCGATTATTGCCAAGGAGGGTCCAGTGGTAGAGAGCAGGCGGGAAAATACGCATCCGATGAGGAAGGAGACTGATTAGGGAGATAATCAGATCCCAGCTCTTGCGTGCATGGTGTCATTGCCTCACTGTTTTTCTTGGTCTCCCTTGTACCGCAACCCTAGTGACTTCAGGCTTAATGTGGGAAAAACCGTTAGGGTCAAAGAACTGACCCTAATGGGTCAAAGGTCGTCTAGTACATTTCTTTGACCTGGATGACACAGCTTTCTAGAAAAAAATGTTGTCTGATGTTTCAGGAAGGTGGAGGCGTAGAAAGGAGAGGGCTATAGATTCCACCGTCCACGTGGCGTGTCCTGAATATAGTTAACTGCCTGTACACAAGTTGGCCACGGACGTTGTACCTTTATATACAGTACTGCTTTCACACACTGATAGATCTGTCGATCTTCAAAAAATAATTTACCACGCTCTCTCTCTCTCTCTCTATATATATATATATATATAGAGAGAGATGTTTTTCTCTCTTTACTTTCTTTCCATCCCATGCCCTCGCATGATAAATAATAATAATAATAATATAAGTTGCTTATAGATCGCCGTTCCCAAATACCTCAAAGCGCTTACAAATACGCCAACACAAGCTAAGATTATACATGCATATACAACACACGTTTTTTTCATTATCTTACATTTGAAATAACGAGCGCAAATTAGTGTGGAATAGATGCATCTTCACTTAGACATTAATGAAATGATAATGCAAGGTGTTTAATGCTTATGATTTGGTTTAAGAAAAGCGATTAGCGCGGCAAAGCCCGGGGGAGGGTGGGTGGCTGACTCCCAGTCTGACTGACTGCCAAATAAGACAGTGTTATCCAAGGAGGTGGTGAGCAGTGTTACAGCCACAGACTGCAATAGGCTTATAACACACGATTGTTAAACTTTGAGATCCATATAAGATTGTACAGTTACGATCTACATGTCGTAAAGGTGTTGTTTCTTTCATAACGAACCCAGAAAATATGAATCAGTAGTCCGTAGTAGTGATGACTAGAGAAGTTGTTACGATGTCAGGTAGAACAGACGACGGGGAAAACTAAAAATGTCATCGTTGCCCTGGTGGAGTACTTCTGTAGAGATTGTGATCCGTGACAGTTCAGATATAAAGTTCCTAAAATCAATGTTTCGTCGGTGGCGAGCACAAATCAATCGATGCTCAGGACAAGTGTAGATTAAATAATCAAGAGACTGCTGGGGTCTGTGAGTCACAAGACAGAGAGAAACTGTATTAAGAACGTGATTGTTTGGCGCTGGTCGAAAGTCAGTCGCAGTGATTACTTGAAACCCTTATGGCGGCAGGGAGAAAAGACCAGTAGGCGACACAAAATAACAAAAATAAAAAGTCACATCTCCGCACAGTGACTACGAAAACAGAAAGCACTTGCCCATACAAAGGTCATCAAAATAACAAACAAATCAAGCAGATATACATATAATGCGGACACCTGCTTCCCTCAAGCCTGTAAAGCGAAGGAACACTATTCCAACCATTCAACTTTTCTCGCGGAGAGCTATTCAGGACCGAGTAGTAACAGTGCATACTAAATACGGATGAGTACCATTGAGGTCTCAAGCAGGTACCAGTGGATAGTAATAGAAAATGAGCTTGCATGCATTTTACATCCCAGAGATGCAACAGTCAAATCGCGAAATGATCAATTCAGGCACACACACACACACACAGATCCACCATCCTTACAATATTTTTTTGTAACAACGTCTATTTTTCACAACGCAACCTTCTCCCAGATACATTTTAAAACTCAACAAGCTGGCGATGGAGACTGGGTTCATGAAAGTCAAACAACATGGGTTCATTCCATTCCTGATGGAGCCTTAGATCGTGCTTAGAATTCCCGCTGATTGTCCATGCAGTGCTTCTCATATGTCGTCCAATGCATCTAATTTGAACGAGACAAACGGGGTTGGATGGCAGTTATAGACAGGGCAGTTTCTAGCAGGGCGTAAAACTAGACAGGAATGTGCGAGGAAGCAGCAGATAATGTGTTTTACAAGACACGTGAAAGGTAGAAGAACATACAGAAAAACAATAAAAAGGATATATTTTCCAATTTAGAATTGCTTTAATCGTATTTGCAAGTCGAAAAAAGAATTACACAAACTCAATATAAAGTTTGACTTTCCCACCCTGGGTTTTTATTAAATTTCCCTCCAAGATACCTACGACAGGTATTGGCTGAATAACTTTTATTTCTCAACTGTTCACTACTTGTGCGCGAAAACTCTTGTTGCCTCTGACTTGATTATATTCAGTGACTGGAAGAGGCCTGCACAGGCATGCATGAATATGTACACAAACACACAGTAAAACATGGGCATATATACACTCACACACACACACACACATACACACACACACACACACACACACACACACACACACTTTCTGTCTTTTTAATTAGTTCTATGAAATCTTTTTTGCGATGACAGGGTTATTAAATAAAAACAGAACGAAGATAAGCCGTGTTAAATGTAAACAACTTTTTATAGACAGTCCAGCAGACGTCATCTCGAAAGAGATGCAAAGACAAAGAAAACTTGTGAAAGTAATCGGATGTATTTTGTAAATCTTCTCTGTGTATTGATTTTACAGTCGAGGTGTCAGAAAAACCAATAAATTTTGGTGAGTTCATGTCTCGATTTTAAAAAATAGACAAATACTCAATTATCAACTGAATTATGTGTCAAAAATGCTGAACACCACATTTTCTTCTGGCAACAACAAAATTGAAAAGTAGTGATTTAGAAGCCAGAAGATGCATGATTAATGCAGATAAAAACCAATTTAGAGAGGTGATATCTGAGTGTCAAAGCCATCTGCATTGATCTTCTTGTTTTTGTGTCCTTTGTCGGGAAATAATTTAAATCGTTAAAAACTCAAAGCAAAGTCGCAAAAAGACACTATTAAACTTGAGGAGACATCAAGATAGTAATCTGTCACTTGATGAAGTGCTTTTGTTGAGCGGAGGTGAACAGAACAAGAAATCATCGAAACAGCCTTGAAGTTTAAATGAAAAGTGCTACAGCAGCTACACAAAGCGCAAACCACAAGGTTACAAATCGTTAGCCTAGCATCGGGTGAATACCCTTGCGTAAACAGGTAAACACTTTTTCGTGAGCACGTAGTTGTTAAGCATAAGAGTATTTTTACTTTGGTAGACGCCAACGTGCCCATGACCACATATATACTTCCGTAAACCTACACAGTCAACTCACATGCACGTATTTGTGAATATCCCTCAGACGTAGCAAAGTATCGGCACTGACACAAACCGATCAAATATTCTTCATACGTTGAACACACACGTGACACGTGACAAGGTACCGAACTTGTATCAAGGTTGCAATGCTTGAGCAGTTTGTGAGAATACATAACAATCACATTCTCTTACATCACAGCTGGCCTGGCACCAACCCCAATTTCGTGCTGAGAGCGATAAAAATGCTCGCGACCTCCAAGAAGACCGTCCACGTCTTCTCAGATGTCCTTTCCAGCTTGTCTCTGGGCGGACGCCGTGAGGTGACGGGCGTGGGTGCTGTGGGGGGCATCTTGGTAAGATACTAGGGACACCGGGGCGACACTGGGGCGGCACAGCAAAGGTTTCGCTCGACACGACCTTGACGAGGATGCCGTGATGGTGGCAATTTCATCTTGTCCGTCCAAATCTTTCAGTGCTAAGGAAGTGGAATATTAAGATTCACGAAGTAGGGGAGTTAATTCACGATAATAACTGTTCACGTGGGAGGAGCAAAACTTTTGTGATCTTCTACGACTTCTCGGTCGCTGCTCGCGCAAGTACCTGCAGGCTTCCAGCGAGAATGTAACATTCCAAAGTCATTGCTCTAGCAACTAAAGGATTTAAGTGAGAAAAAACATTTTAGAGTCACTGCTCAAGAAGCGGCAGACTTCAAGGCAAAGGACCATTTCACTGGAAATTTCCTTTTCCCTTTCCTTTAGAAATGGCAGAGCAAAGCCCTGTCTTCAGTTCTTCCTCATTCCCCGATGGGAAATACTCACATAATATGATAATTGAATATAAATGTAGTTTTAACGCCAAAGCTTTGGATGCAGTTCATCATAAGCTACTCATGAAGATATTTTAAAACCTGTCTGATTTGTCTTCTGTCTCTTCCCCTATGATGGTTCTAAGCGAAGAGCACGGAGTGCTAGCAAGCGGTCACATCCCCCAGGCCTTATCTGTCAGAACTCATATGGTGCGGCAGGAAGTGTATTAATTTTGAAAATATGGACCACCCTCTGCTATATGGCGACTTGCCTCCGGCTTTATGTCACTAGCTGGTGACAGTATCCTCCACACACAGAGCTAATTTTAGTATTGCAGCTGATATCCTAGAGCGTGGTGCAGACGTCTTCAAGGTAATACTTGTATTTACGTTTACAGGATGTTTTTATTTCCTTTACTCAATTAATTCTGTGGCACACGGACATCTTTTGCAATGAAGTGTTGTAAATAAATAAATTATGGCTTTGAATTGTGAGTTTAAATGCCACATGCAAATGTAGATCAGGACTACTTGAGTAAGAGCAACAAGTTTTCTAATTAAAAAAATTAAGTGTTTGTAAAATGCAGCGGTGATATTCAAACACTCCCTAGATACAAAAGCAGCCTGCGATCAGACATTTTATTTTGCCATCATGCCCAACTTTAAATTAGCACCATGCTACTAACAAAACCCTCGAGTTCCTAAACGACAGAGTCTTTCATATGTCGTCAATACGACCTGGAGCCGTCTGTCAAAGGTCAAATGTTTCCGCTACAGCGCGCATCTCTCACTGAGAAACACTGCTCCATCAACGCCCACCCCTCCCCAGCAGGGGGGGGGGGAGAACCCTGATGTGTGGAGGAGAAGTCTTGCGTGTGCACCATAACGTTGTTACCTCATGGTCGGGGTAGGAGATGAAATTATTAACGCCCTTGAAATATTTGGCAAATGTGTCACAGGCTTAAAGATTTACGAAGACCAGAAAGAGGCATTCCATTAAATCATGGGGCTGACATCGCAGGGGACATCAATCACACCTCAAAGAAATCGATGAGGTGTGCAGGCTGCAACCTCAACCAGACAGCTTACGCTTCAGGCTTTTTTCCGTGGGTCTGCCTGTACCCTCGCCGTGTAACGGTATCTACTACATAGGTGCACACCATCTTCTTGAATTATTTAACATTATTTTACCTATTTATCCCTTGTTCTCGTTTCGTGCCCATTTGCGAATCTTTCATCAAAACAGTATCCAGTACTGTCTCTCTTTCCTTTTGCCTCGTGGCACAATGCAACAATTTGCAGGGGTAATTACTGTCAAGATTTATTGCATTAGGTCACCTCGGGCTGACACAAACATTAATGGACACAGAATTGATAAAATGTATGGCATGTGGTAAATAAACATGATCAGCTTCTCTTCATGGAACTTCTCGCGTCTTAAATTGCTACTTTGCTCCCTCATTCCTGTTCATAACACCACTACTTCGTTCTCTTTACTTGATGATGACATTGTTTTCCTGATTATACCTCCCTCTGAAGAAACGCGTGCTTTCGGGCCGTCAAACCTTCATGCTTATTGCATTATACACACCAGTCATTATTAACATTTAAATATTTAAACTGCGTGGTAAATGGAACAGGTCCATATTCAATGCAATGGTTAACCATTGTGAATAAAACTGGTCACGGAGCTACCAGATACAGTTTGTAGAGAAGTTTTACGCAAAACAACGAGTTAACAAAACTCTACAGATGATTCTTTTGCACGGAGTGTAACAGGTGACTACTATAACCCATAAAGCGAGCAAGGAAAGTATGACTCATATAGTGAATTCACTGAATAATCGTATATAGGAACTCTATTCTCAGTTACTTAAAACCCTTCTTTCCTAAACAAAAGTTCTCAAATTTGGGACATTCTGATACAATATTTATGATATACATCTACTTTTTCATAATATATATATATATCTATGTAATTTTATATATTTTAAATATTTTTCATTGCTGCTACATATTTAATATAAATATGAAAAATAAAAATTTTGTCATGATTGTTATATTTTTCATGCATAAAGTAACCAGTCACATTTCGGACAATGTGTGTTTATTTTAAGATGTCGGTTACAATTTTATTTTGCGTTTTTGTTATTTATTTATCGCCTCATACATCGTCAACATCATCTGCTGTTTGCAGGGGGTACATTATTACCCCCACGTACTTGACCCTGTCTAGCAGACTAGAAGTGCCACCAGTAAAAACAGTGGTAGATCTTCAGCAAGAGTGTAAAGAGGGCGCTAAGATCTGTTTCGTCCAAACGCAGCAGCTCGATTGAACAGTAACAAGAGACAGCCTCTCCAGAGTGTCGTCTGTGGGCCGCACATCCTTAACAACCCAACCCCCAACCTTGGGCAGTGCGTTGATTGAAACTGATCTTGTCTTCTAACTGGTAAGCAGTTCACTGAATAACGGACCTCAAAAAGCGGAAATGGGGGCTTAGTGGTTCGGTCTGGCACTCTCCGGCAAACTCCAGACATCCCATTTTCTCCGAAATTCTCCCTCAAGTGGCCGCAACCCAGGCGACTATCTCCTCTGTCCAAAAAATCCATCCCCCCGAAGGGACATAACCTGCTACGCATCGAAAATTGTCTTCCACAGCTTACGTCGTAATCACTGGTAATCGGATTCAGTCAGGAAAACAAAGGAAATCATTCCATTTTCACGAAGGATTCTCACCTGAGTTTACTGATATTTTTTGTCACTTCCTTTCTGTGACCGACACGTGTAAATCGCGAAATCTAATCCCCACAATGAGCACACGGCATTGAAGTGGTTCAGACATGAACACAAGCATAATCTGAGCACAAAATGGTTGTTATCAATGGTAAGCATGTCTTAATCAGTGGGTTTCTGAGTTTTCAGAAGGAACTACTTTGAATACACAGTCATGTGTATGTATGTACTAACTGAAAGGTGATCTTTAGGTGTTCTTCCGGTATTTCACAATATTGCAATTATTTGGTGCTTCTCTGTGGATTTGACATCAGATTGTCTCCTCTTTGTTATTTTGGTGTTTCACGTGCTGCTTTTTGTGCTTTCCATGCCAGTTTCTCCGTACTTAATAACTGCTCTATATCTGTTTCATGTAGTTTGTTTATTTTAAATTATGCCTTTCATGGTTAAATGATTTCAACGAAGGTTTCCTTGACTTCACTGCTTTACGAGGTTGACTTCATGCTACGTATGAAACGGTCTGCAAATAATTTTTAAAATATTTCGCTACTATCCATGTGAACCTTTCATCTCATTTGTCCATGTACGCGGAATGCTCCATTCAGCCCTTTCACTCACTGCTAACGCTTCATTAACTCTTTTTGACAAGTTGATAACAGAACTGCGGAAACACTTTGCCACATGTCCACAGTGCTCCAGCCTCATAAAGTTAAAAATGTAATGACGTCCGCTACACACCCGCCCACCCACAGCCTCTCGGAACTGCACGTCCGTGCGGTTCTTTTCACATTCTGTGACCCGTTGATGTAAGAACTGCTGCTCCGTAGCCTTGTGCTTGGGCATTAAAGGTTATTTTCCTTTTCCTCCTCTAAGCTGGAATTTTATTTATTTTGTTGTTGTTGTTGTTGAATCGAGGGATTAAATTCAGCCGCTGTGTTGCGACCTCGTCTTACACAACATAAAGACCTTTGCCACTGAAGAACATCGTAATAACCGGCGTAGCAGGACAGTGGTGTTACAATTTTAATAATGTATCACTACAGTGACATTGTAGCTTTAACGATGTATCACTACAGTTACATTACAGTTTTAACAATGTGTCATTGAAGACAGCTAGTTTAGAGTATTAATAATCTATTTCGACAGATATATTCTACTTGACAGCAACCCAAAAAGGTGCAGTTCCATGACCTAAAGGTTCGTTAGATAGCGAGGTGTGACCGCATTTTTCTCGGGGGCCAGTTTGTGAGGGAGGTTTCCATCTTCCAATTCTGCTTTTTGTTCCCCAGTCCTTGAGCAAGTCGGCTGGGTCATGCATGGAAGCAGGCTGCGTCCCGCGCGGGTATCGAACCGGTTAGTCGGCACGCTTCTGACCTTTCACGTTGGTGCTCCGAGCACTCGGTTATCCGCTTGTCCGTTGCCATAACAGGCCGGCGGGTCACATGGACATTTGTGAAGCTATGGCGCTACTCGACGTGGAGAGCTACAGCAAACACAGAATCTATCAAACTGCAAGTACACTGCATTTATTTGGCAAATACAGTGACCTTGTACTTCAACTTTTTTTTTAACGTGTTGACTATGAACTTTATAGCAATTTTACAGTTGTCACTCAAAAATAATAACAGCAACATTTTAGAAAATTTAGATTTTTTAAATCCCAAAAGCTTTGATAAAGGAAGCACTAGAAACCAATATTTTTTGTAGCAAAAGGGGCCTGACTGAGCCATACTTTAAACAAAAAAGAATACATGTGCAAGAATGTTGGTGTTGTCAACTCACATGCACAGATCTATATGTTCTCTAAGATGTTCCTCCTGCTTATATGCAGAACGATATAATGACATCTGCTGCAGTATCGTGGGAAAAAAGTCTTCTCAATTTTTCTATTCAGTTTCCTGTGAGTGGAATATTTAAGAAAGAGCTTTACGCAGAAGTGACCTGGCAGAATACTGTTAGCAAGTCGTCTTCTAGAATGTTTTTAGTCTTTAGTCACACACACACACCACTTCTTCCAGCATCAATAATAAAATACTGTGCATAAAAGATAATGTATATGGATGACACATTAAAACCTGTGTAAGATTTCATGTGGCTTGCCTCACGGTTCTTTAACTGTTCATATCGGCACAGACTGAGCGCTGGGCTTAATTTGGTTTATTACCAGGGATCGGCAAATAAAGTGCAGGAAGTGTTTTTCACGGTACATTGACAGAAGTTCAGTTTGCTGGATTAAAACACATCCACACTCTACAGCTTCATTCGCTTGCTTGCGAGTGCGCAGGTAAAAGAAGAGGATAAAATAGAGATCTGGCGTTCAACATTACCGATACAAAATAGCAAGAACTCATCTTAAGGTAGAGACTAATTGAATACAGAGCCTGAAAGAAGAAGAGCCATTATGGTTCCTCTTAAAAGACTGACTTGAAACGAGTTAAAATGCAAGTTATCGCCTGACTCTTCGTGTAACCAATAGGGTGTCCGAAGAACATGACACGAATGACGGCACGTTCTGCGAATTTCGCAACGACAGCTGTGACTAATCTGATAAGTGACAGCTGTGACTAATCAGACAAGTGACAACTGTGACTAATCTGACAAGTGACAACTGTGACTAATGTGGAACGTGACAACTGTGACTAATCTGACAATTGTGACAATCTCAAACATCTAAAATTTACACAAGTACTAGTGGCATTACCAGAAAACATACGCACACACATCATATCGGTATTATGTCCCCATCGAATGTAAGAACCAAAGCAAACAGAAGGTGAAGCAACAGGTTTTCACTATAACTAGATGGTCGATAGTAATCGGAGACTCCATTCGTGCTTCCGTTTTTCGTTTAGTGCGTGTTGCTGAGGGCTGCTGTCTCGTTTACTCTTTCCGAGTCTGATGTACAAATAATAATAACAATAATAACAGTGTAATACAGCGCAGAATTGTGCTCATATAGCAGCATGCGCTCAGGGTTTCACAGAAAAATGAAGGCAAAATGTAGTAGAGGCAGAAGCAGGAAGATGAGCAATAATGTAGGTGAAGGCATAAACAGTAACAATGAAGAGATAGCTAAACAGTATTCAACAAAGGGACATCACTAGGACGAGTCAAGAAATAGAGTATATGAGGAGAAGAAGAAGAAAAACGGAGAAAGAAGGATGGGAGAAAAAAAGAAGGAAATAAAGAAGAAAGAAAAAGAGAAGAAGAGGAAGAGAACGGGGTAGTAGCATGAAGGGGACTGTTGTTAGGAGTGGTGCAAGTAGTGCTCGGGGAAAGAGGTGTTTACAATGCACGTTTATAAGAATTAATGGTGGGTAGGTGGCTGACATAGAAGGGAAAGGACTTCTGTACTTTCTGAAGTTTCTGAACGGTAGCCCGAGGGTAAGTAATTACAGTAATAAAATCTCGATAGAAAAGTGTGAACTGTTTGTCTAGAGGGACTGCGGCGGATGGCACTAATCTTACGAAGCTCGTAATAAACAGACTGTCGTCCCATACTGATGGAAGTGGCTGACGGTCTTGGTGGTGTAATTTGCTCAGTATACGAGAAAGATCTGTGTCCTCACCTCACACACACACCCGGGCAAAAAGCCAAGAAATTTGCAACAGCAGGTCGTCCTCGGAGTAAGACTCAACGCTGTGTCGTCTGTCTGTCTGTTGTGGAGCTCATTATCGAAGGGAAGTCTTCAACACGACTGGCGCCACCTGTTCTTGCGAGCGATTTCTTAATTCTTTTGGGCTGAGCATGAAGGTTCTTTGCGGCCACCTCGCGCACAGATCAAACCTGTGTAGAGGAGATAGAAGGCAGAGATCCATTTCGGTGCTAATACATGTTTTTACTTTAAGAAGATAATTACTGTGACTTTTTGTTATTTGAGTTCTTCTTATATTTTGGACGTCAACAAGATTTTCTATCTTCGATTAAGTAATGATCACATCTGATGAGTGAAGCACAGAACATAAGAGGCAATAATAAAGCCCACTATTCTTCTTTTCTGACAGATTGTTATAGAAACGAGCTATTAATATAATGAATATGTCTCTCATGTTGCTGTTATTTTTAAACAAGGAACAGGCTGCACTCTCTTTGTCCTAACTGTTTTATGGAAAAGGCATTACTCTAGATGTAGTCTCGTCTGCAATCGTGGTGGCTCTAGAGAAGGGTTCATTTGTTATGTATGACTGTGGCTATTGTTTCCATTTCTTATGTAACGATTGTCTTGTTTACGTCTTATTCTGTTACGCATGTGCCGCTGGTTTGTCCTGTTAGTTTGGTGAGGATCATTGCGGAAACCTGGTCTGATGGATCAGGGACATGCCCAGTAACAAAAACAATCGTTTGTGAACGTGGGACTACTGGTGTCACATCTCATGAACTACGTGTTTTATACAAAGATTCTGGATTCCTATTCTCTGAAAAATAGGCTAGTTAAAGGTTTCATAACTTGATAAAAAAAAAACGTTAGCTTTGTTTTATCTCAAAAGCAGACTTTTTCAGGTTTCTCTTCATTTTTGCTTCTGTTTTCTTCACACAGACGCGTAGATACGATGCACGCAGAAGACAGTGCTAAGCTACCGAGCAGACACTAGTAGTGAAATAACAAACGCTCAAAAAATCCTTTGCGCGCGCATGCACACACACACACACACACACACACACACACAGACACACACACACACACACACATGGAATGTGCATCTAGGTGAAATTATATAATATTGAGCATGCTGTAGCACATTTGAGTGGTTCTAATGCACAGTTCGTCGCGCCTCTCTTTCTACTTTATAGTTTGAAGAGATCAATGTTCACGGATGTTGTAATGTTAGTCACACAATCTACAGAAAGTAGGTAGACAGACGAGTGACTCAGTGAATAAAAGAGCAAGGGAGTGAAAAGGGATGGAAGGTGGGACAAACGAATGGAAGGAGAAGCGAGCAAAAGCATGAACAAAAGAATACAAAAAATAAAAGAACAAAGTTTTAGTGTTGCTTTGAAAACAGAAAAGGGATGACAAACGTAATAGAACGAGAAGCTGCGGAGAAAGAAAGAAAGAAAGAAAGAAAGAAAAAAAAAAGAAAGAAAGAAAGAAAGAAAGAAAGAAAGAAAGAAAGAAAGAAAGATCACCACACCCACCTCTTACATTAACTGTAATCAGTAGGCACCGATTTTCGACCTGCTGTGTGTTTTAACCAGTCTGATCGGTGAGGCGGTGGCAGATTGCATGTATCCTGGCGTACAGCACAAAACACAGCCCCTGTCAGCTTACGTATCCTGGTGTACAACACGAGACACAAACTCTGTCAGCTTACGTATCCTGGCGTACAGCACAAGACACAGCCCCTGTCTACTTACGTATCCTGGCGTACAGCACAAGACACAAAGCCTGTCAGCTTACGTATCCTGGCGTACAGCACAAGACACAAATCCTGTCAGCTTACGTATCCTGGCATACACCACGAGACACAAACCCTGTCAGTTTACATATCCTGGCGTACAGCACAAGACACAGCCCCTGTCAGCTTACGCTAAGCAGCAGAACTGGAAAGACTCTCCAAACGCAAGAAATCGAAATTGCTTTGGCATTCAAAGCATTCTCAAAGAGTGTGAAAAATTGATGGGGGTTACTCTAGAGGACTCTCTGCCTGTTGCTAGCCAGCTGTGTCCGCCATGACCAGTAAATGTTAATCTGAAGACTAGGAGGTCTCAGTGGGGAAATGTTTGCCTCCCCAACGTGCTCCGGCCAGAAAGAAAGTCTCGGGGGGGGGGGAACACAAAAATGCAAAAAAACACACACCTTAGTTTACTTCTTAAATAATGACTATAGCTCAGGTCATTGTCCCGAGTCTTGTGGAAAAGAACGTTTGTTGTCCTTTGTATAGGATTAAGAGCACAGGAGACGTCAAAGGTCAGGTGCAGTGGCGTATAGGTAGACGAGGACGCCGTGCCCCGTGCCCCGTGCCCCGTGAGACAGTCGGGCACAGAGCAAGGATGCACGTTCACGCAGTCCTTGCTGTATTCAAAGACAGACAATCCGAGAACACATACCCTAAATGTGTGATGGTTACTACACGTTTATCATGGGTAGGTTCCGTTTGTAATGAGCAGAATCCACGTAACACGAGTAGACTCAGTTTAGTATGAGTAGATTGTGAAACAAGTTCACCCTTTGCGTAAATATGAGGTTTTTTGCAGTTGCTTTGCTCTCCCTGCGCCACAGCTTGCATTTTGCATAAATATCTTTAATCCTTTAGAATTTCCTCGCGAATATTTCTCGCCAGGTTAGAGAAAACGGAGCTGGACAGTTGTTGCACATCTTTGTGCTTCTCCTTCGTGTCGCATGGTTGGACATCCAGAGCAAATGTCAGCCAGTACTCGACAGGTTGTAATCCAGTCAAGCACCTGCACCAACACCAGCAGACTAACAAAGACACTGATTGGACACGAAGCGCCCGGATGTTAATTTGCTTCTCACAACACTGACAGCAACCCAGTGTAGGGATAAGCCTGATGTGTGCGTGCGCGCGCATGTGTGTGTGTGTGTGTGTGTGTGTGCTGACCACTTTTACAATTGCATTTTCTGTTCTTGAGTAGATGTGATTATAGGGCTTCTCTATTTCCTTTTATTGGATTTGAAAAAAGAACTGATTGCTCTTAAACAGAGACTGTTTTAAGCTCTCTCTTGACACCCAAGCCCGTTAAAAGTGACAATAACTAAAACTGTTCAAACTGCAAGATCTGAAAGATTCTCTCTCTCTCTCATTTCTTTCGTTTTCCAGTTTTTTTCTCATTTGTCCACAAGTTCAAACTTTTATACCTTCCAAACTCCATTCGTCCACCAACGTTTCTGTCTTTCGATTAATCTTTCTGGGCCTCTCTCTGAATATGTCTGCGCAGTTTTGTATGCGTTTATTCTTTTTATTTTATTCGGCCGTATTTCAATTCAGTATTGATTGAACAGGTTTCCTTTAAACAGACTTCTAACTCTGGCCAGGCTGTACTGTACTGTGACATTTTATTGAGTGTGACATCCAGATGTGTCGATAGTGAATGACACTGCGAGAAAGAAGTCAAGCGGAAAGTTCCTGTTTTCTCAAGAAAGATTGACGGAAAAGAAATTGGACACTGCCACTTTGCATAAATGGAAATAGGTGAATAGTTTTACCTCCTTCAAACGCTTGGGAACGCCTTTTAATAGACCAGCATGCAGGCAGAAAAACAAAACAAAACAGAAAACCCCAAAAGAAAAAACACAAAAAACAAACAAAGAAACAAATGCACATACTGAAGGTTGATGAAATGTGATTCGGCGCTGCTCTCTGTCCATTTTCTTTTACGGTCCTTCAAGAAAGAAAGTTTTGAAAGCCTAGGGCAAAGCCCGAATTTTAAACGAAACAACTTCCTTATTTAATTTTTACACCTTTCTTTTCAAAGTAATTGTGACATAAAAAGGACGTTAGAACGATTTGAAAGTCTCTCTCTATGTGCCTCTATCGCTCTCCTCTACAAACATCATCCTCATAAAACATTTATAACATCACCTCTGTCGGGTGATCCTTATTCTTACTTCATTTATCAGTATGTGCGCGTGTGCGAGTCTGTTCATGTGCACATGTTGGGTGCATGTGTCAGTCACTGTGTGTGCGTGAGCATCGTCGTCTGATTACAAAACACGTCTTTGCTTCTTACGTTGATTGCGAAGTGACCAGCGAGAGGGCAAGAGACGGAATTGCAAAGCAAGAGAGTTGTCAGGTTTGACAATCAGGCGTCTGTGTCTCGGGGGACAGGCGGCGTGGAATGGTGGACTTCCACAGACTGTCACTAGCCGCACTCCAGCATTTTGACACTTTATTTATGCCGGTGACGCAGGGCCTGCAGCCAACAAAGTGCTGCATGGCTGTGGCGGGCAGAGAGCTTGTATTAACCAACCCGTCCACCTCTCCCTTCCACCCACCCACCCTCCTCTTTCAGCAGGAGCAGAAGCATTCAACGAGGACATTCTTGATGCCTGCAGCTAGCGCACGAGAGATGCTGAGGTCACGTCTCCGACGACTTGTGTGACCATCCGCATTCACCATCGCATCCACCCATCGCTCATTTCATCTGTTCCTTGGATATTGCACACAGCCTCTCTTCTCTCCCTCTGCTTTCTTTCTTTGACTCTCATGTAAACACACACGCTTTCTTTTCTCTTTAAGCGGGACTTTGTTCTTCTTCACCGGGCCCCAGCTGTGTCTATAGCGTACATGAAACAAAATTTGGAAGCTCCTTCCTTCTGTTGATACAACCCTTGACTCCCTACATCCTTGTCTTTGTGTTGCAAAGTTGACACTACAAGGGTAGTATCAGCAGAAGGAAAGAACTTGCTACAAGCTTACAAGTTTACAAGGAAACTAAAAAAATACCTTGCAGGAAACAAAATTTCGAACATTTTGTATTCTTTGGAGATTTTTTGTTCAATAAAATGTGTTCAGTACTATACGTTAATACTCGACACGTGTGGGGAGCAGATAAGCACACGAAGGTAGGCGGAACAGGATAATTGAATCGCTAAACCTTGGCCCTTAGCCCTTGCATTTTCTGGCACTTCGAGTGACATCGACCTTCGAAGCACGTGACTTTCATCCTAAGCATTGATTGGTTACATCACCACGCTTTTAGCTGGCAGGGGAGCTTAGCAGGCCAGGAGAAGTAACTGAGACGCTCGGTTGCTGTATCCTAATTCTGCTCGTAGGGTCAGATTTTATGAGATCTGACATTTATTCATGACCAGGATATGCTTGTTTATGGCGGACTATTTTTTCACCATAGGGAATCCATTTTCAGTTAATCGAAGACATATATATATATAGACGCAGAGTTTACAGTGAAAGCATGTTTCCGCTCTTTTCTCTATCCATATTACTCTTACTGATCTCTCGTCTTTCTCTCACTCTCTCCATGTCATGTATACGTGTTTGATTGTCTGTCTTCTTGAGTCTTCCACAAATTATTTTGACAAGAGCATGGGATTAAGCAATAGAATAATGGAAAGTTTCAAATTTCTAGAACGTTTTGACTTCTTGACGGTGTAAACCAATTACAAGAGAAAATAATTGAGGATTTATATGCAGAGGCAGTAGCAATGTGGTTCGCAGTAACATGATGCTAAATATTCGCGTTTCTTTAAGAAATACTTTTAAGAAAAGTAGCAAGAGAGAGAGAGAGAGAGAGAGAGATTGACATACATGAATGAGGTCCGTCCGTGAGCAAACGTGACATCACAAAATCGACTTTTGTTGAGCATGGTGATATTTGTAGGTGCAATTTCGAGAACGGAAGGGGTGCGTCCACCCAGGTTTGAGAGATAGCATTTTGCACTGAACTTTACCCAATCACTTAAAAATTGTAGTCCACTAGTCCTTTAAACATCCTGCTGGTAGCATCTAGTAGACAATTCGAATATATACTTGACAATCTAGTTCCATCTCCCTTTCTTACGTGCTTTATGTAGAGAGGAGGAGACTATATACATGCACCATCATGTGCCCGAAAAAGAAAAAAATCTTATTTTCGCAGATTTTACTGAAATGAAATTTAAAAATTTTAAAGAAAACGTCTTTCTGAATTTTCTCAGCCTTATGTACTTGGCTCCTGGATGAAGGGAAAGAATTGTTTTTTAGAAAAATCAAGAATTTATCCTCAAGGGGAAAAATCACGAATTTGCTCTTTTGTGACATGTCCTCTACTTGAGAAACCTGAGGTTACATACTATTTCTTTATTTACATACTATTTTTACATTATCTTTGTGTACATAATATGTCTATATTACCTTTATTTACATAATTTGTATCATCTTAATTTACTCGACACACGGGGGTTCGGTGGCGCAGCGGGTAGCGCCTGTCACCAGTACAGTGAAGTTCAACTCTCGTCTCGGGCACACTGTTCTTCCTCTGCATGTGGCATCTGTTTACAGGGCTGGCTGGCTTGCATGATATAGCCTTAGTTGCTGGCTCGGCATAAAATACCAGTTTCTCCCACTCCTTGACACTCCTTTTTAAAGTCCGTTCAGAGCGTGTCACTGTTCTCACGTCACCAAGGAACAGATTTTTTGCCACCTTTGTATTGACTTGCTAACTCCTGCTGCTTCTCTCTGAGGAAGGAGTAAATAAACTCAACAATGCACTTTCATTGCAGTCAGGTGACAACAGCTATGCTTGTCCTTAGGAAGGACCAGTAGTAAGCGAGAGAGAGAGGAGGGAAGGGAAGGACAGAAAGGCTGGAAGACAGAGACATAAAACTGAAGAGACGGAAGTGCACATGGGTACAGACGGGAAAATGTCAACATATAGAATAAAAGACAGAAAAAAGGTGTCATTAAGTGGCATGTATTCTGGTCGGTAAAAACGGGGTTGTCGGGCTTAAATCTTCAAGGCAGTGCAGTGCCTACACATATAAAACCCAAACAAAAAGCACACGGAAGTAAGAAAACCGGCTCATTTCTTACACCTCGCAGGATACAGAGTGAAAGAAGGTGCTTAGCATTTCACACTATACCGCAAAACCATCATCTTAAGTCAAAGAAGTGTGGGTAAAAAAAGAATCGCTGTTTTGTGTCATTGGGTTTGTCAGAAACAAATTCCAAACATGTTAATCTTCAGCGCCCAAGGGTAATTTCACAGCAACGTAAAGACCAAAGACATATCAAACAAAGTATTGGAAATAAATAAGGGGTAGGCAGAGAAAAGAGACAATAAAGAGGGAAAGAGAGAGAGAAAGCAGGCACACAGTCGAAGAAGTTAATAGGAAATACGTGTAATGTGAGAAGCCTTCATCAGATCTTTCTGAACGCAAGATGTCGCTTGCCAGTATATAGCATTCGTTCCTAAATTTCGGAATGTCGATTTTTCCAGCAAAATCTTTTTATAGCAGGCCTAGAAAATACATGTCCTGAAGGGGTTGACTCCACCATCAACACTCCTTTGTCGGCAAGTAAGGTCTACGAAGTCTCCTGCTGGCTTCTGGTGTACATTGAACGTTGCGTATGAACAGTGCGTGTGAACGTGTTTTTGACCCTCGTCTCCTTCGCCACCATCTCCTTCCTCCGAATTCTCTTCCGAAAGGCAGCGGAAAAAAGACTAGTTAATAGAGACATGGTACAATTTTTGGTAAAATCTTCTCAAAGGGCTGTCATAAATGTGACTAGAGGGAGAAGTATTCTATTTTGATATCTTGAGATCAAGTTATTTTGTCTGCTGCAAGACTAGACTATTTCCTGTCCAACAGCTATGTCCATTCAGGTCATGAACCTGTAAATGTCAGTGTTCATGAGTTCAAGACCCTGTAAATGATAGTGGCCCTCTGAAGGTCGTGACCGTATCGTCATAGACTGCGCAATATTGTGATGGTCATTTTATAAATGTCATCTGGAAGAAGAAATACTTTTATTGGCAATAAAAAACATTGGCCCCCACGTGCCCTGTATAACAGGGAGAGGGCAGTTGACGGTCAGGAAGATAAGCATCACTTGATTATCAGCAATGATAGTTTGGACAGTTCGCCTTCCTTAGACAGCCTATGGAAATGATAATGGCCATATGGCTATGATCCTTGCATGTAGCAATATGGCGCTGAGAAAGCCCTGATAATACGCCTGGTAAATGTGGTTAGACACAATCCCTACTTCAGGTACGGCGGGTCCGGTGCAAATGACTGACAGATGGCGCCTAAGGTCCCTGCATGTTTTAGGACGGGTCTTTGGTTTAGAGCTTCATTGATGATGATCTCCTTACTCTATTCCAGTCGGCTTATAGAAAAGGCCATGGTACTGAATCTGCACTAAAGTTGTCAACGATCTACTTCTCAGTGCTGACGATGACAAAGTGTCATCTCTGGCGTTATTAGATGTGTCAGGAGCATTTGATACTGTAGATCATTTTATACTTCTACACAGACTTCAGCACTCTTTTGGTATTCATGATGTTGCTTTGTCCTATCTCATGGACCGAACTCAGACTGTGTGTATGAATGGTGTTCACTCAGATACTTCTGTCCAGAGCTATTGTGTCCCGCAGGGATCTGTATTGGGTTCAATACTTTTTGTGTTATATACCTCCCCTCTGTCTGATGTTATGTCATGTCAGCCGTGTCACATATGAGTTATACTGATGATACACAGCTTTATCAGTCAGCTCCACTTACTGAACTCTTTGGACAACTTACACGGACACATGAATGTATAGATGATGTAAAGTCCTGGATGCCCAAAAACAGACTGCAACTGAATGAGGACAACGCTGAACTGCTACTTACTTGTCCTAAGACATTTCTGAGTCATCCTTCTCTCCCTCAGTCTCGGTCTATGAACATCTCAGCTGTTCTGTTATCCACCTCTGTCCGCAACTTGGATGTCGTTCTCGATCAGTTTGACGTTTCATCAGCATATTTCTCATGTCTGCAGAAATGCTTACCTTGAACTTTTCACTGTACCTGATCTTGAGAAAATTGTGACATTACCTGATTCTGGAAACTTTGGGATATCAAGGGAAGTAAAGACGACTTAACAAAGCCTAGACATTTCAAACAACACAAACATGAAAATTATCTATAGCATTACATTATAACATTTTTCTTTCCAGTCTATTTTTGTTTCTCTGTTCGTCTGGCTGTCTGCCTGGGCTTTTTTTGTTGCTGTTGCAGTGATCAGGGGATGGGGTCTTTGGGGAATGTTGGTGTTGGGGAGGCGGGTGAGGGTAAGGAGGGATTGGGGAGGTGTGCCAAAATGGGTGGTTGTTTTTGTGTTGCCACAAGTGTTGCTTACTCTTGCTTGTCCCCTCTATTCCTGTTGGTGTCTAGGCTTGCCAAATCTAGATTGGTGGTGTACTGTGTTTGTGTCCTCTTTACGTGTTGCTGTTTTAAGAGGCCTGCCAAGCTTCATTGGTGGTGTCCTGTGCTGCTGCCCTCTGTTTCTGCTGCTGCTGCTGCTGCCACTGCTTCTGCTTATTATCAGTGTTCAGGGGGCCTACCAAGTCCACGGTGGTGGTGAACTGTGCTGACTTACTGGATTCCGTGTGTTGCTCTATTTTAATTTTTTAATTATTTTGTTGGTGGTGGTGGAGGGGGGGCTTTCTGTTTTTTGTCCATGTAGATGGTTATGTTATCCTCGTCTAACTCTAAGCCTATGTTCTATTAGTCTAGAGTTTGAGTGGCTTCTTGCTATTGATGGTACTACTGAAAGTATATTATTCCATAGTTCTTTAGGTGGGTTAAAGCAGTTACTAAGGTTTAACCCCAGTCTATATTTATCTAGGAAATGTTTTAGTTCTTCTCTTTCTGGTTTGTTTTCATTGCATTCCAACAGTACGTGTGGGGTGCTAAGTCTATCCCCACAGGCACATGAAGGCGGAAGTTTAAATCTTGTTAAGTATTCTCCATTAAGCCTTATTCTAGCTATTTGGGTTTGGTCAGACCTATTTGACTTCAGGTACAGCAAGGTGTGACTAAGCTGGTCATCTATCAGTCTCCTAGTACCTTTACCTTCATTTTTGTATTTCTCTTGCCACATTATTTTTATTGCTAGTTTAATAGCTATTCTTCTCACTGCTGGTGAGATAGAGATGTTTAGGGTGGTGACTTTAGGGTTTGCTTCTAAAGTCTGCCTTGGCTGTACCAAACGTTATGTATAAAATATATGTGTGTGATTTTGTGGGTGTGTGAGCCTGAATATATGTGTTTGTGCAATGTACGTGAGAGAGAGAAAGAGAGAGAGAGAGAGAAAGAGAGGGGTTTATTAATTGCATGTGACATTTGATTTGCTGCTTTCCATACCCTACCACCATTCTAACAGAAAAACAAATGTCAAATATTTCATCATTAAAAATAATGGAGTCAAGTTCCAAGGCTATCGCCGAATACAGAATATTTGCGTGAAAAGATAAGGGCAGAGGGGTTAGACCCATCAAATCCTATTAGTTATCTCCCTTCGTTGTGAAAAGGAATTAATTTTCTCAGGAACGGAACTTTCATGCTATCTTATTATGCTTCTCTCTAAATGTCCTTCATTTTTTTCTAGATCATTTATATTCATATTCTTTTTCAACCCATGCGTTCCACCAGACACTGGGTTTCTTGAAATAGTGAACGGCACAATGGAGGGTGTGTATAGATGTGCGAACCCTACAGTATGTGTCAGTAGTTCTTTTTAGTTTCTTTAATAGCTCGCTGACTGAGAAATGTAAACATAAGAAACCTTTGGAACTGGTAACTACACACAAGCTCCTTTAATTGTCCCACCACGGAGCTGAATTGACGCGCTTGAAGACAGAATAATTACAATGTTTTATCATCCTTAATGCATCGAAATGTTTTATCATCCTTAATGCATCGAAATGTTTTATCACGCCATCCATTTGGATAAAGATTGATTAAAGGGTGACAGTTCAGGCTGCGAAGTATTTCCTCTCATCCTCAAGCAGGCTGGAAGCTGAACTCAGTCTGCGCACCAAGTGACCGGATGGGAGTCATCCTTCATTACCTTTTCTTCACGCTAGTGTGGGAAGCAGTCGTGAACAGATGAGAGGGGAAAAAAATCCAGCTTAGAGGCATGTAGCGGTTTTTTAACGACTACCTGATTTTGCAGGCTTTAATTCTTTTGAATTGCTTCCTGTCCCCCACCACTGATAGCCATTCAACTAGAAAAAAATTATAGGTAAAAACAGGCAAGTAAGATTTTCTGTAAGTAGTGGAGTCTCGTAGACTGGAGGGCGGGCTGGGCGAAGATAGAGGCAATTAAAAGGAGCCGACATGCGATAACGTTATTAATGAAAAGCCACTTGGGAGCCCGACATACATTTGGAGGTAATCGTAGTGTCTGTAGAATACGCTGGCTTCACATGAGATAGGAAATCATGGAATAGAAGAAGACATCGGTGGATCCAGTAACTAGTTTCACCAATGCTTAATTATTTATCTAGCATGACTCAGGAAAAACCTCTCACAAAGCACACTCTATTCACAAACAAGTACACACTCACTCACACTCACGCGCACATGCTCGCACACACACACACACACACACACACACACACACACACACACACACACACACACACACACACACACACAAGGCATATACAACGTCATGTATTTGGAAGTAAAGCGGGGATACTATCAGAATGTGTGTATGCCAACTGGGTACCCCCACTGTTTCCTAGAAAATAATATCATTACCAAAAAAAAATATGTAAGACCTATCAAGAACATCCAAAAAAGTTACAAATGTCCCCAGTGTTATGTTAACCCGTTATTAACCGTAACTCGACCCCAGGTTCATCGCTGCATTACTCCTAGCCTATACCCTAACCTACCCGCTCCCCACCCCCATACACGAATTAGAAGCAAAAACCGGCAAAAGAAGGGGAAGAAGGAAGAAATAAGCGAAGAAAAATAAATGTGACGGCAAAAAATAGACGGAAGAGAAAGGCGTTCATATGCTGACGTCAGGCACGGAGGCGTGCATAATTGTGCATAATTGCAGACATGCGCCCAGAGTATGAGGACAGTGGAGAGGATAGGAGAGAAACAGTTTAAGAGAGAACTAAAATTTGCGAGTTACTCCTCAACTTTCGAATAAAAGGGAACGATTAGCGATAAAAGTGTTAGAATCAATAATTTCTATTGACAATGCCGGCCCAGAGCGTCCAGGCCAGTTGTTGTGAGTGAAGGCAATAAAATTCTAAAGCTAGTGGTAGGGTTAGGTTTTACATAATTTTCAGTAACTTTTCATACTTGAAGTAAAGCGATTTATCATTTATCTATCCCAGGAGAAGTGGAACGATCTAGCATTCATCTAGATGAGAGTGGCTACAAGCAATTACCACACCGTGTTATCTCAATGTGAGAAGCATCTTCTGAAATTTGAAAAATGTAAGACGATCATAGCTACAATATAAAATAACACTAAAGAACTTCCTCATCTATTATCACGCACTACAGAATACACGAAAAGTCAGATAACAAATCAGAATGAAATGATCATCAACATGTACAACTGATAACACTGATAGTAATAATGCTTGCGTACATCAGAGATAAACATGTTTATCATGCCTAAGCACGCATTGGTGTTGGAGCAAAACATGTATCATGAAAGCTTTTTGAAATATGACATTTTATTTCTGTGATATCATAGCATTGCAGGCCAGAGAAGCAAATTGTAGTCAATACAGTCAAATTGTATACAATGCTTCTTTCGTTCACCATGCTTCCTGGAGTATACAATATGCAATCAAAATTTCTGGATTAAATACGACAGATAAAGTCAAAAGTTCAACACATACCAATGAAGATAAAAAGTTAGCCTCTCTGGTAAGGGTTCTTTACAATGCATGCATCACGAAAGTTGTTCTATTGGCGATTGGTGTTCACGGATGATAAACTACGTTTGTACATTTTTGTATGTGTTGAATCCGGGTGACATCATACCCCGACATGGAGACACTCCAACCCTCACTACTTTTACGACATTGAAACCATAAACTCATCCTGAGGTCATAATGTTAACAATAATTCTAAGAACTATATGCTGTTTGGGAATTCAAGACCCTTATGTGTATGGGCGGAACGTAAATGAAGCTGGAGCACACAATCGCCAAAGCTTTTACAGACGCTAACATTTACATGGACTCGAGACGCCTGTCAAGGAAGCTCGCTAGCTGGGAGGCCCCTTGATGACATCACTGGGGTATATAAAAGGGCTGTCAGGCCGACATTTGGTGCTGCACCCACATGGCACAGCCCCGAATCCCACAGTAACAATCATCCATTATACCTCGAAACGTGGTGAGGTCGAATGAATATTGACGTTTTCGGAGAAAATATTGACACATTCCTATTCTATATGCACACTTCAGTATCTTAAACTCCGGCAGTGTTCGCTCTGTCGATTGCGTTCATGTCAAAACATCTGCTTGTTATTCACGATAGCGAAAACACTAGCCATGCACTGCTTTTTTTGGGGGGAAGAGGGTTATGATACTGTGCTGTGAGCCTGATAATCAGTTTAGTCTTTTTTAGTAATACAATATATTTTATTCCTAAAGATATGTAAGAGTTGAATTTGCATTCCAGACATATTTGTTGTGCGGTTTGGGAGGGTGAGAAAACGATATTGCTTGTTATTGATAGATAACAAATGCACAGATACTGTGTTTTTCGCCAGTTTTTTGAATGAAAAAGTTTGCTCCTCTACATTCCTGTGTCTTCACTCCCTCGTTCGTTTTGTTCGATACCTTTCTTTTGTTAATGCTCTTCAATATTCTTCTGGAGGGTGGAGTAATCTCCTAGTGTTAATGTCTGCTACAGTTTGAATATGCAAAGCATAATATCAAACCTATTATATGCTCATCTATGCGACAAAGCAGTATTTTTGACACGTTTGCTACTAATTTTTGGCTTATTCTCTTTAGCAACAAAAACGGTCAAGGACATAAAGTCATTATCTCACAGCCTTATAACCCTATTTATAACCCGTACGACTGGCCAGTCTTTGAAACATGTACTCATGTGCTAATTACTCTATGAAAACGCTTTACTGGTGACTCGTGGGTTCGTCAGACGAAGAACGGGGTTTCTGGCTAGGATGTAGGGGATGAGAAATCCAGAAAAATAGACAGGACACGTGCGTTCAAAGAAATGACTGCAGAGCGTGGACGTGCCCAGTGCGAGCACCAATGTGTAATGAATGCACAACAGGAAGGAAGGAAGGAAAGAAAGACATGGTCTGGAATCCGTGCTCCGAGTTCCTGTACAGTGGAACCTCCCACTGCTGTTTAAGCCTGATTAGAAGATCTGTAGTTTTGGTAGGAAACGTCCGGCCAAAAAAAAAAAAAAAAAAGGAGACAAGACAACCTGAAAAAGTCTCGAGGCCAGCCGGACTTCGCAACAGGTTTTTGTGCGCTGACCACACTATTCTTGCCTTAAAAATAAGATCAGTCCGGTGTCGCAATGATTAGCGCTTGTCACCAATACAGTAAGTGCTGACTGTCCAGGGTTCAGCTCTCGTCTCGGGCACGCTGTTCTTTCTCTGCATGTGCCATCTGTTTACAGGGCTGGCTGCTTGCCGTCATATAGCCTTAGTTGCTGGCTCGGCGTAAAACACCAACTCCCCCCCCCCACCTTGCCTTAAAAATAAAACAACTGACTGAACAGTGACACGAGTATGAGAGGCACATTTTAAGCTTGACCTATTTGTAGTTCAAAATAATCTCCTCAGACTCGACCCGCTGAGCATCGCATTTCTAAAGTCTGTATCAGACGACGAAATTTTAAGAGCAGTTCTAAAATATTTTTTGTGTCCCAACAGGTTTGTGCCCATGAAAAAACGACGCTTCATCACTCCAAGTATAAAACCCATTTTCTGTAGCTGGCATAAAGAAAATACTGCACCTGCCCCTAGCTTCTTCGGGTTAAACCCAAGGGTATGTCCCACTCAGACCCACCACATAATACTTCACATGCATCTCTCTAAAACATGGCATCCTCTGCTCATCCACTCTACTGCTAACAAGTGAAAAGAGGCGTAATAAAAGCTACGAGGTTTTATTAGGATCATTCAAAAAGACAGTATCCAGGGCTGATGAGATAAAGGCAGAGGTCCCCCTCCTCCAGTCGCCCACCAGCAGCAGCTTCTCAAAAAGTTTAATCAAATGGTTATAAAGGTTATAGAAGGCGCTGGATATTAGAACGCATGCAATTGTGAATATATTGTGTGAGAGAATGACAAGAGACATTCAACGATGTTCCTCCTGACACCAGACGAGTGAGGGTTACGTTGCCGGAGGGAACGAAGAGACTTGAATCAAAGAGGTGTCATTTTTTTTTTAGTCAGAAAGAAATGGAAATTTAATATTCAAATCAGGAGGAAAGCAAGGAACATTGAGTAATGTGTTTTATTTGCTTCAGACACGCTAAGCTGAGGTTGGGCTGAAGTACCTCAACATAAGGAAAATGTTAGGGAGTTGTCTAGGATAATGAAAGTATATAACACATGGATGCATTGGTAGGCGCGTGCAGGCAGACACATCCACCCACACACCCACCCACACACACTCTCTCTCTCTCTATCTTTGCCATTTACCTCTACAAAGCATTAGAACGGAGGATGTGGCTAGAGGACTGTAAAAAATGTTTGAAGAAAGCTCCTAGGATTTATTATGTTGTTCTGATCTCTCTTAAAACAAAGCGCAGATATTGTTTTATAAAAGTATGGATCATGTAATAAAAAGGGAGAGAGAATTAAAGGTGGGAAGAGAAAATAGGCGTCGAAATAAGAAAAAGAAAAAATCCTGTTGGGCATGTGAGTCTTTATTGCTATAATTTTGAATACGTAGTATGCACGCATGTATAACGCAGTTACGCAATATTTTTTTATTTAATGCATTACCAATGTAACAAAGTCATGTGATTTTACACTGTTGATATGGCCCGATGACCTAATCGATAAAATGTTCGTTCATTCTCTCTCTCACACGCACCCCACAAAGAAAGGAAAAGAGACTCTTGTCACTAGATGCCTTTAGAGACATTCCCCGAAATGAAAGGCGCAGTGAATGCCACTCATTGTCTACACATTTACATAAACACAAGACGCATCTATCAGATTACTTTTACTTTATTCACCAACAGAATATTGAAAGCAAAAGGCAGGGCGAAAGCGAATGACAGAAGAAATAAAGGACTGACAGATACACAGAGTGAGATAGACACAGAGGATGACACAGAGAGAGAAAGAGAGAAAGAGAGAGAAAAATGTTAACTTCAGTGAGAAAACAACACTTAACAAAAAACTAATACTGTTCCAGTTCTCACATGAGTAGGGAAAAGGACCTTTAAAGAACTGTTGCTCGAGATGTTTTTAAAGGACCGAGTTTTCTTATAATTTGTTATAATCTTACAAATTTCTCTAAAACTATTGATTTCCCTGACTGACCTACTGAGTTCCATCACAAAAATTTAAAACTTTTACAAATTTACAATTTGTTAAATTTTTAATACTACTATAAAGGAATAAAAATTACAGGATCCTTAAATGTTAGTCCTCAATATACGTTCAAATTGACACTGAGAAAGAACATGATCTAGGCTATACGGAAGCCATTTCATTTATTTATTGCATGATTAAAATACTTTTTGGGAGTTTGACTTTCGGAGTGGAATTGACAATAATTTTTATTTCTATGGGGTTTCTCCGCGCTATAGACACGAAGATTTTTATGGTGTTGATAGCACATATTTACGCACCGGGGGACTTCAGCATAACCTTGAAATATTAAGCTGATATCTTATTCACTGCTGACTGGTAAGCCGTAGATTCCCATCAGAAAACCATATAGTACAGCATATTTTGCTTGTTATTAAAATCAAATGTAATACTTCACTAGGCTTGTTTTTGCGTTGTTATTTGACTCTATTTCAAGCTGTGGTACAGAAACAGAAAACATCTGATCTACACCAAGGCTTTAACAGTTTTCAATTTCGCCTGAGGTTTTTCTAGAGCTTTTTCCAAGTTTACTTCTAAAATTGTCCCCCGTGTCTTGATGGGGGAATATTACCAACTGATAAAGAGGACCTAAAGGACTCGTAGACACTTGATAAATGGCGCGACAGCTAAAATGCAACAGACTGGAAGACTTATGTTCTTCGAATAAAAACAAAACATTTATGTCGACAATGTACAATAAACTCCAAAGTAAAGCAATTTGCAGCAGTAAATTAGCATATTAAGTCACTTTCCTTACATTTTGTCGGACGAGCTGACAGATAAATTGAATTTGTCGTTGTGGACTGCAGTGGAACCGGACACCACCAAACCCTTAGAAGAACAGTCTCATGGTGAAGACATGATATACCTACATTCTGGAAGCCTCCTAGAGAGACCACTTACATTCTCATTTATTGCTAGACGAGAGTAAATTAAATCCATTATCATATAAGACCTACCCGTTCCAGCATTTACTGTAGTCATTGATGAAGCAGTTTGTTTCTAAGACGAAGTGATCGTAACTTGGATAGACTGGAAAACTGTTAAAGATGATTGACGATAGCTCCTAGGATTTATTGTGTTGTTCTGAGCTATCTCAAAACAAAGTGCAGTTATTTTTTTTATAAAGTAGGGATCATGTAGTAAAAAGAGGGAGCGATGGAGAGAGAAATGAAAGGGGGAGAGAGAAAATAGACGTGGAAATAAGAAAAAGAGAGAGAAAATCCTCTTGCGCATGTGAGTCTGAGAGTTCCTTGTCCTTCCAAAGTCAGCACATTGTTACATCGAATTAAAGACTCTACTGCCACTACCAACAAATACTGCGGCTGCGACCCTGCCTATAGTTTTGCTAGTCCAGCTCTTCCTATTGCTTGTTCAAGCTTTTGTTTCTTTACACTCTAACATTTTGGAGAGAAAAAAAATAAAAGACTTATCTCTAGGCCCACGGGTTGTAAGTCAGAAACATCTTTTCACTTGCCACTCGCAGGTAAATATTTTGCCAAACCTTTGGAATGAACTACAAACAACTCTACCCCCCTCTCTAATTTTACACATTTTTCTCGCAAATGGGATTTCTTTCTCCCCCCCCCTCCACTCAAAGGAAATGAACTTGCAACATGTTTTTCGCTGTCCCAAGGGCAGGGGATCTGACCTCGGCAACTGGCTGCGTGCTTTCTCGCCCTTTGCAAGAATCGGACAAGAAAACCTCTGGCATTTTTCAGTGACATTCAGGCCAGGGGAAGCGACTCCTTCATTTTTCTAAAGCATTTGTTTTTTAAACATGCCCAGCAATCCTTTCGTCTTTAATATTGTGTCGTCACCTTGGGAGGACCGTTAGCCACGTCGTTTAACGAGGCCGTCCTACCCACAGTGCACTGGGTTGTTGGGAGAGACGCAGCACAATGGAAAGAATTGGAAGGACGTAAAGGCTTGGCTGCAAGTAGTTCGCTCTGCTGTGCGAATAACATTTCTCCGGCACTGTTGCAACAGATGCTCCAGATTCTTAAAACTTGCAGTCTCAGGCAGCACACCAAACAGCACATGTGAGAGAAATCTTGTTTGAAAACAGAACCTGTGTTGTGGGATTTTCAATTCCTAACTGTCACTTTTGCCTCCGAAAAATAAGATTTGCTCTGATGAAACGGAAGTAAACGCTGTGGCGATTGATGTTAAAGGCAGCTGGGCATGGCCTCTGTTGATGATGGCATTTTTTTTCGGAACGCTCTGCAGAGATGGGGGCAACGAGGATTGATGCTGATGCTTTCTTCAGGTTTGAGCATTCAAGAATAAATAACGTTTGTTCTGCAGGACATGATACAGATATAAAAGGTTTGATGGTTTTTCAAAGCTGTACAGCAAGATGCTCTGAAATCACAGGATCATGACAGTTCTGAAACGCTAGATACAAAAGTCAGTTTTGAAGGGGTCGACACTAATATTTATTAGTTCTGCAATGTTTGAGATGAACGTCAGTTTCAGAAGGCTTGACAATTAAGCTACTACATATCTTGATACATATCTTTGACTAACATGCTTCAGTGAACTCTCAAAGGCTTGAAATTAGAGTTATCTCTAGAGTTAAGGTCATTCGACAAGTTTGGAACCTAGTTCTGTAGGTACTGATACTTCTCAAGCTTTCGTTAAATTCCACAGGGTTTGCTGCCAACGGGTAGGTATGGATGTCTCCACACTTCAGTTCTGAATGTCTCAACTTCATCAACAACAACAACAACAACAACAACAACATATTTTCTTTTAGCTGCATGCAGCGCAGACTTTATTAAGAGCAAGAGTCAACAACTCTGCAGACTTTGCTTCGTGTAGGCTGTAGCACACGTGCAGTCTTTTTTCTGCAAAATCCAATTCTCGGGGTTAGAAGCAAGCCGCGGTGGCGAGAGAAGAACCTATTGATCATTCTCGCTAGTTTCATTTTTGTTAATTTCTCAGGTTTAAAATGCCTAGCAGTAGGCGGTCTCCTTCTTGAAGGCATTCAGACATGAAAAATGCTGCGCTCTAGGCTGACCCACATCGCTGCTCTCAGTCTTCTCAACGACAGGAACATTCTTACTCTGGGCGCCGTTTTCGTCTAGAAACACATCGAGGAAGGCTTCGACTAGACACAGGAGTACCAGACCTGTGTTCTCACCCATACGCTTGCTGATACAACCTTTATGTCTGTCCAGCGCAAAACTTTCTGTGAACTTTACATTATTCATAAAATGACTGTTCGAAAGAAGCTAGAAAAAAAAATCCACCAAAATATGCCGGGAGGATGAAAGAATGACTCTAGGCAAATTTCTTTCTCATCACGGGGAAGATGTGTTAAATCTCAGTAAGAATACAAGAAAGGCCCTCGGATGTGCCACGTTTTCACACGGAAGACTGGTTCATTGTCCCGACGATGCATCATTGCCAGCAGACTAAAGCAGCCTTCGTTAGGGAAAGCCAAGATGAAAGCTTAGCTGTATCACAACAGTCAGAAGCAGTCATTGCGCAATAAATATTGTACCCTCGAGATGTTTTTGGTAAGATTAAGGATCATTTATCATTGCTACTCATTGTGTTGGAATAAATAATGTTTATTAAATCCTACATGTTTCTAATAATTTATCGCAAATTTATCACTGTTAAATATTGTGTTAGGATGAGTAATCTTTGTAAATTACTAGAAATCATTGGAAGTATATATTAAGCATATTAATCAGTGTTGTAAATATTTGACAAATCTGGACTGAGATTTGTGAGATCTGTTATGTCAGTGATATAGTTAGGCTTGGGGTTTCTGTCAGCTATGGCTACACGCTCTTAAGCCACTTCTTCTATCGACAGTTTGATGTTCTAGTCCCCCAAACAGCACGGGGTCCGTGTAACGAACCGTAGTTCCTCCCGTGCGACAGAAATTAATCGACAGGTGAGGCGAAGTCGTCCCATAGAACTGCCATACTATGTGTGGAGAGAACGATAAGCTCATAAATTATCGTGAAGTCAGCAAGAACAATTACTGAGACGGGTTGTCTCCTGTCCTACTGCTGCCTACTTCTTGTTACTCTTGATAACGTTTTTCTCAATGAGTTTGTATGCGTGCTTGTGCATATAGCTGCGTACGTGTCGGTGCGTGCGTGCACGTGCACGTGTGTTCATGATAGTAACTTCCTCTATGATGGCATTAGTCAACAAACATAACAGTCACGCTGCATTGATTTCTGTTTTATCAAGGCAGATAATCTTTGTGATCAGTATAGGGCAGCAATATGTATGAAACAGATTAACAAAACAAAAATAAAAAGTAATAATAACTGTTCACTTGCCATTCTCAGTGTCGTCTGGTACCTGTTCCTGCAAAATGCTAAACTGTCTTGCATGGTGTTTCGAGAACTGCTTTTCTAAACCCTGAGCTGTATTGTACTGCGCTTGAGAAATGTCTTTGCTGGCATTCGAGTTTCAACGGAGGCTGGTTCCCTCCCTACCCCCCCCCCAACATTTCGCTTCTTTGCAACCCTAATGACATCCTTCACCCTTTCTCGTGGGAGGGGAGGAAAGACGTGATAAAAATGCAAACTAGTCATCCGACAAGCACAGCAGAAGCTCGACAAACGTCATCAGAGCTGTACATGCGCAGTCTTACTTCCGGTGATCTCTGGAGGACTCGCGCGATCACCTGCTCAACACGGCATGTTTTAGAAAGCCACAGATGGTTCTTGAAGTTAATGCTTTTGTAAAAGCTAAGGAAAACACTACTTTGATAGACAAACGCGAGATGAAAAAAAAGTGGTATTACTTTAACATTACTTCACAAAATCTTTGGAATGGTATAGAAACCTGGGGCCAGTTGCACAACACGTTTCTAAACCTTAAAACTGTTCTAAAGAAGCAAAATCTCTTGTATGCCATTTAGATACATTGCACAAGAACATGCAAAAAATTGTACTGACAGGACGGAAACTCAGACTTAAATAACTTTATCTTACTTAAAGCAGCTTTAGTTTTAAAAATTCTAAAATTATGGTGTGCACTTTAAACTGATCATCTAAAAAGATTTAAGGCTTAAAAGTGTTTATAATTAGAAATGTGTTGTGCAACTGGCCCCTGTACTTTACTTGGATATGTCAAGAAGTAACAGCAGATATGCTCGTAATATTGCTTATTATAAGACAAAATACGTCAGAGGCTTCACAAAACCCAACAACAAAAACCGATGTGCCTGTGGGGTATGCAAAGGTTTGGATGCAGTTATGATGTTAAGATGCAGTTAAAAAAAAGACGAGGTTACAATGTGATGATTGGCTTTCAAAAGCCAGAATGAAATTAAGGCAATAATTTACGAAGGTCTTGGCATAAACATTTGTCTTCTTAACAGCGCGATGCTTGGGATGAACTAAAAAATCACAAGCGCGAGCTTCAGGGGTGAAATTAATGTCGCACGGTTCTCGGGTTGCAGACAGTAGAGAAATTTCAGGCAAAGAACGTGTCAAGTGAATAGGTAATTTTTCCTTCTTCGTTGTCCTGAAGCTCGCTCATTTCTTTCTAGCACATGTTCTGGGTTTACAACATGATTCAGTTGTTGTTTTTGTTTTTGAGAGAGACATAAGGTTGGGAGAAGAGACATCAACGGAAATCGATTATGGGGTCCCGATAGTGTAGTGGTTAAATCCTTCACCCGGTAGAGGTTAAAACACTCGCTTTTCACCACCACTTCTACGAAAACTTATAGATCCTCGATTCCAGTCTCGGGATACTCTCTTTATGTGGTACATGTCCCAGCTCTTTCTCTCTCTCCTCTCAAAGTCCTGTTGGTTATGGTCTTGACATCGTGAACGTCTGACACGTCTGACCTCATACTGTGATTTTTGTCGGCTTGCACATTAAAAATGGACCATACTTTACTTATTGTTTGGAAAATATAAGCCCAGAAATTTTTTTCAAATGCTCTTCATTAATCTTTTAAAGATGTTACCTGACTATTAATACTCGCAGGCTACTCCTTTCTTTCTTTTGCTTTCCAATATACTGGAAAACAAATCCGATTTTTGGTGCGCAATAGCAAGCGTGTGCGGCAGGGACTGGGTTACCACTGAAATGTAACAGTGGAACAACCCTGGGGACACCGCCGCCATCTCTCTGCCACAGGGACTGCAAAAGGCAATCTAAGCTAGAAAAAACAGGGACTACACGGGGTGATCCAGGCTAGACAAAACAGGGACTACAAGAGACAATACAAGCTACACAAACAAGAGAAGTCAGTTGAAATGAGTTCAGCTCGCCAAGTCAGTCAGCTAATGTTTGTACTCATTTACCCTGGCTGTGACTGGCCTCGGGGTCGAAGGGTTTCGAGACGGATTGTTGTTAATTATTTAGCCTTCTAGTGTGACGTATTTTTGTACCATTTCTGATTTGTCTTGTAGTTGAGCTAAGTCTGCTGATGTTGGGCTGGGGGTTGTTGTCTGTATTTGCCGCAGGGCCTCCTTGTGTTTGCGTGTTTGCTTTCTCCTCGTGTGTGTGTGTGTGTGTGTGTGTGTGTGTGTGTGTGTGTGTGTGTTGCTGATGTGCAATTAAGAGCAAAACAGAGCGTATTCAAATTTCTTGTTTATATATATTTTTTTCTATTGTCATCCTGAAGAATGTTCGTTTTCTGTGCAGCTTTTATGTTTGTCCTGTTCGATTCCTGATGTCTGTTTCCTATCCATCGTGTTTCTCTAGTTGTTTTGTCGAGTCTGTAGACACAAGGAACGGCCTTTCTCCCTGATTATCTGCTGTCACTCTGTACCAAAGCAAAAAGCGGCTGGTTGGGATAAAGACTGAGTTCAGTTTGTCTGTGAAGTCTGGTTGTAGTTTCTGCTTGGAAGAATAGCTCCTTATAGGTCCTGCACACGACAGGTGGGTGAGGCTGAGTCCTACAAAAGGATGGTATGTATAGCTGACTCTTACAGATGTGCTAGAGTGATGTGCAAGCAAAATATTCTGGTGGTCTCCAAAGATTGCGATGCTTTATCTTTCTTTGTCATCGAAGGCAGCGCGATCGTATTCCGGCACAGGACAGAAAGGAAATAGCTGCCTATCATTAGACTTGAATGGCGGGATTAGTTCACTCTTCTTACATTTATACAGTGAACTGCCTTTAGGTCTTTAGGACAAAGCTCGTCCTCGTTAACAACAGTCTTTGACGCCTAACACAAATAGAACACCACAAATGGCGCACTCAGTCAGAGGAGTTTTTTTTTCTTTTTGGAAATTACTCCGCTTATAAGAACATTCTCTAGACAATTGTTTTTTTTTTCCTAAGCATACTTATATTCGACAGATTTTTTAAAAGAAAACTAATGACCAAATCAGACAGACTGCGCATTTCAAAGACAATCTGTGTCTTGTGCTTTATAATGTTGTCGTCATTGAGTCAATAATAACAAAAGCCTGATGATGAAGAACAATTCCCTTAGAACAATTCCTTTGAAGTTTTATTTAAAAGAGCTCTAGGGACTAGATGAAAGTTGACGATAAAGTTATGAACAATAACATAGAAGTTAAAGGACTAGTGGAACGCAGGAATTTTTTTTTAGACTGATTGGGTAAATTACAAATTGATTATTTGATGCAACGTAACAAAATAGCTAGCACGCTGGCGTCTTCATTAAAGGGGGTATTCACCAGATTTCAGAAGAATGTAATCTGTCATTTTTATGGCCCTACTATTTTCCTGAGGAAATAGTAACAACATTTTTTTCCGGGATCTATAGCTTCCTACAGCTTTTTTTAAATTCCATATGGCTACCTCAGTCTTAATATACTACAAGACCACAGGTGACCTATCACAGGATGCTAAAAGAAATGCCTAAAAGAAATGCGGCATCTCAAGCCTTTTTTAAATTTCTAGTTAAAATTTTTAAACCTCCAATGATTTTTTTTAATTTTCTGTTTTCCTATTATTTGTTGATAATGTGATTTTTGCATAACAGCGACAAATCGCATGAAAATGGCTTAATACGCTTGCATGGGACCATGACCGATAATTGACAGGACAAAAATATTTCCGATGGACGTAGTAGTCTTCGAGACCGGAGGTAACAAAAACGCTCATTACACAATTGGAAAATTAAGGTTTTCATGAATGCTTTGCATATAAAGAAAGGACAAGAAGGAGACGATCGTTGAGGTGGCAGAAAAATGGACAATAGCTGAAGCATCGGGGCTCAAGACACCATTTCCTCCCCCCAACCCCCGAAAAAAAACCAACAAAACAAAAATCAATGCAGGGACCATTGTTGAAACTTCGGGTACCAAAAAGTGCATCTAAAATCCCATGCTCAACCAAGGACATCATTTGTCAGCGAACTTAGAGATAACCTTATGAAGAAAGAGAGAGAAAAAGAACAGTTCCGTGCTTGCTTCAATGAAGTTTTCACAGGCTTTGAAATGATAAAACTGTTTGTCTTAACTGAAGGTATCTTCATCTCATGATAGTCATAGGGAATCCTTGAATAAACATTTCGTGACAACAAATATGAGGAGCGTGAGCAGTTTTGAAGAAGCATACGACTTCGTTGATTTCAGTCCTCGTCATTTTTTGTTGATAGTATGGCCAAAAATAATATGGTAGAAGATAAAGACATTAGTCAAAACAAACTAAGGTATGCTGCTGAATTGTACAAGGAAAGGTGTACATTACAGAACGTGCCATTGCTAAGTTTTTAAGCCGTTGATCAAAGGTCTGTAAGAATAGTGAGTTAGCCTTCGATGCATCAGAAACCGTGGTCTGTTTACGGTGCACATCGGCTACTTTGGGGAACATAATCTCTTATAAACCAGCTTATTGATCAAATTTTGAGCTCCCTTAAATGCTAAGCGCTCTAAGTTGTCCCATAGAGACAATGCTGCTCTTATGGAGTGCACACACTACGTAGTTAAGTTCTGGAATGGTAGGTGTAAAATCGTCTCCACACACTCAAGTACACCGAGAGCTGACAAAATCAATCGGTATCTACTACATTAAAAATCTCTTTAAAAGCTATCAAATTAATCTCGTAAATCTTATTAATCAGTGCTCAAGAGAAAGAAGTAATTGGACAGAAAGATCAAACAAGATTGAAACAAGGTAGCTGGATATTCACTATTGCAAGCAGCGTATGGGTGGGAAGTTTCGTGTGTCTTTAATGGCAGCTTGCTTTAGAAATAGTCAGTCTGATAAATGATCACGGTCGGGATGCATGGAGGAATGCAGGTGAAATCTCAGAGCGATGTCTGATCAATTATCGGTCGATTATTATCGATCGAGTTTAAAGAGGTGCATTTCTGCTGAAAACGACCCATTAGCCGAGAAAACAACTGTGAGGAGGATAAAGTATTTTGTTAATCCCCCTTTCGGCTTCTTCCTATTCATGCAATCAAAAAGGGGAAAAAAAGCAAAACCAGAATATGATGTCCTAACGTGTTAAAAAATCGTAAGCGTAATCAGTAGCTAACAGTTATCACTGTTGCACATGGTTAAAACACAACAAATATACGCCTCCCATCTTCCTTCTGTGGATAGTTGATGTGTTCATGTATAAACGTGTCAGCTTCCACACGTGCACCAATAAGTCATAAACGCATGTCTCCTCTGTGTGTGTGTGTGTGTGTGTGTGTGTGTGGGTGGGTGGGTGGGTGGGTGTGTTTGTTCTATGCAATATCTAATGAAAGTAGTAGGTGTGTGCACGCGCGTGTGGGGGATGGGGGTGTGGGGGTGTTTGTGTAGAGGGGGAATGGAGGTGTTGATATTTTGCGGTATAAGTTTGTAAATGTGAAAGTGTTGGTTAAGCTACTGATGTAAAATGGCGGCATGTTTTTTGTTTCTGCATCTCTCTCTCTCTCTTTTGCGTAAGAATGTGGAAAGGGAGTAAAAGAGACAGAGAGAGATAGAAACAAAGAAGTATCAATATTATAAAGTAAGGAGTGATGCCTCTTTTGACCAAAAAATCTTATTACATTTCCGCAGATAGCATTAGGAAGATGGGTAAATAAATCCCGCTGTTATTGTGTGCTATTTTATATGTACACTTTTGCACAAACTTCTGATTTTAAGATTAAGGGAGAGTTATGCCATCTTCAGAAATACTCAGATGATTCTGCTATCGTTGGATGTATTTGTGACGACAATGAGAATTTGTACAGAGAGCGCATCGATGAGTTTGTGTCATGGTGCGATTCTAACTTTCTTGTTTTGAACGCCAGCAAGACCAAAGAAGTGATATTTGATTTTCGAAAGGATAAAGGGATTGTCCATCCGGTTTACATCAAGGATGAAGCTATTGAGATGGTAACAGAGTACAAGTACTTGGGAGTACTGCTAGATAGCAAATTAACCTGGTCTAGTCATGTGTATGCTGTTTTAAAAAAAACACAGTCAAGATTGTTCTTTTTGCGCAAACTTAGATCTTTTCGGGTTTGCAACAAGATGTTGTGTATGTTTTATAAGAGTATGGTGTGTAGTGTGGTAGAGTTTGCAGCGGTGTGCTGGAGAGGGAGTGTGTCTATGCGCGACACTGGCAGGCTGAACAAGCTGATAAGGAAAGCGAGCTCGGTGGTAGGTCAGAGCCTCGATCCATTTGAACCTCCGGTTGAGAGGAGGCTGGCCAGGAAGGCTAGAGCTATTCTGCTCGATTCAGACCATCCCCTCCACGGCACACTGAGTGAACTACGCATGCAAAGGAGAGGAAGATTTGCTATGCCAAGGTGTAGAACAGAGCGGTTTCGTAGTTCTTTCATTCCGGCTGCTGTTAGGCTCTTTAACAACGGCAGGCCTATTGGCTGATTTTTGATTTTATTCTTCGAGAATGGTTTTGTAGGCTATATGATTTGGTAGTTGTGTAGAATTGTTTTAATTTTTTTTAAAGTCATGGATGTGTTTCTGTATGGGAATGTTAAAGTATGTGTAGTATTGTAGGAATTTGTTATTTGTATTATTTTTATATAGGCCCTTGCTGTCGACAAATGTATCTCCGCTGAGGACTAATAAATTTGTCTTGTCTTGTCTATATGTCATGTATGCCTGTGATAATCGTTGACAGAAGGGCCAATTGGCTGGCACCAGGCGTTAATATCGCCGACACAATTATCCCTACAGGTCGACCCGGTACAACTCATCTCACCGACAACTGGAAACCGCCAGAGCCTGTAATCATTTCACCGACACAACTGGATACAGCCAGATCTTGTAATCATGTAGTCTATACTACTACAACATTAGTTTTACAACACTTGTAGAGGATTCTGATGTCACTGAAGTTTGTCAACCAGTATGTCATAGAGACTGGCCAATGGCATTAGAAACACACATACACTCACACAGAGAAAGAGAGAGAGAGAGAACCATAAGACTGATATTGGCATTGTGCATTGGATGTACGAGTAAAGAAGAGAGGAGACAAGAAGCATGAGAAACACACGGGGACGTGGTTCGACTTCCAGCCATAGCGGAGCGGTAGCTATTGTTTATTCAACTGAAAACTGAGACATTTTTTGTACGAAAGTAGCATATGAGGCAAAGGAATACAACACGTAAGCATATTTTAAAATATTTCTTTCCTTCTGTCGGCGCTTGTGTTTGCTCGTCTGATAATATTCAGGGCTTGAGATATCTGTTAGTTCGTCTTGCTGCTTCAAAAAGGGGGCTTGGAACGACGAGTTCTTTATGAAGTCGTGGGTCTTGGAAGCAGCCACAACATTATTAACAGACCGAGCTTAAGGTGTAGCAGTAGCAACACCAGGGAAAAGGACAGCAATTATCAGCTTAACATGTTTATACTGGTTTTTAATAAGCTTACCCCAAAAAATACTAAACCTAATGATCTGATTTTAGTTTTGCTTTTGAAGAACAACCTTTACTTTACAACGCAGGCGACAATATGAGGACTGCATTTGTGATTTTTCTAAACGAAAACGAACAATAAAATCTTATGAGACAATAAAATCTTAGCTAACATGGACTGAGAGGAGCGGAAGAAAACAAATGCATAGGTTTACACCAAACATCAATAAAGCCAGAATATTTCAATCGATAAAGTCACTATTTCAATCAACAAAGGCAGACTTTTTCCAATCGATACATAATTTTAATCCAGAAAAAGAAGATGCATGATGGTGGCGGTATGCAAGAGAATGACAGATGACGTCAGCGCCCTAACGGTAACGAATATTGGAAGACCGTGTCCCTTTCAGAAAGAAAACGTATTGATCAGAGGTTCTTTCCAAACCGCCCTGCTGTTTGCCCTGCTCGCGCTGAATGGCGCCGGGCACGCTGATACCTTCTCTCACGTCCCTGTCGGGTTCCTGTTTGGCGGCGAGCAAATATTGGAGTCGACATGGCTTCCGTCGTAGAGTGTTGACCAACCATATTTAACCCAGGATAATCTCTTTAAAACGGCTCAATTTCATGTTTTCCTTAAAATTCAAGGTCTGTATCCCTGCAGCAATATCAAACAAGTGCAATAGCGCAGAAGGGAAAGATGCTGCCTGTTTTGATTGTAGTGTCCTATAAGCAAGTGGGAAGGAAATGTGTCGTCCGACACTTAAGTCATTATTCGATGATGATGTGATGATGATGTGTGTGTGTGTGTGTGTGTGTGTGTTCGTGTTCGTGCGCGCACGTGAAAACAGATTTGTGTATACCTGTTTTCACTCCTATGTGAACTTACGTTCACGTGGCTGTGACGATGTCTACATGATCCTTGATGTCTTCTCTGTGTGTGTTTTTACTCCGTACCACGATTGTCATCATTTTCGTCTTCTTTGATGAGACACTAAATCAGTTTGTGACACGGGCTATTGTAATACTTCCATCCCTAAGCAGTTCAGATCGCCTAAGTTCTTTTTTCCATATTGCTAAGCAGTAAAAGGGTTTATTGGCTCCTTTTGAAGAGACTTACATGCCCGAGGATGTTGGTATTAATTGTCTGTCCATTCGCATGGCGATTACATGGCAGTTTAGTGATACCCGTTTGTCAATATTTGTAAGAGAGATCATTTTCTCTCTGCAGGCCTCAGTTTAATTGCTGGCCCTTCAATATGAGGGCAAGTTTTATGCCTTCTATTTCAGCAAAGCCATCAAACAACGCAGATGTCAGTTTTCTAACATCAAACTAAAGGCAGCAGGTTTCATGTTTTTTAACATCAGAGGATGGCTGTTAAGAGAGGCAATGATCTTGTGGCAGGTCATTTCCTTTGTGACACTGCTTGTTTTTGCTGCATGCATCTATTACATACGCAAATAGCTAGGAGGTTGATTTTTTTAAACTTAACTGGAAGGAAGCAGTACAGGATAGAAGAAAGCAGGTACACAGAACGTTAATAGCTGCATGGTTATCTGCATTTTAATCTGCGTTGTATCCTGTTTCATCTGTTGTGATCATATTTGTGAAAGGACGGGTTTTTTATTTGCCTCATATTCGAGCAGATATCTTTTATCCCTTTCCTTGAGTGACTTTTTCCTGAAGTGGTGGTGTGTATATTAAAGATTACAGACCTAACCTTTCAGTGTTCTGGCTAGAGCGGATGCTTATTCAGCTCTACTATTGAATTTGTGTAGATCTTCTGTCGGTTTCTATGTAGTTTAAAGACTGGTTCATTATTTTCTGCCCTGCTGTTTAACCCTTGACCTTAACCATGTGTAAAGCAGAAATATTTAAGTAAGCGAAGAAGGAAGGTTTATCCAAAGAGTAAATGAAACCAAACAAAAAAATGTTTTCACAGAAAAGCGAAATGAACTGACATTCGGTATCAATAATGTCTGCTATTATCCCGACGCTAACCTAGCCACCAAAGTCTTCGATGGATGCTGCTATAAAACCTTTCATCATCATCGTCATCGTCATCGTCGTCGTCGTCGTCGTCGTCATCACAGGAACACTTCTTTTTATTGAAAGGCCCGGTGGCGCAACGGTTAGCGCCTGACATCAATACAGGGAGGTTTGACTGGCCTGGGTTCAGCGCTCGTCTCGGGCACGCTGTTTTTTCTCTGCATGTGGCATCTGCCTACAGGGCTGGCTGCCTTGCCATGGTTGCTGGCTCGGCGTAAAACACCAATTGCCCTCTCCGTTCTTTACTTTCTGTGCGGGCACGTCCGTGAGATAACATTAGCTGAGAGCTGTGAACTTGATTGTAAACCTCAGTAGTTCCCATTCTTCTTTTCATTCAAAGTGTTCTTAAACAAGAAACACTTCTCTCCTTAAAAATGCTACTTTTCACTCACTTGGGGATCACATATTTATCTGCGTCGAAGCAGTGTGAGACTCGCTGTAAGCTGTGTGAACCTTGCTGCCAGCATCCCAACACCCCTCGCCTGGCGAGCGTTACCATGCGGCAAGACAGCGGGGCATGTCGTTTATGTGCCGCCTGTCAGCACGCAGCCTGAGTGCGTCTGGCACCCGCTGCTTCAGACCTTACGACTTGAGGTCAGGAGAGCCTTCAGAAACGTTAACAGTTCTTTGACAACTCATTCTCATCTTGGTCCTCTTCTTTATGTATCAAACAACACGGCCTCTGTCTGTCTGTCTGTCTGTTATTATTTATCGTAAAGTCATTTATCGTAAATTTTTTATCGTAAAGTCAAACTTAGTTCGCTCCTAAACAGGTCAACAAGATTTCGTTGAGGAAAACCAAACATATTGAAAACGGAAATTTTTGAACTACCGATGTTTTATATAAAAAAAACCAAAGTAAATAATAGAACACTATTCACACCACATTTTGCATGTTTATTAATCTATGCAAAGGCGCACGCACACACACACACACACAGTGCACAGAAACGCGGATGTAGACATGGACACCCTTTCTTTTTTAAACTTAAAACTATAAAAAAAAATACAGGCGGGTGCATCAGGAAGAGAGACTGAGAGTTGAAAGAAGGGAGGAGGGAGATGACTCTAATCGTGTCTTCGTGTTTTCAGTCAGGAAAGACAAGCATGAAGGTCTCAGAAAGACATCGATTCGTGCTGTGCATGCTGAATGTTTAATATCGTGTATCTGGAAAGGATTTATAAATCCTTTTTCTCCCTCCTCCTATCTCAGCTTCCTGTGTTTGTCTCTGATGTCCATGTGGCAGGATCAATGGAGGCTTTGTTTATTTTCCTAACGCGCAGTCAAATAAAAGCTTGGGTAATAGAAGAAAGCAGAACGACGTGTATCTTTCAAACAGCCCTTAAAGCAACACGTGTTGGCATCTTTAGAAATGTTTGTGGTAAAATTCATGCAAAACAAAATTGTTATTTAATAAAAATACGTCTCTATTCAGACCTATTGTTTAATGTGTAGAGCCAGATTCTTGGCTAACTTAGAAAATGTATTTTATCTTTGTTTTGGGATAGAAAGACTGAGAACTAATGAACGACTAGACACATCCAGTAAAGTGCACTTTTCTGTTTCGGGGTGTTACATCCTGTCTAGGGAAAAAAACGAGTTCAATACAATTTTTCCCATTTTCTGTCCTCGTCATATCCTCATCATGCTAAGCACATATGCGCGCGCGCGTGTGTGTGTGTGTGTGTGTGGATGCGCGCAAGAAATAACAAGAAATAAAATGAAACGATTTTGTATCTACTGTGAAACTTGTGAGAAGATGACAAGGTGAATGTGCCCAGACGTCTGTCGCCGTTCCGCCTCATGAAGATAGAATAAATAGAGGCGAGAGGGACTGAAAGTTTCACGGTCCCAGCGCATCTGTACAAAATCACGATGCCAGAACATTTGGCAACATCGCCACCCGTGACTGGTTCCAGAAGGAGAAGCAGCTAGTGTTGAGGGAGAGCTTGGGAAAGACAAAAAACTGTCCTGTTGCGGGACCTGCTTAAGTTCTTAACGCAACGTTGCACCAATTTATGTACAAATAATTTTGCATCCGAGAGTTTGACCTCTTTCCTGTCTTCATATTACAGGAAGTAAAATGACAATCCTTGTCTGCTATGACGTATTCCAAAAAAGAATCGTGACACATTGCAATGATAATAAAACCGTATCGTATGGACGTTGTCAGGTAGCAACAATGTTTTCTTTAATGTTCCTAATCTTCCAGTTCATATCGGAGATGTTGACTAAGGCGTGTGGCAAAGCCTGGTCAAGAAAGAGTAAGAGAATGGGGAATTCAACGATGTTCTGAATAACAATAACATTTTTTCATATCAGTATCCAAGCCTTCTGCATAACAATAACATCTCAATGTCCTGTCAGTGCCCTTTCCTTCCATTTCCGGTTGCGCTGGGAGGTCGCGAAAAATAACTTTACTCTTTTTTTTGCGAGTGGACTCTCTACGATAGGAGAGAGAAAGAGATGGAGCCCCCAGAAGGCGTCACACGTCCTGCTGACGTTCCACTTACCAAATCAAAGTAGTTTTGTGTCATCGCACGCATCAGAATCGCTCATCTAAGTGGTGCGACTACTTCAGACCAGCCGTTGCTCGTGTGTCCCAATGAAATCCCCGCAACAAGTTCGCCATTTTCTGGTGCTGTGTCTCTTATGGCTGAGAGACTTAACAACGCACACATCTGCACAGACGTGTACAAGTATACACGACTATATGTATATGAGAGATAAAATACAACTAACTGTTCTTGGTCATGCACCGCTGTCTTTCTGTTCCTCCGTCTTTCATTTCCAAAATAGCCATATCGAAATTCGTCGAGGAGTTCTTCCAATCCCGTCTGTGTTTTGTGTAGGGTTTTAGTTGGTTTCGTTTAATAAATTAATCAAGTTAAAACAGCTTTGCATAATCTGTCATGATATATATTCCTTCCTTTATGTTTTGATATAACCATAGTATTTGTATCGCGTATACCTGTCCTATCAATGAGCAACTATGATGTAGTTAATTTTATGTAAGCTTCACTTACACGCGTGTGCAGGAAGAAAAGGCGCGAGATGTAAATGTCTATAAATAATTTATGGAAGTACATAGGAATAACTATGACGTCATCGATTACGTCACTAGTCACGTGTGTGCACCCCTCAGAGTCACATGACTGCTGATGAGAGAGCCGACGTCACTGGGGTAAGACCGAGGTTCTGGACACGTTTGTCACAGACCCAACCATCGTGACACAGTCCCGACAGACTCTAGCACTCGGCTTGCTTCTCTTTTTCTGTAGCTTGCAGTCTCCGGTCTCTTGTCTCCTCCTCCCAAGCGCTTCCAGATGGCCAAAGATGACACCCAAGAAGAAAATAAGCACCAGAATAAAACCCACTTCAAAAATCATAAAACGGTTGCGCAAGAAATTGAGGAACCATCCATTTAGGTTTAGTTTCGTACAAAAAGAGAAACTCCTGCTGTCAATTAACGGATAATTGAAAGCTACGATTCCACCGATTCCTTACGCTTAAATTTAGCAAAAAATGCATCTTAAAAACATCAACAATTTGAGGGAATAAAATGCACGATCTGCCTGTCAGATTTTCTGCAGTTTCGTCCCTTGAAATTTTTTTTTTTAAGGTGGATAGAGGCAAATAGGCAGTAATAGCCCCTCATGCTTAGCTCTGGCCAGTGTGAGGTCAGCACACAGCTCTACTCCTTTGTGTTATCTCACCTAAGCTAATGATTTTGGAAAAGACTGATCAACAGCAGGAGGTATCCATGCTTTAGTTAAAAATCTATTAATTAGGTTGTACATTAGACTACATTCTGCTGTTGACAATTTGTTGACAATTTGGTTCTATTGCAGTTTGAGAAAGTAGTTTTTGATAGGGATGGAGTTATTGTGTTTTGTGGTGTTTATGTACCACCGTACAACTCACCCTGCTACAATCAGGCTCATGTTACGCTTAAATCTATGTCTTGTTAAACAATACAATCTAGATTGCATTCAAAATTCAGAGCAGCACGATTTTAAGGCCAGAATGGGAAACCATAATTCTGCATCATTTGACTGTAAAGTCGATGTTTGAAATGCTGTTCTGTCAAATGTACACGAATAACGAGAATCCGAAAATCAGACTGCTTCATCTTTTGGGAGGCTGCTGTCACAATTTTGTAATGCATGCGACTTCATAATCTTGAATGGCACCTGTACTGGAGATGAAAGGGGTTGCTATACATAAGCAGCGTGGGTAGTAACACAATTAATTAGTTCATTTGTTCCAGAGAAATGGGGAACGGCCAATTTGAACTAGAATTAGCGGATAGATTTGAATCAAAGCCCCTGCCCTTAAATTTGGTCTTAGACAGGAACATAGTGACAGCAGAGACAGCAAAAACCAGTCTTTCGTTTCCAATATAACAAGTTATATTTTGTGAGAAATAAAGCGATGCTCTTGATAAACTAGATGTATCAGTAGAACTTGCTTGCTCCTTTCAGGATGAGTAGAATTTGAACAACCCAAATATTGTGCAAATGGTTTGATGTGGCCCAGTTCTGTTCATCCTCTGCACTAAACCACTTTCATCATACATCCAGCCTCAGCAGGTTTCTCCTCAATCCTATGCTGATGACACGCAGCTTTACCGTTCCACTCCACCGGCTGTCTCACTCTGCTATTAGCTCTATAGAAGCTTGTATTAGCGATGTCAAGGACTGGATGGTAAAAAACAAGCTTAAACTAAACGATGATAACACGGAAGCCCTCTTGTGCCATGGAAGAAGACATCAACCTTCCCTCGTCACTCTGCCCAATCACATCAAGGTGGGCGACAGCAACATCACCTTCACGTCATCCGCTAGGAATCTGGGATTTATTGTCACTGCTGACATGACACTCGATAGACATGTAGCAGCTGTCTGTCAGTCTGTCTATTATGAGCTCCGTAAGATCAGTGCCATCCGTCGTTTTCTGTCTACACGCGCTACCAACACTCTTGTCTGTGCGTTTGTTCTTTCTCGACTTGACTACTGCAACTCCTTGCTGGCAGGCTGCCCTGACTACCTCATTCAGAGACTCCAGAGAGTACAGAACTCCGCTGCGCGTCTGGTGCTTAGAGCCACGAAACGGGACCATGTCACTCCTCTCCTTCGTTTTCTAGACTGGCTACCCGTCTGTTCTCGCATTCAGTACAAACTGTCTGTGCTGTGTTTTAATTTCTTTGCTGGCTCCTGTCCTGACTATTTCTCTGAACTTGTTAACCCTTACGTACCGGCCAGACAACTACGCTCTTCGTCTGACGACCGTATCCTAACTGTTCCTGTCACCAGAACAACAACATATGGTCACAGGAATTTTAGGTTACTGTGCAGCAAAACAATGGAACTCTCTCCGCCACCTTCCTACAACTGACTTCTTCAAATCTGCACTGAAAACGCACCTCTTCCTTGAACATTACTCCTAACACAGTCCACAATGCTGTCCTTCTTACCCTCCCCCCTCATGCTCTTGCTACTTTTCTCCCCATCTTTCTCTGCAGAATCACTATATTCTCTGTTCCTGTTACTTCATGCCTTTTTGTGTTTTCTATCTTTGTTTTCTGTTTGTCGTCAGTACTGTCTTTTATTCTTCCGTCCCTCTTGTTCTATCCAATACCATGTCTCGATCTCTTCCTCGTTTTAAGCGCTAAGAGCATGCTCTCTACGAGTGTAAATATGCGCTATAAAAATCTTCATTATTATTATTATTATTATTATTATTATTATAGATAAAGCCAAACGTGAAACGAGGTGTCTACAGACTCTCAGACGTATGGCTAATGTTGATGACAGAAATATATACGTAAAAAGTAGAAGGTGGTACCGAAACTTAACACAATAAATCAAAAGCAACAGAAAAACGATTTGTTGAGAAAGCTATCCACCAACACTACCAACCCATAAGTATTTTGGAAAGAAGCAAAAGCAATCTGCATACAGTTTAACACTGATTGTTATTTAGACACCAGAACATGGTATGAGGACTTTAAAAATGTTTTTTCAAGGAGGCATAGTGGATGATGAAGGGGACAATGAGGCCTTAAAGTGAAATATACTCACCAGGGATTGATGATCTAGATCATCCAATGACATCAAAATAAGTGATTAGAGCTATAAATCATTTGAAACTAAGTAAGGCCCCTGGGCGTGATGGAATACTTGCAGAAATGTTAAAAGCTGGTCACGATCCTATACTTGAGTTTCTAGTGACCTTATTTAAGAAACTTTTTCACAACGGAGAATACTCAAAAGCTTGGAGCGGTCCGACAATCGTCTCATTATTTAAAACAGGGTACCGAGATTGCCGGGACAATTATATAGGGTATCATTTACTAGTACAGTTAGTAAAATGTTTGCATATATTCTTAATTTGAGAATAACAAAGTGGGCAGAGGAAAATTGTAAAATAGCTGAGGACCAGAGTTGTTTCAGGGAAGGACATTCCACTCTGATTCACAACTATACTGTCCCTCTCCCATGCTGCCGATGATCATGTAGCTGAGGCAAAAATCTGAGCCTGCCAGCTATTAAAATACCTATGAAAAATATGGGGTTATCAAGAAATGTTTTTTTTTAATAATGTTTGATTTTCAGGTTGTACCGATACTTACAGGCTGGAAATCTGGGGGTGTCAGAGGTATGAAGCTGTTGAAAAGGTACAGCTGCAAACGTATTTCAAACGTGGGTCTCAAAATACTAAACAGAATTACAAGCAGTATCCATTGCCATTTTGGTGACAACAAAAGTTAGACTTATTAAGTACTTACTTCGTCTTATTTATTTGGATGACACAAAACTTCCCAGAAAAGCTTACAAAATGTTATATTATCTACAAGAAAAATGTGAAGATACTTTGTCTTTCCTTGTAAAAGAGCTTCTTTGTGTTAATGGCTGTGGATATGGATGTCTCCAGTAAAGTGTCGTTAGTAAGAAAATAATTTTGAGAATTTTTAGACAAAGACCTTCCAACAAAACTGACACAAGGATATATGCACAAATGAAAGATCTGAAATGTATTCTAGTTTTAAAAGGTATGTACATCCTGAGAGATATGTAAATATATTAAAAATACGTTATTTCACGAAAGCATATATTATTTACATTTGGAATATCGCCCACCAGTGTGCACCAATATCGCTACAAAAAGTTTGTATCACCTAGCGATTCGATTTGCACCCCTATGCAAGCTTGAGATTGAAGATGTAGTACACATGTTGTTTGATTGTGCTGCCTATGATAGTTATAGATCAAAAGTTATTGTATTAAAATGTAAAATACCATATGATCAGGGCAGATATGGAGTTGAGCAAGTCTTTCTAGTTAACTCTAAAGCAACCACCAAGCAAATCTCTAGATATTTGTAACAAGTATTCAAAAACAGAAATTAAACATGAACAGTACTATGGATAAGTGGATATGCTAGTTTGTAAAATGTAGTGGCCGTATAAATATTGTTGATGTTGTTTTATATTTAATTCCCCCCCTTGAAACAAATCAAAGGGTTTGGTGAACAAAGAAGTCGAAGTCAAAGTCTCACCCTCCCTACAGAGAGAGAAAGAAAGAGAGAGACAGAGACAGAGAGAAAGCTTTATATTGCAAATGAGCTGTCAGATCAAGCTTGGCGTGCTGTGAAGAATGAGGCCTTACAGTAACCGCAGACGGAGGCGTGTCATGTTAAGGGTTTCTCTTAGTTTCTTGTTGAAGACATTGCTTCCTTTGTAGGTGGTATCCAAGAAACTCATGGTTATTATGCAATTCTTAACAACAAGAAAAATACGCCATTTTGACCCTGTTTTGTCAAGTAAATACGCCTGTTTTATCAAGTAGCCGCTTACTGAAAAGTACGTGATTTATCTACAAGCTTCCGATGTGGAAATTCGTGTTTTATCAAGTAGTCCATCAGACAAAAATTTGTGTTTTGTTTGGTAGGTGAGCGCGTAGAAATTCGTGTTTTATCTAGTAGCTGGTCATGTTGTCATATCACGTGGACACAAACTAGACATGACAATGACAATTTATGTAGTTTTACAGGTGACTGTAGAAGTTTGCTTTATTACCTGACGAACACTAATTATTAATAATAGATTTGCATTCATCGCGAGTAAAACCCTCGTCAAATGGCAGAAATCAGTATTGGAAGCAAAATAAATTACGAACTTACTACCTTCCAACAGCTTCAATATTAATGCTTTTTAATTATCAATAGACACTATATGTGTACCTTGGTGGTTGAGTGATCTAGAGCTGAGTAGGTTACCAAGACCATTGTTATAAGGGAAAGGTGTTCGAATACTCTCCAACAAATCGTGATGTTAAAGCGGCATGACTTGTATAAGGATGTTAAAAGCCCTGTCCAAGTCTTCGAGCCTATGTGTTCGGTGCCAAGGCAACCAATCGGTTGAAGGATCTCGATCACATGTATAAGTCAAAGTTTACCCAAACACGTATCAGTAATGGCTGGAACGGTCAGTAAATTTGACCTCTGTAAAGCCAGAGACAGGGGCTTAAGACTTCTAGAGTTTGCACAGAGCCACCGATTTTCCCTAATAAAGACCTTTCAACCCCACAAGGAATGCAGAGAGGCACACTTCGGATGGCTTGGTCTATAACCAGTGTTTCAAATCTAACCTACACAACGCTAAAACAAAGCAATATCCATGCGCCGAACGAGCCCGAAACCAAAGGCAAAACGGCACTCAATCAGCTTCCGAATTTGCAGAGACTTTAAAAAGTTGCAAGGCCAAAACGCTGCAAAGATCTTCAAGGCCCAAGATAGAACAAAATTTGCCGCCCTGAATATGGCGGCGTGTGACATCCTCGGCAGAAATATACTTTAAACAACCGAAAAGGGAGGCAACGAAAGGAGGTTCACAAATGATATCCTGGAATAATGCGAGCAAAGGAAAGGCTTGAAGAAGAGAGAGAAAGCAGCCCTGAAGTAGCTTCTAGGTACAAAACAGTGAATTGGAACAGGATTGGGAAAAAGGCAGCTAAGGAGAACTGCATCGATGACCAGTACCAGACCATAGATGAACGAATGACGCAATGTAACAGCATAATACCTGCCAGTTACATAAGACCTTCACCAAGACAGATCAAAACAAGACCTCATTCATCAAAGACAGAAATGGTCACGTTACAGAGAGTATTGCTGTACTAAGCCGATGGACTTAATATTGCAAAGACCTGTCCAACTTCCAGCAGAAGACATAACGCCAGCGTTCACCAAAGCAAACATTCAACTAGAGAGCCTTTAGACTTGCCCATACTGCGGGAAGAAGTCTAGAGAGATGTGCTGAAGGAACGTAAGTCACCTGTCGTTGATAAAGTCCCAGCTGAGCTTTTCAAGCAGGATCGGGGAGAAATAAGAAAGGCACTGACTGCTCTGTGCCAAAGATCTGTAAACAAAAAGAATGTCATAAAGAATAGACGCAGTCTCTACTCATGCCCTTTCCAAAGAAAGGAAATTGTAAAAAGTGTCAAAACTAAAGAACAACAAGCCTATTCAGTCACGCGATAAAGCTGAAGGTGAAAATAATTCAGAATCGTATCAACAACCCTGCTTAGGAACTGCTAGCAAAAGAATAGGTTAGCACTTAGCTCCTGACTAGGAAGGTACACAATTGAACAACTCTGCACTGTCACATTTTGATAGTAAAAAAAATATACACCAGATGTAGACATCTCTTCCTTAACTTTATTGACTTTAAAAAGGCATTTGCCAGAGTCTGTCACGGGGAGCTGTGGCACGTGATGCAAAAAATTTAACATAGAAGAGGACATCATTCAAGACACTGAAGTGCTATTCAAGAGCTCAGTGTGCACAGTGCCACAAACCGAAAAACTTCTTCCGGACAAGGGGAAAGCTCTCGCCTGTGCTGTTCAATATCTTCTTGGAAATAACCTTTCGACGAACTCTTTAAGACAACCAACCCAACAGTTCCATCGGTGGGAGGTCCCAATTTGCAATTTGCGAACGACATTGATCGGTACCAGTCGAAAACTACAAGACTCTACCAACCGGTTGACGGACAGTGCGAACGGATAGGAAATGAAGACCAGCACTGACAAGAGAAAGTAAAGGTTGACACCAACGGCATCAACAAAGGAGAGATTTTTGTAAACGGAGGATAGGTTGAGTAGGTGAGCAGCCTTAAGTACTTGGAAGCTACCTTTCCAAAGATGGCGGCTGCACGTCAGACTTCTCGCAACTGTGAGGCGGCGCAAGATGGTCTGGTTTTGCCATGCGACCCGCAAGACACTCTGATACCTTTCTCCCTGTATCTTAGAGGTCTATACCGAAAAGAACAGAGAAAGAACTGGTTGGTAAATGTGAAAGAGTGGACTGGTCCTTTCGTGCAGGACCCACGTACCACCGGTCAAGACAGGTCTAAGAAGCTGCGCCCATCCCGCCTCCCACCCCCAACGCCTAGTGCCGAAAGACCACAATTGCTTGTCAGCTGGTACCAGGTATAAATGAAGGAATATGAGATCATATTATCTTTATATGGGGCTGACATGAATGAGAAGTTATCTCGTATGATCTAAAAGACCGCATCTTGTTAGGTCGATGAAAAAATAAAAGTAGCCTTAGTAAGGCTTACACTTGTGGAGCTTAACTTCAGTAACAACAGTTCATATAATGTGTCTTCTTTTTATTTTAGTTTAGTTTATTCTGTTTTACGTTTGCTGTGCTACTATCACAATTAGACTTGAGTAAAGTCCATGAGTGTTTACAGGCCTGTGCAGGCCGGGAGACCTTGAATACAGCTTAAAATATTCTTTTATTAGCAGTTCTTATTTCATAATTTATTTTTTTTATTCAATGATAGATTTAAAATGTTTGAGCAAATAAAGCAATTTACAACAATATTTAGCCATAGATTTACAACAATCTATTAAAAAAGTATATGTTAGCATAGCTCTTGTATTCATGTATTCTTCTAGTCCTATCGCACTCATGTATATGTAGCAACAATCAGAAGGTATCGGTAAAAGAAGGAAAGTGGACAAGTTATGTAAAAGAGTAGAACAAGAGAGAGCAAAAGAAAATAAGTGCTGATTGCATGAATGGTACAATTCAGTTCACAGCACTAGCTCGTCATAAGACTACCACAGGTCACATTTATCAAGATTATTACTTGATGCACACGGATATCCTCTAGAGTGTTGCGGTATTAGTCCAACACAAGATTACAACAGAAATTCACATTTATCAAGATTATTGTTTGTTGCACAAGGATATATCTCTTGAGTGTATTAGTATTTTGCATTTTAAAAGATGCGTAGAAAGGGTTTGGCACTTTTTCACGTGCAGAAGTATAGAGCTAGACTACTTTATTAAAGATTGTGAGTTGAGCCTCTAACTTCATCACAACTTTCAGTTACTCTTAGAAGCAGAACTTTAATGATTTCCCGAAGATTCTATATGCTGATTGCATTCACCTTCCTCTCATCATGAGTAGCTACACCAAGGGGCAAGCAGTTAAATATGTTCTTTGAGACCAAATTACATTATTAGTATTACAATTGGGTGCTTCTATTATTTGTGCAAATAAATCAATTTAATAATTTATAATGTAAGGTTTTACGGGTAAATTGATAAATTCTATCACTTTATTGGAAGATATGTCATCTTGCACGCGTAATAAAACAAGTTTTCAGGTAAATTAAAATTTCGGAAAAAATGTGCATTTTCTGACCCGTACTATGTGCAGATCTTGCTAACATGCTGGCACTGCTCCACCGGATAGTTGTCTCTCCTCGATTAGACAGTGAGAACATTTTGGAGTTATATAATCATTTCAAGAAAGATAAACCTGTTGGTAGGTAATGTTCTATGAATAAATCTTATTTGAAACCATTTTAATTGCAGGTAAGGACTAATTACTATGGTATATTTTAAAAATCAGAATTTCACTTAGCACACCCTGCTGGCGAAAAATCTTACACAAACAGTGGTAACTGAACATATGTATTCCCCTTAAAAATTATCTAACTATAGAACAATACTCGTTCGCTTTCATTGTACTCATTGTACGGCCCCAGATAGTCATCGTTCTGTTACCGTTCTATGTAGCTCGGAACGCAAGAATCCATCGCATGAAGTGCTTTTAATGCAGATCTTCAGTGCTTAAGACAAAACTACACGAATAAAGATAATACATTCATGTAATTTCTGATATTTCACGCCCTTACACACCACCTCATCATCAGCTGTTTACCAATTGGGCTGTGAGGCAAGTGGACAGAAACCATTGTCCAAAAACACTGAGTTCGAAATAAAATGCAAGCACTGGCACTTAGTCCTAACAAAATACAAAAAAATGAAACTTCTTGTCGAAAAGTTTAGCAAAACTACTCTAAAAAAGCAAAGCTCCCGCAGACAAGCAGATAAATAATTGCTTACTTACCGCCATCCGGTGTTCACTGTGGGTGTGAAGATCTTGTCAATGTACCTTTCGAAGAGGCAGAAGAGCCGTTGCCATCTCAGTCCAATTTACACTTCGGCCACTGGTGGAACATTTTCGTGTCTGAGTTGCTCAAAATAGACATTAACAAAAACCAGCACAAAAAACAACAACAAGAAGCAAAAAATCCTATGCTTGTCACTGGTGTCGTCCGAATTCAGTATCCAGGTCGGTCCGTCCCCCAGTGGGTGAGTGTTGTTTGTGTGTGTCCAATGTGGCCACAGAATCAAACAGAATTCAAAACATAAAAAATAAAACATGACGACTGCCTAGAGGTTGTTTATTTTTTTTGTAGCATCAAATGTCGCAGGTATCACATGAGTGGCAGTGGGCTGCTGTAAACTCGTCCCTGAAACCCATTTACGCCTTACATTACGGTTCAGCGCATTTGTCAGGGTCGGTTATGTGTGATTACTTCAGGCAGTGTCGTCTGCTCAAGGCGCATTTCCAAACTCTCCTAAGCTCGTGCGCCGCCCTGTCGCCGTCTGCTGCACGTGTTCGCGTTCTGACGGCGAGCCTGCACGCTGGCCGCCCAACGGACGTGGCGCCAATCCGGCGTGCGGTTTGTCATCCTGTCGCCTGGTCATGTGACGCCAGCTTCTCGCACTCGAGAACGAGAGATGACGAGAACACTTGCAAAGGTGGTGTCTCAGATGCGAGACAGAGCACACAACGTGATGGCTCCCTTGGTGACTGGTGTAACTCGTCTGAGTTTTTTCTGTTTTTGTCCCCGCTTTTGATTTTTTTAAGCGCAAGGGAAGATATCAATGGAGGGTAACCATCAACGACCAAACGTTGCAGGTGAACCGCAAGGGGAGGGAGAGCGAGAATAAGAAACGGTGAGAGAGAAAAATAAAAATGAAAGAACCCTGATCTCTTTTTTTTATTACATCTCATCTCAAAGCAGAAGAGGCAATCGCGTTAGGAAATTTAAATATTTTAACACACATCTTCGCCGTTTTTGCACTAGTTAAAAATCGTCGTTCGTATCATTCGGAAGTAATATAAGTCTGTGCTTAAGTTCAAGACGCTGGTGTGAGGTTGGTTTTTTGTGTCCTCTTACGTGAACAAAATTGTCGATTCTTTTGCAAGTAGATTATGGCGCTCCAGCCATCCTTATGTGCAAAAATACCATGATTTCTTTGTCTGCGGCCAGGCGTACCTGATTATAATTGTATACTAATATATCCATACAACATTTTCGTCTTTCAGAGTTTGGAAAGCTGGGTTTTCTGGGTGCTGATTTGCACTTCCTTTGACCCCCACAGGTATAATTGTTCTCATCTGAGTGTTACTCCACACAAGGTCAGCTAATTCGTAAAAACACACACAGACCAACATACAGTTCCCATTAATAATAAGAAATAATAACGGATGAGCAAACTCCTCATTGGTCAGCTGTTAATCGGTCATCATAGTATCATACTTTCCACATAAAATAGAGGGATGTGTCAAGAAAACAATTGGCCACAGAATTATTGCTGCTGGGTACTAGCTGCGTAGACAGTATCATTGCTGATGACTAATATCTGTAGACGGAATGCGATGATTTTCGATGCGAGGGTCGTGAGATTTGTTTACGGCGATCTTTAGAGTCCCACTTAGACGTTGTTTCCTGTAGAGTCACTAGCAAAGGCTGAACTTCATTCTAGAGCCCATTGCAAACTCTTCCACAGGTTCAGCTCCGTTGCTGCAGATCAAACAGTTCTTCGTGTGTCGTTTGCTGTGTAGAGAGTCTGGCAATGTAAGCATGCGACAGACGGGGGTTGCTGCTGACGAAAGAAACTGCGTGAAACGAGGTTTGTCTCCTACCGGAGGTGCGCGCAGCAGGAAACGTCATCCTCCCCGGTAGCGACTCTTTATATTTGCGCTGATGTCTGTAACGCATGTAGAAAGCGTCTTTTAATTTATTCTTTTTTAGCTGTACAATTGACATATAATACTTCAAACAGCTTAAAGGGAAAAGCAAAAGTCATACGAAGTTGAACTTAAATGATAAACTCTGACGTTGAGAATCATATCCAGGTTAAAATTTTGGGTTTAAGAAAACATCGTTTACATACAATCGTGTCCAGTAAAACACAGGTATGAGGAAAATCAAGTAACTCGCCATGTTTGTTGTCAAGGACCGTTACTGAACCGTCGAACGAGAATTTTCTGATGCGGGTCTTAACGCCCAGGTTTGGAGATCGTCAATGTCACGCTAGCCACTCTAAAACAAAAAACAAAAAACAAAAAGAAAGAAACCAAACCTAAAAACCCCCAATCAAATAAACTGTTAAAAGTATCGCAGCTTCGCTCGACGTTTTTCTTGTCAAATGAATCCACCGCAAACGGCAAACACTAACTCCAGCATCGCTCGACTATATTTTTTAAGGCCGATGTGCCCGCCTACATCATGTATTAGAGTCTGTTCTTTCGCGGAAGAGTACTACAAATGGAGGCCTTTATGAGTAAACCCGAAGCTGTTTTAGACGAGACTGTAAATAAACGATTCATTTGCAACACGACATTTTTCTCGGGAATGGTTCAGAACGTCATTTACTTAATCCCAGTTCATTATTTTCCTTGCGTTTCCCTTTAACTGGTAACTGCTTTTGTCGAAGTTGCCACGGATGAAGTAAGTGGTGTTAGTGCGAATGCTTTCTTGATTGGTCATTTATATTTTCTATTGTATACAAGCCTTGAATCTGGTCGAACCAGGGAGATACTAAATGAAAAATAATGACTTGCTGCATGTTCGTTGTTAAGGAAGAGTTAAGGCACGGTGTGAAGAACACAAACAGAACAATATGTGGCTCAATACAGTCAAGGGATATATTTTGTATTTTTGACAACAGTAGTCTGTGATGTCAAAACTGAAGCACAAAACACTCACAACTCTCTTCCCCACCTCTCCATTAGCGTGTGTACCCAATGTGCAGGCCCTCTGCACAATGGCGACATAGCTCTTTTGACTCAACAGTCCACTAACCTCCTCTGAGGACTGGAAACGGCAATCAGATGAAATCAAGCGATAAAATGAGAGAACTTAGAGTGGTGCTTTGAATGCGTGATATTGATCAACCTTTAACGAACTTCTAGATCACTGCTTTTATTTGAAACCTGGCAGAAGGGGCCGCCATGCTCAGTTGGAGATGCATGTTGCACCATGAACATTTTTATAGGAAATGTGTGGGAGGGGGGCGGGGGGGGGACATAGCATGCTATCAATGAATGCGTAATCTCTGACCTGGCTCCATGTTTTTTTTTAATGAAAGCTTATTGAATAAAGTAGAGAATACGGCGGCCTAAAACTGAATCTTGTAAAGGTGAGAGGTAGGAGAACTGTCATTGAAGTAAAATTGTGTCTGTCTTTCTGTCTCAACCTCTGTTTTAACAAGAGTATCTCGTATCATGTATCTCGCACCATGCCGAAAACATGAAGCATAGAGTCTTTTAGAAAGTCTACACATATTACGTCATTGCATTTTATCTCAGTGAAAGATTGAAGAACAAAACCTAATGAGAAGGAAAGAGCGATAATTACGGTGAAAGGGGGCAGAGAGGGTTTATTTCCAATTTGTACAAGTCTTTTGCTCAGTCGTCATTTTTTGTTAGAAACTGTAAACGATTTTCTAGCTGATGAAATCAATGTATCAAGGAGAGACTAGGCAAGAGTAAGATTATGCATTTCACATGCCCCGCCCTTAAAAACCAACGATTGATGCCAACAAGAGAGACCTGATACCTGTTGCAGTTACCATGGGTGTCGTTGGTGCAGCGGAGGACTGTTGTGTGTAGAGATGGCGTCGCCTTTGGTTCGGTCGCTACCTCCACATAGGCCTGCAAATAAATGGATAAATGTCTGACTGGGTGAATGGAAGAAAAGATGACTTCGAAGAGAGAGAGAGAGAGAACGAAAGAGTCATAGAAGAGTAGGGTTAAAATTGTATGAAAGTGCGTCCTGAGAAGGACATTACGAAGAGGTTAGAAAGACAAAGATCCAATGCCTGGTCACGCCGCCACTGTAGCTACAGACAGAGAAATAGAATTCCACGCCATGCGTTGTAACTCAGGGCAAATAGTTTCCCCTTTTCTCTTTGATTTGCAATACTTTACTGTCGGTGAACTCTTTCTGGAGGAGAAAAACAGTGCTTAGCAGCAAATGCATATGTGCTGTTCGGAGCTTCTCTAAGTTTGTCTATCAAACAAATTATTCAGTTTCCTTTCGTTTCGGCTGTCTTTACTTCTCTTTTCTCTTTTCAGTTTAAGTAGAGGTGTTAATGAATTCTGCAGATGGCTTAACATTTTGAGTGAGATGTGCTAGCCATGTGTTATAACTTTACGAGGTTGCGTTGTAAAACATGGAGTGTGTGTGTGTGTGTGTGTGTGTGTGTGTGTGTGTGTGTGTGTGTGTGTTTGTACAGATTATATATATATATATAAGAGTATTATATGCATCTGCTTATGTATAATGTAGTTTCGGTCTTGTGCTACTAACAAAAGGTGTAGAAGAGATGCAGTTACACTTCACCCTAATTGATTCTCTGGTGTCATGTCTTTCGCTGTTGCATGGTCTCTGTCGCAAGACTTTTGTTACAACCTGTGTAATGTTACCAATAGCGGCCAGAAATCAGAATGTAAGTACTGAACCAGAAATGCATCCAGCTCGCATTGCTATTTCGTCAGAGACCTATCGTTGTTATTTCTTTTTTAATCTTCGCTTTGTCCTCTTGGCATATCCCTTTGTGCCATCCCCTTCTATTGTCTCAAAACATAATTTAGAACCAGACAAGGCTGTTTATTCTGGCCTTTAGCTCCTTTATTGCGTTCATAAATAGTTATTATCTCTCAGTTTTATTTTCTGAATGTGTTCTTCTCATCTCAAATTTTGTGGAGAACTTCGCGGAAGAAGACATCACAAGTGTCTGTTGTTCATGGAATTGATTACTCTACAATGGATTGATTCCCCTTGCTTTGAAAAGGGTCACGAGATACAATCCTAGGCAGGTGTCATAAAGAAGTGGTAACGACGAGAATCGGAACTAAAACATGAGACAGGTGAAGCCAGACAGACAGCAGGTAGTCAACGGTAGGAAATGATCTGAAGCCATTCGCTTTGAAGAACCGACAAGTTAAACACTCGGCTGTTGAGGGCTCAAAATTCAGCTAAGGATAACAGAGTGTTACAAAGAGGCTTTCCTTGCTTGGAAGCAATGAAAAATTAACTTATTTTACCCCGTCAGTGTCTGGTGGGCACTGGATGTTGGGGTTAAACATGTGCACTGATCAATTAAATCGCTGCATTGTAAAGAATCAACTAATTTATTTTTGCATGTCTCTTTATTTAGTGCATGTTCTGTGTGTGTCCGTATAATTTAGGGTAAACGCTTGTTTAGTTAACTAAATGAATGTTTCGTTTATTTATTTAGCTCTTAGATTTCAGTGTATTTTTTCCTTCTGCGTTTTACATTTAAAAAATAGTTAGTATATATTTACAAGATGATTAAAAGGTCGCAGTTTTTCTTGTACTGTATGAGTTAAAATTTTAATCTTCTAATCCGTGCAATGATTAAGCACTGACAATGTTCTTCTCGTTATCGTCTCGGCGTTGTCAAAGCGTGGACGAAGTGGACTGGTAAAGGTAGTCAGTCAGGTTGTAGGTCGCAACAGAATGATGGACAAGTTATAATGACATGATTACTGGAGATTCACGTAAAATTAAGAATGAAAGTCTCAAATCTTAGCAATAATTATATGCAAAACTCTTGAAATAATAACAGGCTCGCCCACATATGCTAAGCAGTTAATTTTAACACATTTAATGAAAGGAAGCTTTAATACATGTACACCATAAATAAATAGCTGGTTGGTGGATTTTAGCAGACACACAGCCTGTTGAAAGGGACTGGAAACAGTAAGCCACTCACAGCTAGCCAATGTCCCACGTTTACTCTGGAGACGTAAATTTACTTTGTGAAGTATATTGAAATGCGCAAGAAATTCTTTCTAGGCCAAAGTATCTATTGTAAACTATTTCCTACATGCATTCTCTAAGTCGCATTCTTTCTCTGATTCAACGGTTTGAAGTATGCTTGTGTGGTTATATAATATTTTTGGGAGTCTAGGACATCTATGCAGGGTCTAATCTCGAATTCTCCCATTTATCACTAGTCAATGTATCTATTTATGATTGAACTTGTAAACAGCTTGTTTCAAGATGTGAAATGTAAAGATCAAAGGTCGTTTAGTCTGCTACTTGTGTTTTTGTTTGTTTGTTTTTTGTTGTTTTTTTGTGGTGAAATGTTCTATTAACAGCAAATAAGAGGTGCCGCCGATTCCTCAATACGGTCAATGACCAAAACCTTTATGGATGTTAATCTGTTTTCCTGTTATCAAAAGATGTTGTCTAGCTTAAGCTTTCTTTAGTTTGTAAACTGATGCAGTCATGTATCCTTTAAGCTTAAAAAAAATCATAAGAAAAAGGCAGTTTGCCCACCGAAGTGTAATTACAGAAACATGGGGTCTTGAGCGATTACCAGCTACCACCGTAAAAGCATTAGCATTCTGAGATTAGGACTAGGAAGTCTCCAACTGCTTAGAAATGCAGAACAGTTTGGGTCAGGTTGACTGAGGAATTACTGTGCGTCAACTCCATTTGAAGTAATACTTACATCGTAAATAAATCATTTAAAAGAAACATTTTGCATATAAATATATTTAATTGAAAATAAACAATATGGTGATTACAAAACATATTACAAAGTTGTAAACTTTCCGGCCGCTGTTAGGTGTTTACTTTTTCCCAAGCGTCTGCTTCTGAAATGACGGTGAAACAGACAGACCCTCTCTCTTCTGTTTATTTTTCTCTTCTCTCCACACAAACACACATATACACACAAAAACACGCACACAAACACGCAAACACACATTTACACACAAACACACGCACACAAACAAACACCACACACACACACACACACACACTCACTCACCACATGCTTATTTTATGTTTGTCTGTCATCCTTGAATTTTATCTGTGAAAGAAAAGGTCTGATGGCTTATTTGCTGCAATGGGCATTGACCTCATGTGTGTCATGCGGAATCCGTTGTGAATCACCTGCTGCCGTTGCATTAGGCATCCGTCCTTGCACTAGAGACCCAGTCACCTGCTGTCCTGCGATTGCTCGACAAAACACCTTAATTGCTGCTCAGGAGCCACGACCCTTGTGCTAGAAAACACACTTATCTTGCCCCTCCTACCTGGTCACCACCTCCTTATTGCTTCTTGTCAGGGCACGACGTGCAAACAGAATCTTCTTACAGCTGTTTTATTACATCACTTCTTACAGATATAACACATGATCCAGCTTCTTTTTTATCCATCTAACACTTTTTAATCTGTTGAAACTTGATGAAAGGCAATAAATAAATAAATAAAAATTATAACAGAACCTGAAGGCTTTTAGCGAAAATTAACCAAAGTAAAGAACATTCTTCGCTAACACTTCCCAGGAGATTACACTAAGTCTCAGGAGTCTTTTGAAATGGGGTGGACAGACACTGAAATTTCAAATTATATTTCCTTCAGACATTATTTTGTAATAGTTTATCGTGTTCTCTTCTAGATGTAATGCTAAAGTTGTATTGCATAACCTTTAAAATTATTATTAACGGTAACCCCACAATTGCAACACTAAGCATCTACTAGCAGCTTTTACTGACAAAGTTTCTTTTCTCCTAAAACTACGCAGTTCTTCTTCCATAAGAAGATCCGAGTGTCAAAGAAGGTACTATATCTCTCGTGAAAAACATGCTTAAGCATATTTTTAGGTGATACCCTTTGTAGGTCATGTAATAAAGTATCTGTAATGAGATTTATCTGCAAGTGGTGTGATGAAATATCGCTGCGAAGATGCTCTCTATGAGTCATGTGAGTGTAGTCTCATAAGCCTCATAAGCCGTCTTTCCTCCATGAGTCGTGTCAGAAATCACAGAACAAGTCTCCATGATGATGATGATGATGATGATGATGATGATGATGATGATGATGATGATGTCCATTTATAATGCGCAGGTATCCATTCAGAAGAATTCTCATTGCGCAGAAAAAACAGAAGAGAAGAAAAAAATAAAATAACAGGAAAGTAAAAAATAAATAATAAAGACAGAAGTGGTGCTAGGTTGTTGAAGTCCGTCTTAAGTAAGCAAATGAGTCTTCAGTCTTTTCCGAAACGTGGTTGCTGAGGTGATGGTGGACAGTGACGATGGCAGAGCATTCCACAGCTTAGGTGCCGCGTTTGTGAAGGCCCTGGCTCCAGTGCGCTTCTTGTTTGTGTCTTCCACTGCAGGGAGACAAAAGCGTGGCTGGGAGCCAGAGCGCAGACCACGTGACGGCTGGTAAGGAGGAACTCATGCCAGAAATAATCAAGCAACAGCCTAATGCTTGATGCAAACGTTACAAGATGTAGCTCTACATTTTACATCGTATCATGCATGCATACCTACTTATACCTACTTATACATACTTAAATGAGCTTAAGTGTACATTTACTTACCATCTACACAGTCTAATAACGAAGTTGTGCAGCACAGTAACAAGTAGAGGCAAGCATCCCTACACTGAATCATGAGTCACAGAACGGAGAAAAGATCAGATTAACTTCCCAAGGTGTCCAGACACCTCTTTGTCATGGGCTTACGACCATGACTCCGTGATCTGAAAGACAGAGCCCGAAAGAGGTGCTTAACCCTGTATTTGACTTTGTGAATGATGCTGCTCCTCTTCCAAATCCGAGGTGGTCTTTGTCACTACTCACTCGGTCCGCCATACCACAATGGTAGAAAACGTGAAGACACTTTGAATATATCAGTCTTGAAGAACTGGGTCAGGACAGCTGTCTAGTAGGCTGGAAGGAAGAAAAAGTGTTGCCGACGAAGCTTATTAATTTTCCTTTTTTTACTTCAAGCAAAATAATAGTGTCGCGAAGAAATAGGAACTAAACCTTTATTGTCCAGTGTCAAGAAGACAGTAAATTCTTCAGATTTAGCGAGTTCTTTAGCGACTACAAACTCTGAAGACAATAAAGTGTGCGTGACTTTTTTTTAATTAATCTGAATTTTGACTCTGATCACATATTTGCTCAAAGATTGTATGGTACTAGACTCTGCCAAACCGAAATCGCTAACTTATTCTTTTAAAAAAAAACTTGTACCCACTTTCATTATAAAGCTTTCAAATGTCCCTGAAAGCAAAATGGAAAACGCAAATAAGAATATATTCATAACACTTAACACGAAAATCCATATTAACCGTATACACCAGTAACCAGAAACTCCGAAGAAAATATGCGTTCGTTTCAGCAAGTGGAGGTCACGTGACAGCCACATCAATATTTCATGCACGTGTTATCTTTACACTTTCGTTCGCGACGCTATTTGGTGACAAGACTGAACAACACACACACAAAAACAGCAAAAAAAAAAAAAAAGGTGGGCATTACGTTTTGACATTCAGTGAGCGTGCAGCACAAGATCAAGGTTGATTTTCTCTCTATCGGATGAACGTCCAATCAGCCTCCAGGCATGTAAATTAATTCAGTTGCGTGGGAAATAAAGTCGTTCTGCAGGAATCGCTGGAGAAGCAGCACCCTTTGCACGACACCTTTAAAATGTCTCCCAGCATTGGGGTAGTTTTGACAAGGGCTCTTGTGCACGACAATTTTTTTTTTCACCAAACTGATGCTACAGCAAATACCTGAAAATCTTCTAAATAGTTCCTGGTGAAATTTGTCTTTCGATAAAAGACAATAGCTTTTACATGGACTAGTGTAGAAAATGTTTTCCAACATAATAAATTAGGTATATATATATAAAGACACTAATACCATGCCACATACACACGTCAGTTCACAGAATTATCAAAATGATACCAATCTGTGCGGACTAAACACTGAAATGGATTCAAGGCAAGCAGACACGCTACGATGCAAACCAAGGACGCGCCATTTAAGGTATCCGATTATAGCATATGAAGTTTATCAAGGTTTCCAATAAATGCCTAATGTCCATTGAATGCAATTCAATATCACAAACCTTTTTAAAAAGGAGCTTAGCAGTTCAACTGATGCTGTACACTTGTATGATTCACCAATACGTCTTGGTATATCATTGAACCTATAATATTTATTTTAATCATACATATCTACCAAGCAAAATTAACTATACTTAATTTTTTTTTACTACCTTTAAGGAACAAGAAAATGAAATAAAATGAAAATATGAACAACTTTGGAATGTCCCTTCCTTCCGCATGAAAACTGCTACATGCAATAAACCCCACTGCAACCGTACAGCCGATCAGTTGATACCAGGTACAAACTATACCATCACTCTTATTTGCATCAGATATCATTTTGGACCAATCCTAAGGTGTTAGAGAACTTTTTATTTGCATTAGATAAATGTATTGACCGATCGCAACGCAGCTTGAGTACCTTTAATTTGCACCAGATAGCTGTTTTGACTAATCAGTTTCTAATTTACATAAGAAGTCTGTTTTGACTTATTGCAAAGCCTAAAGAAACATTTGGTTTGTGTAAGATTATAAAATCTCTCATTTGCATGAAATATCTGTAAACGCAGTTTAAGAACCTGTTTATTGGCCAATAACAAAGCTGTTAGAGAATTCATTTCTCATTTGCATAAGATGCTCATTTGCCTTACAAACATTAGACCAATCACAGCGCCGTTTAATACCATCTTATTTGATTATGATATTTGTTTTGATAAAGCGCAAAGCCATTAAATAACTCTTATTTGCATGAGGTATCTATATTGACCAATCGCAACACAATTTTAGAGAACTTTTTAGAGAACATTTGCATAGGATATCTGTTTAGACCAGTCATAAATGATTTAGAAAAACTGATTTGCATCCGGACATGTTATGTTGTGTCAGCTTCGTGTTCACAAAAGCGTCCAGCGAGAGAAGTACACGGCAACGAATGATATTATTAGATACTGGTAGTCTCAGGAGAGACAAATGCCACATTATAGAACAACTTTAGATTTTTGTTGCAGCACATTAACTACAGCCCTGAGAGTGTTGGGTGTAAGTTGAGAGTTAAGATTTCCCATTTGCAGATCACATGTACTTTGATTTCTTTGGCTGCTGCTATCAGAGCTAATGATGCTTCACATCAGTTGCTGAGGCAACCAGGCCACAGCCACTACAGCGGGAGTTAACAAAGCCACGCAAATGCAGGGGGGTGGGTGAGGGCTGGTGGACAAGTTGTGAAACTAAAAACTTCTTGTTTTTATACAAATACCTAAATGGTTGTTAATTTTGTATGTCATGCATAATGTCATATTATCATTTTATGTCCTCACCAGAGAACAAAGTGCCAGATGCTAAAGGTCATACTAGCCTCTACGCATCTGCTGTCAGTGGATTTCGGCAACAGGGACACAATTCTAGAGGAAAACAGTGGAAAATCCAGTCCAGGGAATACAAAAATTCAGGTCAAAAAGAAGGTCAGTGACAAAACTTAAGCTAAGTGGAGTAGCCCTTTGACCAAACAAGACAAAAGAGTTTGCTTTCGTGGAACAATTCAGCATCTACACTGTGACCCACGCAAAGCTCGCCATCACAGAAGACAGTTACTACCGACAGGACAACCCTCGGTGATATTTCTCACGTACACGTGATACCTTGCGGCACATTTTTCACACAGAACCTTTACCCAGCCAATTCATTTACGCGTAATATCTTTACAGGCGGGCGATATAATGTAGCATAATGTCCTTACAAGCAGGCGACATATTACACAGTAATATGTCTTCACAGGCGGGCGATATACTAAACATAGTTGTAGGCCGCCTAGGGACGTTTCATCTTTCAAACCTCTGTGGCACCAAACGTTTGATCGTTTCACTCTTATCTCGAGTTATTAAAACATTTAGCAACAAACAAGAGACAAGACAGCCTGATGCTGGTTTCCATTTTCCCAACGGGTTATTCAGATAAAAGCTCACCATGCACTCTCTATTACCTAGCACTAATTGCAAAAGCACACAGCACGTTCTTTCGGGAACTTTTCCATCCAAATCAAGCAGCAAAAATTTTTGCATTTTACATTTAACATTCCCAAAACTGTGTGGCTGCATTTTATCCTTATCTTTTATCACATATAACTATGCAAAATATTGTTAAAGTTTAGAACCAATTTTAAGGTTAACCTTGTCTGACAGAAAAAAGATTACGTTTTTTCTGGTTGTGATATGGTCTATGCACACTTGTAAATATCACTAACATAAAACATTCAGCAGATTTAAGGGGAAGAAAACCTAACGATTACTCCACGTAATAAACAGTCAGCTCGTGAGAGTGTCAGTGTGAACATGAATTTCAGAGTGTGCATTAATTAAACATTCAGTGTGAATGTGAAGGTATCACGTACTCAAGGGACAAACCCAAGCAAAACGTCTTTGAGAAAAAACCAGTCACATAAGAGTTTTCTTCTCGGAGCCATGTTTGAGCAAAAGCACCATCTCTCTCGAGACCCAAATACGTTGCTCTTTTATATGATAGGTTACCGGGCTCAAAGGTTCTCAAGAAGCTAGTACTACAGTGTGGACAAGATGTTACATTAAAACATCACTAAACAGTCAAACCAGTTTACGATGCTTACTCTTCAAGTTTTACTGAAGGAGGTGCTAGATTAGATAAAACAACCTATTGCTACATTCAAGTTAATTTATACTCTTATAAACACTGATGGCACAACAAGATATATATAGATATATGCTATGCCATCCGCTTGAGTTCCGTGTTTAAGCCCAAAACCCTTTGTCATCTTTATGCAATAAGCATTTCTCTGTTGCCCTAAACCAAGCAACTGACAGAAAATGTATTATTTCAGAGGACAAGTCTAATGTATCATTGATCCAATGCACGTGCATAGTGACTGCAGACAGAACCCTTAGTACGGAAAGTCTTTTGAAAACCAAAGACATTTTCCATGACATCCGAGCTTATTTAAAGATAAAGAGCAAGAACTCTTAATCTAGCTTCGCCATGTTTCCATGTCTCAAAAGGAAAGAACTTCCCTACTGTTTCAGTCCACGTATTAGAACAGTTGCAAAAATACAAAATATCATTACTGATCCTTTGTCAGGAAATTCTAAATGAAAATCTAAATTTAATTTACAAGGAAACACTTGCATAAAAAACCTTCAGTCTTCCCAAATACGGTTATTCAAATAGTCATCTCGTACTCCACGGCACTGGCTTGTGCTCGAAGACATCATCTGATAGCTTTGATTGCCAAATAATTACACCATAAACTTTGTTTACACAAACTAGGCAACGTTTTAGTTTCTCTCGGCATTTTTATGACTAGCAACTAAGTTAAGAAGTCATCTAGTGCAATAATATGTCCTGTCATTATTTTCATTAAACACAGTATACTTATTTCTTGTAGAACAAAACAAATATGGAATTAGCCTACATACGCCTATTTACTACATCGATCGTCTCTTTGTAGCAGTTAACTACAGTGGCAGATAGGTCTTGATTTAAGGGCGATGCGTCCGCAGTCAAATGGACCAATCTCGTGCACAGACACATTTGTCTTTGGCCAAGAAAGACCACGTCTGTGGAGCAAAGTCGAGTGTACACAGCAGGCGCAGGATAACTATTACTTGCGTTGCCTGGACACAGTAATGGCTAACATTTGACGGATACGAGATGTCCAAGATGGCCGCTTGCCTCCGGCCAAGTCGCAGGATCCCACCACATTCATTGGCTGCTGACCTCTTAACTCTAAGCTCAAAAAGTCGTTCTTTCTGCCAGCCTGCACGCTCTCAGACACAAGACGCCTAGTTTGGTTTTTAGTTTCTTAGAATTACCTTTCAAATTATTTTTGGATTTGAATTCTTTATGTACGCCTTATGTCAGATCTCACTGACGAGTTTCCACATTACGGTGCTCTTATTTATGTTTTTCGGCTTGTAATAATCAGAAAGATGTTTTCGTGTTTGTTTTCTGTTTATCTGCTTGGATGTTTGTATGCTTGGCTTTTTTGTCACTTGCATATCGCGATGTGAAAAGCATAAATTACATAAAAACAAACTAAAAACAAACAGCTGGAAGAAATGTAAACTCTTTGGACCTTTTTTAAAATGTGAAATATATCCAATATTATTTACGTTTTATATGTAATTTATGTAATCAATTTTTGATCATGACCACAACCACCCCCAGCACAAGCACTACCACCACCACAAGCACCACTAGTAGGAATTTCACCATTTGTCGTTTCACAACGTATCGAAAAAGACTGAAGACCCATCTGTTTATTTAAGATGGACTTAAACTTAATCAACCAAGCAACACTTCTGTCTTTTTTTTTTTACTTTCCTGGTGTTTTATCTATTTATTTACTTTATTTGTTCTTCTTAATTTTTATTTATTTTGTTTTTGCTGCGCAATGAGCATTCTTCTGAATGGATACCTGCGCATTACAAATGGACATCATCATCATCATTGTCATCGTTGTCGAAATGTTATCGAAATGACAGCCCGTCGCAGCCCGAATGTGCACTAGGGACATCGTCCACGGAATTTTCAATAAAAAGCGTCGAAAGCGCTTGCCCAGTTGTTGATAGGCAACACTAGCTTTCTACAACATCAAGCTGTAATAATCCAGGTCACAGCGCTCCGAGACGTCACCACGCACGTAACGCTAATATCACTATAGGTGTAGCAAATGTCATCCCGTCTGTAACACTCCCTGGTGTCACACTTGTAGCACTGTGACATCACCAGATGCGTAACACTCTCTCGTATAGCTGTCTCCTGCATCCCGCAACATTAGCTTGTACGTCTCATGGACGTCACTCCGTGTTCATGCAGGAGCTGACTCTCGGCAAATACTCACAAGGCGGGAGGGGCTTTTCTCCTTGGCAAGGGCACAGACCTGTCCATCTAAGAAGTGAACCAATCTCTTCATCGCTTAGCCACAGACCTGTTATTGCTCAGTTTCTTGTGGGAAAGAAATTAGCGCCGACGCGTGAAGGATAAGCGAATTATTTAGCATGCTAGACTATCCTTTGTTATCAGAATTAACCAGACAAATCGCTCTACCAACTAAAAACTGCCATGCACCAACACCCACCGAATAAGAAAAAGCTATCTATCTGCAAATCATTACAGTGTCCGCACCTGGTGAGTTTTTCTGTGTTGAGTCAAACTGAGCCGAGAGTTCCAACTCTGGTGGTGCCCTTTCGTCAATTTATTTCAGTTTCAACTTTGCAAGCATACTTCCCCCGGAACCCGAAACTTGGGTTTCACGCAAGCTGTCCACACAGTTGATGAAGCAACACCACCGGATCGCAAGCTGGCATTATTGCTGGTCAGAGCTACGACGGTATCTTCAAACTTCTGACGTTTGTTCTCTACTAAAAAGACATCCTTGGCAAACTCGTTTGCAGTTGTTCGTCTTGCGATGATCCAAGAATTTCCTCGTCCGGAAACAGGTGGTCGGGGCGGTTCTTAGTTGGTCTCCTATCTCTAGCAAGCTAATCGCTGTCCGAATTTCTTCCAAGCCCCAAAAAGGACCAATATACAGGTGCATCCTTCCACCTCTGCCCATAGGAACGAGGAAGGGGAACTGTTTTACGAACAGTTGGATAAAGCGATCCAAGCGGTACCTAAGAAAGATATCCTGGTCTTGATTGGGGATTTTAAAAAGAAGTATATAGCCCAGCAATGGGTCGACATGGTTTACCGCGTTGGACTTGCAAAGACTAACTAGCAGGCCTCCGCTTGTAGAAAGTTTGCTCAGACCCAAAGGTTCACCCTTACCAACACCGTGTATCTTCAGAAAAGGACATGACTCGTGACCTGGCATTCTACCGACGGGTCGATCTGCAACGAAATTGACTTCATCTTACTGCCAAGGCGCTTCAAATCGATCGGGCGAAAACGGTGGGCATATCCAGGTGCGGACATTAACAGTGACCACAACGTCGTCTAATAGAATCAGCGCTTAAAAATAACGGTGAAACGCCTCACTCCCAACCGCTTTGACCCTGGAAAAACTACACGTTTCTAAGGTCGCAGAGATCTTCCAGGCGCAAGTTGGAGGAAAATTCGCCGCTTTGAACCTGGTCGACATCTTACCAAAAATGTGCTGGGGCGTTCTAAGGCAAAGAAACAAGCCTGCTCTCGGATTACAAAGCAGTCATAGACCTATGGATGGAGTACTGCAGTGAGCTTTACAATTTCCCTCTGTCGACAGACCCCAGCATTCTCCAGCACCCCAGCATATCCATCAAACCCAGACGATCTGCAAGTCATAAGGGATCAGGTCGAGCGGGCGACTTGGATTCTGAAGGGAGGTAAATATTCAAGGTTGGACAATATCCCATCGGAGTGGATCGAAGGTGGCAGGGAAGACGCATACCACCCTGTAAGATCTGTGCTATCAAGCAGTGACAACAAGAGCGGTCGCAATCGCTGGTCATACCCCTGCCTAAGAAAGGTAACACGAGGCAATATCAGAACTATCGAACGGTAAGCCTGATTAGTCAGCCAAGTAAGGTTATTATGAAAGCAGTCCAGAATCACCTAAGGATTTTTGAACAGATCTTTAACTGTCCGGGCCTTATCGAAAAACACATGCAGAATGGCAAGGATCTCTACCACAACTTCGAAAAGGCCTTCAATAGAGTATGGCACGAGGATGGAATGTGCTACGAACATTCAACGTAAAAGGCCGTGTACGCACTATCAAGGCACTGAACGACGGGTTCAGAAGCTCACTCCTCCTTCAACAACCAAATGGGAAAGCTCTTCCCCTTTCCAGGCCTGCCTTTTGTCCCCAGTGCTGTTTAACATCTAAGTTGAGAAAACAATGCGGGACACACTCCATGATCATCACACTTCCATGTCAATCATGAGGAGACCGCACAGTAAGCTTCGATATGCTGACGACATCGATCTGATGGCAGGCAACAATAGGAAGTTACAGACCCTCACTGACAAACACGCCGCCAGTGCTAGCCCGTACCAGATGGAGATCAGCACGGACAAAAGAAAAGATTCGAATAAGCAGAGTATATCGGGAGTAGGTGCAATCCTGTAAAGTACCTGGGTGCGACCATTTCCCAAGAAAGTAGCTGCGCATACGATGTATGTCTAAGGATCACGGCAGTGACAGTGGCGATGGCCATGCTCGACAAAATCTAGGAGAGCAGAAATGTCCGTTTCCGCACCACATTCAGGCTTTACAAGTCTCTTGTTGTGCCCATTATGCTGTGTGATTGCGAGGTGTAGACCCTGCTCACAGAATCGGAGTGGCGGATCGAAGCGTTTGAAATGTAATGCTTCGGGAGATGCCTTCGGATCTCTTACATGGAACAAAACACGAACGACTGTATTCGCAATCTAGTTACCTCCTTGATGGATCCCGAGGATTCTCTGTTCGCCACGGTCAAGCGACAGACGCTGGGGTTTTTTTCATGTCGTCCAACTTATACCTTTCCGAAGATGGTTCTCTAGGGTTACATAAAATGCTGCCGACGGCGTGGCAAGCAGGAGAAAGTCTGGGTGACTAAGGTGAAGGAGAGGACGGGGTGTCCACTGGGGAACTCCTCTCGCGGGCCCAGGACCTGCCTGGCGTGTGCTCACCCACGCTGTGTGCCAACGTGTTTTCCCCTACTACTCAGGTAAGGAAATGTGAAGAAGAAGAACAAGAAGTAATACAAGCATCGTGATCGTGACTGAGAACCATAAACTCATAAAATATCTGTTTATGCCCTAGTCACAAGTTATGGCTCTTATCCTCTTTGACGTCAGTGAAATCAAGTCTTGTGCTTAATCTCTCTTTCTCTATATATATATAAACTAGAATTTACCAAATTATTTATACCGTTTATTACAGACTGAGAGTTTATTAGAGACATTCTAGTAAAGCCCTTTTGTGGAATTTTGTGCCATATGGGTAGTTAATGAAGTTCTTTTCAATAAATCTTTGTTCTTTTTTAAATGTCTTTTTAGAGGTTTGATATAGAATAACAGAATTAATAAAACTGTCAGAAGTCTTATACTGGCTCTTATACAGAGCTCTTTATGTCTCTTTGTCCCTCTCTCTCTTTCTTTGACACACACACACACACAACAACACACACACACACACACACACAGTTCAAGATAGGGGAAAATTGCAGTATTTGAAGGGTTCTCCTGAGATATTATTTGCTTTCATAAATTATTCGAACTTTTTTGCTTTTCTTAATATTATAAGACTAATAGCCATTTGTCACTTTCATGGTTTGGAGAAATTTGTTAACCAGAGCAGTCGTTAACCTGCCCTGTGGTCTATAAATCTCCAATGTATTTTTTCGGGATCATAGTTTGTGCCTGATAACTTCTTACACACACACAACCACACACACACACACACACACACACACACACACACACACACACACACACACACACACACACACACACACACATCAAGCCCTGGCACAAAGAAGCGAGAGACAAACACATACCAAGACATAATAGCCTTCTGACGGACGGACAGACAGACAGATGAAGGGTTAACAGTACAATGCATTTGTACATCAGGATTGCAAGACATTTTCACACGCTCCATCCATCTGGCACAGCAACGGTTTCTCCACAGGTTACCTACACCACTTAATTCTTTTCTCATGCCATCCATACGCAAACCTCACCACACCCTCTCCCCTGCCAAAACAACAGGCGCATGCGTGTCATTGCTTTCTTCGTGCGAACACATCGACAATAAATCATTGATCGGCGAGGCAAGGAGAGCTGGTGGGAGCTCGTCTCTCTGTCTGTTAAGGGCTGCAGACGATGCGAGGGTTGCGTGCCAAACCTTCCCACGGGCACTTTCATGCACCCAGTCGCTTCTTTACGGACGTTGATCGGAGACGGATCATGATGGGAGGATGGCCCTGTCTGATCATTGTGCCCAGGTCTGGGTATCATCCGTGCACAAAACTGCGTCTTGTCAAACTCTTCAAAAATTGTTGTGACGCCCGGCTGGCATCACACGAATTCAGTTCTACAAAATAACAACAGGTCGAGCCCTGTAGCAAATCACTCGCAATGCTTTAAACACAAAATTTACATAAAACATTGATAAATAAAGTTATGTGAAGATAAGTGGTAAAAGATAAAAATATAATTAAGAATTAAAAATAGAATTGGAAAAAAGACTTGAAAGATTATCTCGCTTTTTACTTCACTCCTTTTCACTTAAAATATCTAAAAAAAATAATTATCACCGATTTTCCATTTGTTTTGTTTATTTTTAAGAAATTTCATGCCCCCTACCCCCCCTCACCAACTTCCCGGGTGGAGTTGTACGGTAGATAAAATATCAGGTAGCTTGGGGAGCTGACAGGCGAGCGTTCGTGGTGAAAAGTTTTTTTTTCTCGCGAGATCCCGCAAACATGTATGCAAATGTCAAGAATAGCAGCAGTAGATTACAGTCTAATCCCTCCTCCATCACTGTCCTGTGCTATCACCACTGACATTGATGTCTCGTGTCCCTTGCTACTCCCAGCTGCACGACATTTTTAATCCACTCATTACCGTCTTGGGGATAAAAAAAGATCCACTAGTCTTGCATGTTAAAGCCAATGTTTGGGATACCGCATTTTGTCAGCTGGTGGTTGATCCAATTCTATCCTATTGAAACTAGCAAAAGCATTAACTGAAATTAATTTGTCAACCCTGTCTGCATCTTGCTTTCGATCTCGCAGACTATACTCCATTACTCCATTCTTTTAAAACGAAATGCAGGTAAAAATGTACATACAGGCAGAAGACCAACACATATGAGTTTAGTTCTGTATTTGCTAATTCACTAGCTACTTTATTCACCTGTAAATAACATATGTAAGTTTTGCTTCAGTGTTGTCTTCTCTAAACTTTTAAAGGTTGCTGTTGTTCTTTGTGTTTTACGCCGTGCCAGCAACTACGGCTGTATCACCGAGAAAACTTTTACAGGTGAAGAACATTGTAATTTATTTGTCTGCGCAGTGTTATTTCATCATCATCATCATCATCATCATCATCATCATCATCATCATCATCATCATCATCATCATCATCATCATCAGCAGCAGCAGCAGCAGCAGCAGCAGCAGCGCTCTAGATTGTCGAGTTATTCGATGCTGAGCTTAAGGACTGGCATGGTCCTTGCGTCATATCATTTTATACCAGCTCCCGTGGAAAGAGCTGACAACTGCATCTGGCGATGATGATCGGAGCTTAGGAAGAGAACTATGATGATGCAGGCGTTTACTGATTGACGTAAGCCTCACTGTCTGTGGGGAAAAAGTGCTTTCAGGTCTGATTAATGCTTCGTAAGGAAAAGCAGCTGATGACATCCTACATACCCACAAACTCCACAACCTTTAAAAATGTTCAACACAGACTTGTTTCTTACCATTAGGCCACATCTGACCCCCTCTGCCACATGGCCTTCGGGCTTAAATTTATTTTAGGGTTACAATTTGTCAGCTTTCATCAACTTTAAAGTTTTGGAAGTTGAAGCGCTAGCATCAGATGGGCAGACAAATCAGTCTAAGCACTCGCTCTTCGTCCCCCTCTACCGCCCTTTAATCTGCAACTGTCAACACTGCGCGGCTATACCCTGGTGACAAAAGTCATTTCACCTAACACATGAGCGCGGTTTCCAAAGAGAAAACACTTCTAGGATGGTGCCATTGGCGGCAAAAAGATACAACTGACTGAGTAAACTTTAAATGGTGGAGAAGTCGATATGGGCTTGAAGATGAAGTCTACTTTTCATTCATTAAGCACACGAGGGCTGACACATCAGCAACAAAACTAAGCTAGATTCTGAAGTTAATATTCGAAGTACACACAGATATGCACGCACACAAACACACCGACACACGATCACACTATGCTCATAACAAATGCACCCTGCACACAGAAAGGGGTCTTTAACATAAGAATTAAAAAACGCAGAAAAAATATTAGATTACATAATCAACTCCTTAGTCAGCATGATATCCCAGCATCCAGCCTTGGTGGGCATGAAAAAAAAAAAACACACGAGGAATAAGGGCAGACCGACGCCAGCAGGACCCGTAGAAAAATGTCGCAGTTAGTGTTGTGGTGGCAGGAACAGCCGATGCTGAGTTTTGATGGAGTTACAGAAGGAACGACAGACGAACAGGAAGAGTAGTTTTAGTTTATTACTAAAGACTCTGCGACGGTCAGAAGAATCTAACATCCACTCACCGTTCCAGAAAGACACAATAAGTTCACCCTCCCCTGTAAAAGACATGATAATCCAACCCCTCCCCTCAAAATAAAGAAGTGATGTTGGAAGAAATTTCGAACTGAAGTAGACTGCTTTTGTCGCTGTCTCTCGAGACTTGTTGACACTTCATTAGTTCAGACGTTCAAACCTGTAATCCTGACTCACAGCCGGCAAGTCTGCGTGCTGGTCGCTAAACCTCAATAACAATGTCACCTCTTGTACAACGAAAGGCACTGCAGTGGAAGGTGGCCATAAAGATGGCCGTAGTCAGCTGAAATTCTTGGCATCATCTCGACCTCGACAAGTCAAGCGAAGAACAAAAATGTCATGGTGATGATGACGACGATAAATTAATCATAATCGCCCAAATCGCAAGTGCATCAGATGATGACAAAAAAAGGGCTTTGAATCCAACTGTTTAGTTTGACATCAGTATCTCCGAGAGGTCAAAGGGCAGATCCTGGTCACTTCATTTTTCAAAAGCAAGAGAAAAAAAGTAGTATCACGTGATACATCTCGGGAATGAAGTATCAACTATATCTCGTGGCAAGATGCGCTGTAAATGGCATTGATGTGTGAGATAAGTGCGTTTCGCATGATGGTCAGAAAGAGGTGTGCTGTATACAATATTGATATTTTGATAAGAGGTCTGGTAAGTACAGCTCCGATGAGAGACAGCTGTAGCATGGAGAGCCGTGTCTGTCAAGAGAGGTTGAGGCGATTGGGCGCCTGCTTCCTATAGATGATCAGCTTCTCAAGTTCGATTACAGAGAGGGGAGCTCGCCGTCTGCAACTTAAGTCCGCCTGATCTGTTTCCCTGCTAATGTGGGTTCAGTATACATCGGAATTCGAAGAGAATGGATTTTTGCATTCCAGCACTGGAATCTTTTCTTATACCCACACCGTTCGTGTAATTGTGTCTTTGCTCATTGTTAAGTGTCAACGTATGTGTGTACTTGTGTAAGTGTGTGTTTGTGTATTGGGATGATGATGATGATGATGATGATGATGATGATGATGATGATGATGATGCATCATCATCATCATCATCATGTCCATTTATAATGCGCAGGTATCCATTGAAAAGATTGCTCATTGCGCAGCAAATACAGAAGGGAAGAAAAAAACACAGCAGTAAAGTAACAACAATAACAACAACAAAATAAAGACAGAAGTGGGATGGGGGATTATTGTTCTATCTCAGTGTGTGGTCTTCTTGTTGTCTGTCAGCGTTGCTGGGTATAGTCCTTTTTGTTTGCATGTTTCCGGGTCTATGGTTTTGGTTGAGCTAAGGAACAAGCATGCGTGTGCTGTTTCCTTCTCAGCTGCTCTGTTGACTGGCAAAGTGCGCTAGTGGGGTGGAGGGGTAATATCATACCCTATGCTTCGTCACTGTCCTTCATCATCGGGTACTGGCGTGGGCAGGGCATAAGAAGGTTCCATATGTTCTCGAGATTTCGCCGACGGCAAAAGAAAAGAGGGGCAGAGACAAAGGAACAGATAGACAAGGGCAGACAATCGAAAGCTGTGCGCGCGTGAGTTGCGCCGCGTTACACACGCCACCTTGCGGGCAGAATAAGCTGTAGTTTATTATAGCAGGCCTCTTCCTGCGTGATTTCTCCAGTCCTAGCACCCAGCCCCTCAGGCCACACTGTCGCTGGTCCCTGGCATTTTTGGCAGCCGATTTCTTAGCTGCTTTCACAGCAAGCATCATTCTTTATTTAGCCTTACGGTCTGTTAGAAAACTCGGATTTTTTTGGCTTTCTATACTATCAGTAGCAGGCAGCTGAAGACCCATCGCGAGCCTCAAAACGACGATGCAACAAAAGGCGAAATCTGTTGCGATCGGTTGGTCCTTAGTGGTGTTGCCAGATATCTCGTTGTTTGCACGCCGGTGATTGAAGTTTTAGGTTAAATCTCTTATTGCACTTAATATTCCATAACTACCCAAACCAAATGTAGCTACGAGGAGTTCATTTATGTGAGACAACGTTGAAGTTATATTGAACCCTTATATAATAAACCTAGTTCAATGCGCATGTTTTATGCATGTTGCCTTGGCTGGTGCGCGTGTACAATTCTTTCATATCAGCTGACGTTAAAGGCTAATGCCAGCTAATAATTAACTGATACATATAAAAAAATAATAATTATGCATGAGAATGGCTGCTGACAGGAAGCAGGGCATGAGATAATACGTCAATCACCCAATTAAAGTCAAACCTTTTAATGAAATGTGTCAAAAAGATCAACTGTGAGACACGTGTGGTGGCGAAGCTTGGCAGCAGACCGTGAATGAAGAAAAATAGGGCAAAGAAACACCTCATAGCACTGTGGTGAAATGTTCCATTACTCAGACCTAATGAGACTTCAGACGTCAAAAACAAACTCGATCTTCTCCTCGACATCTGCAGAAGTTGCGACCGTACTACACCATTGGTTTCCTGTAAGTGGACAACATGGCTTCTCAGTAAACAGATCTACTTGAAAAGAAAGGAAGTTTAAATCAATGACTTGGAACACCCAAAATCTCTACAAAAGCAAAGCTTTGTTAGAAACAATAGTGGATAAATGCCAGATTGATGGTTAATTCACCTAATAGAAATCTGACACGCGATAAATGTTTCGCTCAAAGAGTTGATTAATTTCCAGACTGTAACTGGCCGTTGATGATCCATCGATATCAACATCTAATACTTGTATTTCCTCATCTTTATCTTTATTTCTGCTTCCCCTCACACAATCAGGTTCTGAATAGTTTATATGTATATTTATGTATATATATATAGAGAAAAAAAACTCGCGCGCGCGCGCGCGCACACACACACACACACACATACACACGCGCGCGCACTCATGCACGCGGGTGGGGAAGAAATAGGGAGAGAGAGAGGAGACTGTGTCTTACGCTGTCATCAGATGGAAACAAACGCCAGTTGATTAACTTTAGAGATGTTTTTGTACATATATCTGCTTTGTTCAAACGTGTCGTGTGACCATCGTCCCCACACCGCACTCAAGAATTTGCTCAAAACATTTCTAAAATCGATTGTTATCCAGTCAATCACACAGTACAAGCAAGTCTGCGACTTTCAGTAAAACAAAGAGATATTCCTACAGCAGTGCCAAGTATACACAAGCACGAGATGTTAAACTCAGCTACGTCTGCTGGTAAAAAGCCTAAACAAAGATCAAGTAAAGATACGTACCAGATACTCAACATCAAGGGTTTCTACGCCGTCTGGTCTACAAGTAACATCGTGACACAGTCACAAATATAAAAATTACAGGAGTTTATCTTTGACAAACGCGCATTGGAGGTGTGTTTATATTTTATTAACACACATGGAAAAATTAACTCAAATGATTGTTGCTCATTGAATGATGATGATGATGATGATGATGATGATGATGATGATGATGATGATGATGATGATGATGATGATGATGATGATGGATGATTGATGACGATGACGATGACGATGATGATGATGTCCATTTGTAATGCGCAGGTATCCATTCGGAAGAATGCTCATTGCGCAGCAAAAACAAAATAAATAGAAAATAAGAAAAAAATAAAGTAAATAAATAGATAAACACCAGGAAAGTATAAAAAAAGACACAAGTGTTTCTTGGTTGCTTAAGTTTAAGTCCGTCTTAAATAAACAGATGGGTCTTCAGTCTTTTTCGATCTGGAGAAGATTTATTGACCAGTGTATCGAGTGAATTACATTTGGACCTTTTAACTTAAAAAAAAATTCAGTCGCAGCTTCTAAATAAAGTTCTGTAGGGCTGTATTTGTCGTTTCATTTTCTGTACAAAAACTTGCTTATCGAACACGACAACCTGAGCGATGTTTCTTCGTTCGACTCGAAGACATGCATAGATTTGCTGAACGGAGCCACACTCGCTGGTACAAATACTACTGACGTGTAACAGAACTCTTCAGTATAGGAGAGTAATTTTCCTCTGCTTTCCTAGTGGCAGGTGAGAATGCTAATGTTTGCCGATGTTTGCCAAATTAAGCATAATTATGTACTCATATTTTTTGGAATTATTACTATTATTATTTTTAAATGAACTTAACCCGATCATAAAGAAAAATAAAGTTCACTCCTGTTGTCCTTTAAAGGAACAGAGATGTAATTCTCGTAAAGATGTCATAGGTTATATCTGCAGGCCGTGTACGGAGGCCAGATGTGGAGATGTTGCGATGTGGAGCTGGCCTCAGGACTGAATTCTGCCGTCGCCGAGCTTTGTTAAGCAGCAACACTGTTGCGTGATTTGGGAAGTAACTGCGAAGATATTACAGAACACAAATTAGGACGCCTTTAAACTGACAGAAACTTCTCCGAGCCAGACAAATTAAAAGAGAAACGCTTCAGGAAAATTCTGGCACCCGTTTTAACTTTACCCGCCTTTATATTTCTTTTCCCCTTACCAGATTCACTTGAAACCTAGCTGAAGAAATAACTTTCTTCAAAATGACGGAATCGAGCAAACCCTTTCCTAAAATGTGAAGGGAGGCAAACAAAAACTGTCTCTCCTTTTTCCCTAAGCAGTAGCTACTTCCTGTCTGCTTGTGTTGCGCTCCCCCAGACCGCTACTTCCTGTCCTCTCCCTCCTTTCTTCCCTCGCCTACTGTCCTCTAAGCACTGGGCTACTGCATCCGGCCTGCTGGTTGTTGGGGACTGGTTCCATCCCGCCGTCTTCTCTAATACGTGTTTACACAACTTGCTTGTATGGAGGTCGTTTCCGACTTGCCCTGTGGCTTGCTAGAGGCAAACATTGTTAACATCGCACTTTTCCTTTAAGGAATGTGATCTATTTTTCTTGGGGAAGACAGTTCAGTTTGATAGTTATTATAACAGTGTGTTTGAAACAGCTGGACATCAAGTGTAAGCAATTTTAGTCACAAAACTGGCAAATAGCGTTTTGCGATCTCACTTGATCAGACAGTTTCGCACTAACGACTGGTTACTGCACCCCGCTGGCAAACACTTCGAACCTTGACCTTTGAATGTGTTACCCAGGTATGCACTAATTTGGAGTGTTACCAAAAAATCATAAAAGTAAACATGAGAGAAAGATAAATCAAAAATATAATTAAAGATCAAATTTAAGAAGAAGAAACTGTTCTTATTCCATTGTAAAACTGCACTTTCTTGGATATCCACAAGAATTAAAAATATCAAATCATTTTTCCCAATACAAAATGTTGAGAGAGGCTTACACAAAATCAAACATCACTTCGATGTTTAGTCTAAAATTCATTGGGTTTTAATGGTTAAACACCATGTAGATATGAATAAACATAACTTAGTGAGAGGAATAGCAACTAAAGGGCAAAAATTAATGAAAATTTGCTACCCGACATCGCGCGTGTATTAATTTCGCGATCGCTTTTAAAAAGAAAGGTACATCAGGAAAAATTTTAATTTTCAAACTGATGTCTCCCTGTTCATTTGTTAAGGGATGTAGCTCTTTACAAATGACTAGACTTCGTCTTTTTTTGCCTACAGAGTTTTGTAGTAAAAGTTATTAAATGTGATGGACACGGGTGGGCGGCCAGGACGTAATAGTTGCTGAAGGGGGCGAAAAAATATCCGGTCACGATGATCGTCAGACTTGCTCACTGCTGATCTATTTTAAGCGTTTCAAAACAACCAGGACTGTAACTTTTTTTGCAACCCCTCTACTTTAAGTTATCCACCTTATCTTAAAGAACTTTTTATATCATCGATATCTTTGACTTGTGAAACAGTAGCCATGAACTTTTGTTTAGAAATATAAGCAAATTATTGAGATTGCCGTTAGTTCCAAAACTAGAGACGATACCAACAAATGATAATAAGGGAGGTACACTTCAAGAGGCATTGACCCTCAGCCTTCTTGAAATTTTAACGTGCTACCTAGAGATTCTAACGGGTACTCCCAAGACACTCCCACAGTGTGGTTCTGGCAAACCGGCTAAGGTGTCGGGACAGAAAATCGCATTAAATTCCTCGGAAAAACTGCATGGGGTAGTCAATTTAAAATAAAAAAAAATAAAACTCGCAATTTGCAGTCTAGCCTTCAAAGTGCCCCCGCGCTCTGTGGGACCGCGTGTGTTTCAGGACAAGATTCCCCAAAGACACTTGAACCACGCGCTACGGGAGCGACTATCGACAGCAAGTATCACGCTCGCAAAAATTCCCGTGGCATGCTGGTCTAAACTACCCTGATCAATACAGCCAGAACGAAAGGAATACAAATGTCATTTGTAATCCTATGCCATCTCGTAATCGCAAGCGAAATTTAAGTCGTACCGAGATCCGGTCTAAAGAACGAATGTTTCTCATGTTCCACGGCGTCATTGTTTATTGCTATAAGAAACGCTTTAAATTATGAACAGTTATTAACAGAGAATATTCACCAAAAAATAGAAAAGAGTAGTCTTCAATCTGCTTATACATGTTATACGCACAATCGGCGTTATATTTTTAAACAGTACATTTTTGCGATGTTAGTTTATATAGAGCAGAAAATACAGACAGATCAACAGGAAATTTGACAGACAAATTAAATGTGTACACCTGGAGCTATGCGACGGCACTGAAGAGCTTGATGCTATTGCCTTGAGTTCCCATGCTCCCCAACCCTTGGCATTCAGTTGTCCTTTCTGCCACCTTTCCTCACTGCGTGAGTTGCACAAAAACTCCGCAGTTTCACTAAAAAAAAAAAAGGTTTGTGCCTAGTCTTGGATGTCAAGAGACTGGATTTCAAACCGGATTTCTACCTAGAAGGTATCCGCAACAAGTTCTGGAAACAAGAAGCCATGAATAAAGACAGCTCATGGTGACATCTGCTGGAAGATGTTTTCCGATGTGGCTAAGATGTCGGAGAGAATAATAGCACGATTTGACAATACGAGAGACAAACAACTTAACAGTGACGAGGAAAGGAGAGAAAGCAGTAACAGAAGAAGAAGACAAGCAAACAAAATAAGATCACTGTGCGGTGAAGCATCAACTGAGGCCGTTGACTATTGCAGGCTTCTAAACTGTTGTTGGAGGACCTCAGACAATTCTTCTTACAGCTAATTGTCACGTGGCACGTATCAATAAAGAAATATTTCGTCATAATTATTTTATGACTTTTCAACATTTTAATCTACTGCTTGATGATATCATGATAGGCGCAGAAATCATTAGCGCCTAAAATCATATCTCTACTGCACTTTCTTCATCCACCCGTTACACCCCCTGTCAGTACTTACTGTTTCCTAAACCTGCAAAATGATGATGATGATGATGATGATGATGATGATGATGATGATGATGATGATGATGATGATGATGATGATGAGGCGGAGGAACGTTTATATAGCGCTTTTATAAAATTTGCTCAGAGCGCTTTACAGACATGGTATACAGGCCGAGCCATGTAAACAGAATCCCTAACAACCATGCACCCATATTCGCATGTAGCAGACACGCTAACGTCTACAACAAACACTCATACACAAAGCAAACACAGACACACATTATGCACTCTCATGGTCACTATATATTTTACTCTTATATGTCCTTAAAAATGCGTGTTAAGTTTGGACAAAGGTGTAAGAGAATCAAAGTCACGATGGAGAACTGATAATCTGTTCCAAGTTGATGGGGCTTGGTAAGAGAAAGACCTCTGTCCATTCGTCTTTGTCTGAGTTGGTGGGTCTTGAAGAAGCTTGGTGTCAGAATTCATGCGAGCATATAGATGGGAGTGAGTTCGGAGAGATACCGAGGACCAGAAACGGCGAAGTCAGAATGGAAAGTTTATAGGCTATATGATCCGCGACTTCCATCAGTGTAGAGATCGAATGGTCACATCTAGATGGTCTGGAGAGGAGGTTAGCAGCATTTTTCTGGATCTTTTGAAGTCTGTCAATTCTAATTCCCAGCTTGTGTTTTCTGTAATCCGTACTTTAACAATGTGCGTACCATTACATTTTGTTCGCTGAGGCAGTTTGCTATTAATATCTATATTGATAACAAAAACTGCAGCAGATTGAACTACATGTACCGAGCTGTGACCAAATAATCTCTGTATGTACGAATAATTAAATACATTAAATATTTGACTACAAAGACGAGAGTGACGTGTTCTTGCAAAGACCATTCGGTGCAAACGTTATTTTCGTGATGGATACGATCACCACATGTTTGTATTCTGGCGCCGGATACAAATGTGCAGCAAGTTGAAGGTGTCCCTTGTGGACGTGCACTCTGCAGGAGGGTTGAGCCCTTCGGTCAGACAACTAATTGCACTGGCTGCCAGTTCTGCTCTCTTTCTGCATTTAAGAATCTTAGCAGTTTATTTTCCAACACAGCATGTGTATGTGTGTGTGCGGCGCATTCTCTCTGAATTGTGTGTGTGTGTGTGTGTGTGTGTGTGTGTGCATCTGTGTCTGTGTGCATTCACGTCCATTGCTTTTAGGGAGACTCCCGCGAGCTTGCTGTGTTTCCATGGCTTGTGGCAAGGGAATCGCTCGTGTTCACAATTGAGAAATCAGATCTATAATCCAATTTACACTCGACAATGTGCATGCTAGCCTAAAGTTAGCGTACATTTTGAAAGCCGAAAATGTGTGAAAATGTTTTCTCAATGCTCAATAGCAACTCCTCCCTAGGACCCCGCTTGTTGCCGTGATGTGGCACAGTCTTCAGTCTGATCAACAAGCACGCGCCACCAAATGGGGCATGTCGCATTCAAATCCCCTCGAGAGAGAACAAAAGACTTCGATTTTTATTTTGTCGTTACGACTCTGCCAGGTCTGTCTCGCTTCTGTATAGTTCTGGTGTTTTTCGACGTCGTCGTCTCAGCACATCTGCGACACCAGAGACATGCTAGCGTGATTTGGGGAATACGTGTGCGTGTCAGAGGGACGTCTGTTTGCTTCAAAGGCACTATCAACAACCTCGCTAGTTTTCTCGATATACTTTAGTGACTTAAGAATTGAGCTGCCATTGTAGCTGTGACAGCACGGACCTTCATTACTGGATAAGCGACTCTGGTTCATTTCCGGTGTAAGTCTCGGCTTTCCTTTAGACAGGCCTCGTGTTTCCGGTTCTTTGTTTGCGTACCTTAAATAAATTCTTAAAGTAGATGTTTTGTTTTCGTAACAGAACAATCTATACAATTGTTTCCAAAAAATAAAAAACAATTGTTAGTGGTAAAACAAGTCAATAGCATCTGTTGTGACGATGTGTTTATATTATAAAATTGTTGAAAAATCTAAATGCATTTTCTTTAAACAAACACAATACTTTTTATAGAAAATTCTGTTTATTTTGCAATCCAGTCTTCTTTAACAAGGTTATGATGACAGAAAAGCTTAATTACTCACTTCTAAAATTTCTTCTACGTTAGGAAGATCCGCCATTTTGACAGAAAACGGAAGCGAAAGACCTTCGTCTTTAGGGTTTGTTACGATTGGTCACTCCTATGATAGAGCAAATAAGCAACGAATGAGAGACACTTATCCAGTGAATAAAGGTCCGTGGTGAAAGTGAGGAAGCATGATGGTATATCACCGATGAGTACGCTGCACTGACTGCACGTGCAAGCGAGTGTTAGGTACAAGCTGTCGCTGATCTGTTATAATCGTTTCAACTAAATTACATTCTGACAGCAAGTACTGTCGTGGAAGTGTGTCCTGATATACCTTGAAAGAAGAATAGATCAAGGAAGGTCAGTTTAGTTTGAATGCGATCTGCTAGAACTAAAGGATGAATGACACAACACGCTTTAGTTCTCACTTTTAGAAATGAAACGCTCGATGAGAAGCCATTCCAAGAAAGACTGTTGTGCCGGTTAGATACGTGTGTGTGTGTGTGTGTGTGTGTGTGTGTGTGTGTGTGTGCTAGAACTCTCTTCAAATAAATACACTCTTATTTTTTATGTTATATAAGTTTGTCGTTCATTTATATTAAGCTCCGAAATGATGTTCTGACGTTAAATAATACGCCATTTTGTGTACTCGTCAGTGAGCAAAGGTTCAGAGTTGCACGTAACTTTTAAATTACTCATCTGGAATCCAACTATGAATGTTGCTTTATGTTAGGGATACGTTTACTTTTCTTTAATACGACCTGTTTACAGCATCTATTGAGAAATATCTTAACGTGGAAAAAGTGATTCTGTAAAAACCGGATGTTAAAAAAGTTGAAATTTTTTTTGCAGTAGAAGGGCATTTAGGGAGTGAATACTAAGTAGTCTCTATCACAGCGACATTCTGTCTGATGTATGTGCTCTTTCAATCGATCAAGACACAAACGAAAACAGGATTTTGTGAAAGGACTTCCCCGCCCAGCTTCTCACACAACAGTTGTATAAAAAATATGGAAGTTTTGTCTTGACACTAAACGTATTGTGCACTCACAAGGCAGCAAGCATTGGCTTGACATTCATTTTACAATTCTAGACACCGTAGTACAAAAAGTTTTACTTCGAGACTGTATCAACGAAAATCAGGACAACAGAGTTAAAAGAAATTCTGATAATTTCGCATCAATGTTCATAGCAGCATCTCAACGGAGTTCTTCAGAATAATCACAATTTTCAACGTGTGAATACAGTACAGACATTCAGCTCCTTCCTTATTTGTAAGACCATGTCATGGCAGTGTTGAATTCAACTAAAAGTTAATGAATGTTTTTATGTGCAAGCCCCAAATGTTATGTTCTATGAGTTCGTCGGTGTGTAATAAGACTGGCGGGGCTACTGGTCCACTCCACGTACAGTCTCTGGACGAGACAGTCTTCGGCCGAAGTACTTATGTCATTGTGTCACTTAATGCTGCAGTTTCCAGGCTGGTCCCGGTACCTGTCATCTATCAACGCTCGTGTGCAGTCTAACGATACTGCGGTGCTGTCATCTAAAGATGAAGGTGCCTCCATGTTAGTAGACAACAACGCGGCAAAGACTGGTCAGCAAGTCTCTCCGTTCGAGCCACGTTACTCTGACTCTCGGTAAGGTTAGTTCTCCCCCTTATCTCGGAAGAAGGCAGAAGGTCCTTCGCCTTCACGGCGCGACAGGTGTTCATCAAGGGTGCCGACCCTTTAGCAGCGCGCGGCGTTCTAATATGCTCACCTCCGCAGATATTGCCAGCAGGACGAGCTTTGCCCAAGAGATACCCACAGAATCTTGTATAAACCTACCCGCTTAGCGAAATACGCACGTTTTAATCTCTTACACCGGGATCAAGTAAACAGCTAATCAAGAAAATTACAGGGTTTTTTGTAGAGAAGATGGTAGCTGCTGTGTACTTTTGGACATACTAGGTCCCGCCTCCAAAGCCGCTGTCTGCAGCTGTCTTACTCTGCCAGCCTGAAGTAGTTCAGTTGGTTGCGATAATTACTCGGTCAGGAGATGCCTCACCAGCCTCAGGCGATTTGTATGCCGCCTGTAGCTTAGAAAGGAAAGCGTGAAAACTGTATGGAAGATTGTTACTGGGGGAAAATATGATCGTTTTCAGAAAGGCTACTCGCCGAAACTTTACAGAAGGACAGGGATGTCATCGACTCCACTCTTTAGATTTGAAATTCAATCTTACACATTAAACTGGTCTTTCTACCTCGTTTCCAATCTTCAAGGAAAATTGATTATCTACCCAGGTTTACAAGTAATTGCTACATGTACGTATGACGATCTGAAGAAAGAGTTATTTAAGAAATTCCAGTGTTTAAAGAAAGGCTTTAGAGAAAGATTCAGGACAGTTAGTCCTCAGTCGAAAGCATCCATGACGGCATTTCCGATTCGACTTGCTTCTGCTTGATGATTGCTTTATTTCTATGTCAGATATTCCTAAAAGACTATCATCTCAAGGACCTCTTATTGAGAGATCAGCTACGTCAGATATGTTTAAGGGTTTGGATGTACTCATACTTTTGCAGAAAACAGAAATCTTGCGCAGCACTCGGAATCTTACCGCATAGCTCCTCTACACAAGTCTTTGGCTCGACGAACGAATGCAACCCAGTTCGCTAAAGTGGTTTGCGCCAGTTTGTCACCACCGTGGAAGACCCAAGCCGAAAGACACAGTTTAGCACCTGGCTGCTCTCTTAAGTGAAGTGGGTCATCGACCTCACCAGACTCTGTGTGTCTTGACGATCAGGTCACTCACCTTACCTTACGCAACAGAAAAATCCCTCGTCCCTATCATGCCATGATCTGAATTAACCACACAAGCCCCACCAAAGAACAGCATGAGACATCTAATGCCCTGTATTCAAACTACGCACGTACTGTGAGGTCCAACAAAGAAGAAACCATTAAAACCTTGAAAAACTTTAAAACTGTCATGACATTGAGGAAATTAATTTCAAGTCATTGAAATGAAAAGCAGACAACGCTTGGAACCAAGCGTTGGTGAAGCTGCATGTTTTCTGGGACATTATTAGCTCACACAAAGCGCATGCTTCTCGAAGAATTATTGTGGGATACAATTAACGACTGCGTGTGTAATTGTTATGGTACAAACTGCATTGAGGTAGGTGCAATGATGCTTCGAATAGTAAAGCCTGGTTTTTATCGAGTTTCACGTAAAGATTGCTGGATGTTTTAAGTAACTTCATTTACAGTCCTATCTATCTATCTATCTATCTATCTATCTATCTATCTATCTATCTATCTATCTATCTATCTATCTATCTATCTATCTATCTATCTATCTATCTATCTATCTATCTATCTATCTATCTATCTATCTATCTATCTACATATAGATATATATATATGAGTAAATTTTTACGCCAGCGTTCAAGTAAAAGGACAGAGAAATGTAACTGCTCGAATGTGCTTCCCTTGCCCGCCACCCACAATGACAAAGGCAACAGAGCTCGTTCGTCGTGCGATACTCCTGGTCGATAAGGACCTGTGTGTGTGTGTGTGTGTGTGTGTGTTCCGCAAATGTGAGCTCCGCTTCTCTAGACACTGAGTGTGAGCTGGAGTTCAGACGTTCCCTACACATACAGGACCGCGATGGTTTGCGTTTACTTTGTTTTCTCGAACTTCTTTTACTTAAAAATATGCCTCCGTGCGATATTAGATGTAGTTTGTTATTTCCTTTGTCCATCTGCTTCGTGTCTTTTAGAACCTGTGGCCTCGACCCTCTTCCAGCATCTCTCTACTCTGATTGTCTTCCAACACTCATTCCCTTCATCACGGATGTCATCAACACCTCCCTTGTTACTGGAGCTGTCCCCGGGGACACTTTGAGCGGTCGATACGACATTAGAGACTAAATGCCCTCACTGTCCATATCCCCGAGACAGCATGGTGAATCCGCCATCCACATCACACTGTGTGTGAAACATCACCCTGTCTATCTTTATTAGCAGCGACTAAGGCTGTAGGTCCTCCTAGTACTGTCCCTTGGTTAACGTGGTTCACGAATGAAGTGGCTGATGACTTTACTTGTCCTCGACCTTGTATTAAATGTTCTCCAATACCTATGTGCTATGTTCACCACCAATACGAGAATCGCACGTGTTTTGATGTAAAAAGTGGTAACATAGCAACAAACACGAACTTCTACTTTAGAACACTTTACAAAACTTGTCTCCTCCGGCCTACTGCTAGTGTTTATCTTGTCCAAAAAGAGACCCACCTCCAATACTGTGGCAAAACGTGTTGAAAAACTGACATGTTGTCGCATCATTCATTTCAGTTATGATTTCCCGTAAAAACTTCCTATTCCCAAACAGCCTAATAACTCTTTCTATTCGAGATTTTCCGAAAAAAATTCCTTTAAGGTAAAGATCATCCCCTAATCTTTTCAGGTCGTTGCCTTACCTTACTTGGTTGCCTTACCTTCCCCAACCCTCTGTGGAGTCAGGTACACATTCCCGCCAGCTAGGTCGACTGGTGTAAGTTTGCTGCGCTTGTCGGGAATTGAACCAGCGCGCTATAAGTTCGGAATCCAGTGCTCTACTCCATCATTAGCCCTCTCATTTATTCAGATTACTCGCTGCTGACTGCTACCTTTATCTACTCTAGAGGGTTAATCAGGTCGCTGAGTGATTGTGTCAGTACCCATGGCTGAAGGCTCACACTCTAGCCGGTCGGCTACATGTGTGGAAGGGAAAATAAGCAGAAAGCAACTGTTTCTACCTCGATCCATCCTAAAAGTTCACTTTTGTTTAAATCCAGAAGGAATGACTATGTCCAATGAAAGTTTGAATGTCCTCTTCACACAGTCATGCACACTAATCACTTTTTGGTGGTGTGGTGGTCATGGAGATGAAAACCAGAGACAATATTACACTTTAGAAGTACCAGCCTCAAAGGTTTGGCGCCCAACCTTTAAACTCCTAGTCATCGCCATTTTTTGTGACGGAAAGAGGTTTGTAATGGGAAATAACTAAAAAACATGTCTAAAAATAGAGCAATCTGTCACACACGTAATCTAAGCTGAAGACACACAGTGCAGAGCATACAGTGTAGTCTATACATCCTGGAAAGAGAATGTTTAGTTTCTCGAGTGTTTGCAGTAAACAGTTATTGACATCTTCGGTAACATTGCTCGTAGACCTTCCAGTCCTACGGGTAGATGTCCGAAAAAGCTGTATGCATTCTTAAGGAAGAAAAGTCGCCAGGCGTTGATAACGCTCCAGATGAGCTGCTGAAAATAGGAATTAACAACAACAAAAAATAATGAAAGATAAAAATGAAATACAAAATAATAGTATAGAAAGCTTGAAAAAATAAATGATCCATCGAGCTAACGAATGAAAAGTCTAACAAATCCATAAACAATAAACCCGAAATTAAAAAGGACATATATTACATTTAAATGGAAACTGAAAATGTTTACTCTGGTGTGATGCTGATGACTTGCAACGAAAACTCTTTGAGGAAATTAATTGTTCCCTCTCCGTGCACTTGGAGACAAATGGTATGAGATTGAGATGTTAACGGCGTAGTGATTCATAATTTACAGCGTGGCGACTCTTTATACTTGTTAATGCTTTGATCGCTTTCTGTTTTCTTTGCTTTCTTCATTCTTCCTTTTGTTCTTTGCTTTTTATATTTTTATTCCATCTTCCCTTCTTCTTGTTCATAAGTAGATTAAATATGTAGACCTCAGCGGTATATGATTACAAAGAGCTGCAGGAGGGCACTTCTGTGTAACAACAAATTTGTTTTTGAAATAGCAAGTTCCTGCACCTCGTACCCTGTTACCGACAACTGGCCATGCTTTATTACTTCGCAGGCCCTTTGACTGCAACGCACATGCGAAGACGATCGACAGTGTTTTCTCATCCCCAGCAACACCACGTGTCGCAAGAAATGGATAAATGCATGCAACACGGGAACACTGATTGCTGCAATCGCAGCAGTTAAAAAAAAGTAATCACCGACGCTACGAATGCGTTTTGTCTTATTTTCTGTGTGGACGAGGGCACCATAACGACGTCATTTCGCTTACAGTCACCTCAGCGTTGCAAGCTTTAATTATGTACTCTGTCTTGGGAGTCTGTTGCCAGGCAACTACTAAAGAAACCGGGTTATCTTCCCTTGAGAAACGTCTGTGAAAACACTTGCAGTGGAATAAGCATTGCTCCGGCATCTCTTTACGGCCATCAATTAGGAGCGAGCGAGCGCTTTGTCTGTCCTCGTTGTCTGCTCCGCTCACCCTTTCCCCTCATACGTGTGTAATCAAGTATGTGCCTTGGCCCATGCCACGACACGACCGTTTCATGCCATGCGGATAAACCGTCTTGGAGGGGGTGGAGCGGGGAATCCTAATCAAGTTTCCTACGAACAGTCTTACAGAGCTTTTCAATTTCCTCTTATTTTCGAGTTGCTTCCCGTATTTTCCTAAGCCAGCGATAATGTTTAACGTTATCTCCCCTTGTATTAATGTATTGTTCAGCCTTTCTTCAAGAAAACAATCCAAAACTGCAAAACTCTTTTTTTTTTCAAGGGTCGGCTGCGTGACAAGGAATACAAAGACTCCCTATTTGCGCGTGCATTGTCGGGCAGACTGTGGGCAGCTGGAGAGGTAGTTATTGTCAAGCCAATGCCTCATCCGCAGTTTGGCTTATTAGCGACCGGTACTTTAAAGAATCTCTGTTGGGAGGACTGACAGACTGTAGACTGTAGACAATTAAGCGCCTGCACTCTAGTTCGTCTGGGAGACTGGCATCTATTCTGTAAAATATTCGTCGATCGCTCAGTGCCCCTGAAAGCCGGTCACTGCGGTCAGACTTATTAACAGTGAATGGTGTCATTCTTCGTGACTACGCGGTATCTGTCACCAGATAACACAGTTAGTCACAGTCACCATGTTATGTGCCTGTCAGTATCACATAATACGATATGTAATTGTGACCACCACCACATGACACAGTGTGTAACGCTCACCACACGTTATGTACCCTCTTCCATTCTTGCATCAATTTTAAAAAGTGTCTTGACTAGGCGACCACTACGTGTCTCATTACTTCCCAACCTCTACATGCCTCATTATTGACAAGACTCCCTACTCCTCCACTACTACATGTCTCATTACTCACCACTTTTAATGTTTCATTATTCCCTCACCACAGCATGACTCATTACTCACGCACCACTATATGTATCATTACTCCCTCATCGCGCATATTATTTCTCCATATCTACATTTCGCATTGCTCCCTCATCACTACATGTCTCATTACTTCCCATTACCACATGCTTCATTACTCCTTAATCATGTCTCATTACTCTCTCACCGCTAATACCTTATTACTCCCACAAATTTACATGTCATCCCTCATTATCAACTTTTATCATGACTGCCGCACTATTACATGTCTCACTAGTCCCCCAAATTTATATCTTATCTTTTCTCCATAGGTACATGTGTCATTACTCCCTTATGTCTGCATGTTGTTGCCATTTCCTATGCCAACTGTCTACAATACAGTAAAATCACTCACGAACCTTATATCGTCTTTAGTAGGCGATTTGCCGGAGTGGTCTTTAACGGTTCTTGCCTTACAGAGAAGGGGCCTGTGTATTATCCAGAATATCCCCCTCTACGGTCTCGGCTTTACCGATCAATAAAGCAGAAATCAATTACACTGTAAATAAGATTCCTACACAAATGTATTATAGTGTGAACTATCAAATAATACTTTATAAATGTATCTGCTGTCAGACGATGGGCACATAGAGAACCCGGATTTCCAATCATAGAAAACAAAACCATTGAGTTAACAGATGGCTTCAGTGAATGCGTGAGCGCGCGCCTGGGTCTGTTAATGAACGTGAATGGGTCTTCCAATGATTTCAAATATAAGGAGTTAGTTAACAGGCATCAAAGGATGTGTGTTCACGTGCTTGTGCGCGCACGCGGACATGTATGAAAGCATTTCGTGCGCCTGCATGTGCCTTTGTGCATGTGCGTGCGTGCGTGCGTGTGTGTGTGTGTGTGTGTGTGTGTGTGTGTTTGCGCGCGCGAGGCCACATATATGTAAATTTAGATGAAAGTCCTTTGTATATTAGCAATGAGAGTCAAGACAAAACGCATTCTCATTCTCACTCACCAACTGTTTTTATAATTAAAAGATTGTTTGGTGATAAACGACTCTGTCACGGCCTTCCTTTTCTCTGTGAAGATCGACGCAACGATGTTAGGAGAGAAAGAGGATGCGGAAAAATATTAGAGAAACCCTTTAGACGCCATGTTGCTATTTACACAGAAAGAGTGAACAATGACCGGCGCCTATGCCCAGTCTGCTAGTCCTGATGTTGGCTTGTCACACTCCAGGGATTTTACCTAACAACGGCGTCATTCATCTGCTGCTTTGCTCACTGCTCCTGGTACAGCTGGACAGCATTAAATTCAAACTGGATTGTTTTCTTTTAGTTTTAGAAGATCCCTAAAGACGGATATATGTCAACAAGCAACACTGGTGTTTGAATTGTGGGAAATGTCAAGTATTTATAAACGTTATGAAAATGTTTCCACGTAATGGATTTTTCTGACTAGCAATTGTGTAGAAAATGAACTACAGATTATATCTGGAGGACTTGCCAGTTACCGATTTTAAAGAACACATAGCTAAGTTAGTAGAATAGTTTATTTTGAATTAGATTATCCTAGCTTATATGGTAGTAATACAGAATGGTGGCGAGGTGTGTTCTGTCTGTTCAAAATGTGTTCACAATACACAGCACCACTGAAAGGTAGTAAAACATTATCTGTTACCAGGCTATAGAGGAGAGGGAGAGGGCTGTTTTTCCGAGATTATAAATTTAACGAATACAAAAACTTGTAATTGAAAACAAGAACGCAGAATTTATCGCTTACAGTTCTTCAAGTCTCCGATATTTGAAACTGTCGCTATAAGATTTGGAAAAATATATTCAACTCGTCTTTCATTTTCTTGGCTCCTTTTTCGCAGTGGCCTCCTCCCTTTCCATTACCCATCAGTTCCAGCATATGACCTTAACTCAGTCATTACCCTGACAAACGTGAGTTTCTTGGCTCACACAGGAAGTAGACCGCACGCCTCTGTCACGAGCTCTTCTCTCCTCGCTCCTTTTAATTCCGCAGACATTCAAATTAAGTAAAAGTCAATATTTAGAGATATTTGTTTGTACATATGTATTATAAATCTGACTTTGTCATCATTTTCTGTTTATTGGAAGACTACCTTTTGTAATCTTCTAATTATATACAGGTGGAAATAATTATTATAGGACTGAAAACCTTAAACAAAGGAGAAGAGTGAAGGGGAAGAAACCCTTGTAGTATATTACAATAACAGCATTAGCTCCCTTCCCCTACTGGCGTGATAGACCGTGGCGAGTCGCAAAATTTATTTGTCACGGCTAATTACTGCCCTTTGCGATCCCAAAGTAGCCAGCAAATATCTGTCTCGGCAACGGCTTTGTACAGTGAATCGTTCTCAGTTAACAGGGAATGTAACTCCTGCTTTTAGTGGATTAATACTTGCTTCGCTTGTCTCCCCTAACATACAAGAACATGTAGTGTTTAGTGTGGACAGAGCGCAGCGTTGCAAGCATCACGGGAAAATATCGATAGAAGACTGTGTGCCTGATTCCACCAGTAAAAAGATTAGTGGTAATTTGCACTGATGGGAATTGCCAGTGGCGTAGTAAACGGGGAACAAAAAAAGATACCGAGGGGGGATAAATATCTTTTTGCCCTCCACGTACCTCAATGCTTGAGTTGTGATTCTTCACAAAATGCTAAAAATGTGGAGAAGAAAAGAGAGAGAAAAAGGCAAAGAGAAGAGAGAGAGGTTTAGATAACTAGAATCAGGTGTGTTGTTGAGAATGTGGAAGGGGTAGCTGAAAATTACCTTCCTGGTTTTGGCTGAGACCTGCCAGGGAGATGCTCATAATTCGTGGTGGTCGATCACTCTTGCTGTCGTCTCCCCAGGCCCGGTTTTACTTTTGGGAAAACTAGGCAGTCGCCGATGGTGGAGTAACGAAGGTGGGTGCAAAAATGGTCTGCTGTTTTGTTTTAAAGTGATGATTTATGTTAGGGGAAAATATCATGTTCATAGAACGACATTCGCAGAACATCTTTCCTCTGCTTTTAGGTTTACTTCACCACGCGAGTTTCTAGTACACATATTACAGGAAAGCCACATCATATAAAAGCGCATTTGAAGTGACCAGCTAACCATCGGGGATTGCGAGAGGGCGGATGGGGTTGGGGAGGGGTAGCTTTGGTAGATAGCGAAAGGGCTGGGCAGGGCGGACCACTAGGTGTTTTCTGCCCTTACCACCTCATGTGCTCGAAGAGAGCAGGTCTACAACCTTTTTGTGTTTCTCTAAGATTGACCGATTCTTCTCTTATGTGTTCTGCATTTTCTGCTTCCTTGTGAGGCAACAATTACTTTGTAATATTTTTGGATTACTCGCCCATGGAAAAAGGATATTTTCAAAGTTTTTGCTGGACTTTCTTCTGCCTACTACACCATGTGCTCCAGCATGGCTACCGAGCCTCTCTCGCGGCCTTTGCTTCACGGTCCCGCAACACCAGTCTAGACGATGCTTTCATCAGTGCACGCTCTCATCCAAGAAAATTACCTATATAGTATGCACGGACTTTAATCCCTGAACCTTAAGATTTCTAATCGCTCATCAGCGCTTTGCAGCCTGCTTCGTTCTTTGAACATTCACAGCCACTGTAATATTTCTCGAAAGAAAAAACGCCGCCCGTTCAGTGGCGGTCGTTGGCGACACCAACATCGGCGTGATCAAAACTGGTTAAAGTCATCACCCGTAACACCATCTGGAAACACTCCCGACCAACTGGGTCGAATAACAACATGTCGGCGACCAAATCAACATGGTCGATTGAGAACAAGAGACTACCAAGTTTCTACCAGACGGCACTTGAACACTGCCTTCTCTGTTGGGCTTTTTAACTCTCTGTCTGTAGCCTTAGAACAGTAATCACTAAAGGGTGTTGAGATTGTAGAATTTGTAACAGATTGCTACCTCGATATTTTAATCCTCACTGAGACGTGGCTTAAATAGCAAGACGACGACAGCATGTGTGTCAATCTACCTCCAGTGAGGTACTGCCTGAAATCTTACCCCTGCCCCACTCTCTACATCTATAGACCCCCTCCAAACGCCAAGAACAAACTCACAGCCTCTACCTTTTTCTCGGAATTTTATTATCTTTTGGAGTACAACAATGCACTCAGTGGACCCACAGTACATCTTTGATAGTTAGTATGCACAACAAGTCTCATCCAGATCCCTATCGAAATGTTAGAAATGATGCACACTTTCCTCTCCAGTCCATGTCGCACAAACTCACAAAAGATATCACATCTTGGATTGGGTCCTACATCAACCTGACGACCAGTTAGTAAAGTCAGTTGATGTTTCTCAAGATCCCTCGCCTGACCACTACTGCCCATCATCGGTGCTTCTTTTTAGACCCACTAGCTTGTTACACCATAGTGATATACATACATTCAGAACACAGTTGCAGATGGCGCTCCTCCAACAACCCTCTGTTGATCAACTTGACTGAGTTTTGCGTAGAGTGGTATATCATCAAAAGAAAATCTAGGAGTCGAAATGATGCGTTAAAGACCGTTAGATGATGAAGAAGACAAAAATAGGCACAAGCTCAGGAAACAGTCCAGAACAGTGGCAGGTGAAACGCAGCAAAAAGCACAGCAGACACCAAACACGACGAAAACCACAGGCACTACAAGAAACACTTAATTTCGCTAATTTGGGAAATTTACTTGCAGTAGTAGACTACCCTCAGAAACATAAATCAAGCAGTACCTCTAGCTTTACGGACGTAGATGCAAACTAAATCATTTCCTCTCAAAATTCAAACTTTTTTAATGTTTACGTATAACAGCATCTCGTGTGGTATCAGCAGGATGCCATGCTTTAAGAACATCATCAAAACCATCTCACGCCTGCGTTTTCTTCCAGTCTTCTAAATTCGGTCATCGGGACACTGGAGATTATGCTAGAACTTGTGTACAGCAAGGGACAGCTTAGCGGATAAAAAGACTGGTGCAAAAGAAACTGCCCTTCTAGTCAAATGATTCCTCCTACAACACGAATAAGGGTCTTTTTGTTTTCTTTGCAAAAGAAGGCACCGACGCGCAGCTGTGTTTTACACACGTTTGTAAGTAAACTGTTCGTCTGAAAGTCGATATTTTAAACGAAAACGATTCAGAAATTCAGGATCTATAACTTAAGCCCAACTTTACTGTTATATTTTTTTTTTGCTTAAAACAGTAACAAAGTATTTTGACCGGAGTGTTTTGTAGGGCATTAGAAATGGGCATGCTCGTGTTTTTTTCAGTTTCTTCATCATCAAATGCAAAATTATACAAAACACCAAAACATTTAAATTCGTGTGCCTTTGAATATCACATCGAGTTTTAAACTGTGATTTATGGATTGAAGCTCCTCTAGACTGGCTACAGGCAGATAACCCAGCTTCCCGTAAATGTACTGACAGTTTCGATCAATGACTTTGGCATGATCAAAAGGCAAGTAAGAGCGCCAGCTGTATGCGGCAGCAGACGAGTTAGCCCTCGTGGTACTGTAGGAGGACATGACTTTTTGCCCCGCAGACGTCTTGTTGTAGACAAACTCGTACACGTCTTGTGTGAAGTTGAGCTGCAGGAATTCGTACATCTCTTGTGAAACCTTTATGGGGGCCTCCGCCAGGGTTTCGTACCTCAGCAGCTTGATCCGACCTGGGTAAGCCACGAACAAGGGCTCCAAGTCATCCAAGTCACTCTGGAAAGTCTGGCAAAAGTTTTTTGAAAAGGCATCCACCTCGTCCCACTTGAAGTTGCCAAACACTCGCTTCTGTGACGATATAGTTCCCCTTGGGTCACGGATGAGGTAGAGGATGCGGAGGTCCTTGTGTGACGCCATCATGCGGGCGGCTGCCGAGCCCCTCATGCGAATAGTCTTGACCATACGCACTCGGTGACCTAAGCAATCCTTCCGGGTTTTCAGAAAGCATTCCAGGGCCGCCTTGGCTGTCATGTTAGGCATGTGGATGCATCTCCACAGAAGACGGCTGTCCATCGAGTTGCGGAGCTGGTAGTTGTCTACGTCCTGAATGTCGATACTTTCGAAGCTGCAGTTGAGGAACGCTTGGATGATCTCGACTGATTCTTTGTCGAACTGTCTCCGCGAGCTGTTTGGCAGCCAGCTGAGGAAAGAGTCAGCGTTCATCATGGTTACTCAAATTTGTTGCCATATTTATTGGCTGTTTTTGTCAAATTAAACATCTGTTTCGAATGGGACATCTACACAGTCGATGACAACACCGACCTTATTTTTAGTCACAAACTAGAAGAAGAAGAAGAAGAAGAAGAAGATGATGATGATGATGATGCTGATGATGATGATGATGATGATGATGATGATGATGATGATGATGATGATGATGATGATGATGATGATGATTAATACAGCGACTTTCCCCACACGGAAGCGAGCTCAATGCGCTTTACAAGTTACAAGGGTTACTAGGTAAAGATGCTGTATGACAGAGAAAGGCATTGTTGCGTGTCGCCTACTGTCTCAAAGCAGGTCAGGGTACGGAGGGTGGGAGTAAAGGGGGCCTTTCGGCCGCCCCTGATCAGTTTAGTCCCCTAACCGCAGGCAGGCATGACAGTTTACTGCTCTTACGCGGTAGCTCCTATCGCCCCTTTCCTACAGTTTTTATATCCTCATTTCGAAAGAATAGGGCAAGGGCTGTTCCCATGGTGAGTGGACTTTGCACTCGAGAGTATAGCGGGCTGCGTCTCTATCAGACGTAGGAAACCGCGCGGATGCCGAGCCTTTTAGACTGTGGAACCTTCACGAACCTTATGGAGGTTTTTCGCATATATGTGTGTATATATATATATACAGCCGGAGCAAGACGAAAAGCGGTAAGAATTCTTTGCATCCTGCTTGGGGTGCTTGCCAAGCGCTGGAGAATATCGGGTTGTCTAAAGTACTGCATTAGTGTGGGTGCGTGGTCGGTGTGAAGTTGGACCACCGGTGCTTTTTCGGGTACCTTCTGTCTGTATCTTCTGTGAACGACAGAAGGACAAACATCACGAGCCGCAAGCTAGGTGAGGAGGTTAATTCCTACCGCTATTATTTCTGCCGATGGCTGCTCTGGCCAGTATGCAGATGCTTGATGTGCGGATGGAAATGGCTGCGACGAAATCTGTGTGGGAGGATTAGATGCTAGTTTCTTTCACTACGTAGATTGGAATGTGCTGCTTTGCTGTTTCTAACGAGTATGTCTTTTTATTTAAATTTTTTGCGACAGTCGTAGCGGACAACGCTGTTAGTAAAGAAAGTGAGGGGTTAGTCAAGCGGTGACGTGGGAGATGGGTTATGCTTATTGTAAAAGAACTTTCAGCTGCAGTGTGTTTTATTTTCCTGCATGCTTTTATTAACGGATTTATTTGATCGTCGGATGTGATCGTTGGATTTTCTCTTCAGATTGCTGACCACAGTCAATGAACATTGAAAGTAACATAAGGAGAAAGTGGAGCAAGTAACAATTAGACTAAGCCGATTACATTAGGAATTCTATCCCAGCCTAAACTGGCAGCCAGTGTAGATCGCGTAGAAGTGGTGCAACGTGATCAGCCTTTTGCCTGCGGAATGAAATGCGTGCATCATTGTTCTGAGCTCTCTGGAGCATACCGAGCAGGAGGTCAAGGAGATCAACAAATAGAATTACAATAGTCGAGCCTGGACAATACAAATGCCGACATAAGGGCGTGTTGGAAGCAACACAGAGGACATTCTAATACCGCAGATCCTACGCAGCTGAAGAAAAAGGTACTTGCAGACAGAGTTCGGAAAGTCAGCTCGCCAACCCATCCTCTCATGGCCAAGGCTAAAACCAGGATAGGGACCCTATACGGGAGAGGGAAATCAGCTCAAATAACCCAGAAGATAAAGATTTATCGCACCAAGCTCCTTGGCCTATGCGAGACCAGGTGGAATGGCAACAGTCAGGAGAGACTATCATCTACTCTGGACAGGAAGACCCTGACCATGACCACACACAAGGAGCAGTAGTACTGATGACACCGGAGGCTGCAATGGCACTGATAGCATGGGAACCAGTTTTTCCACGTCTTATGTCAGCTCGGTTCAACTACAAAGGAAGAAAGATCCCCATCACCCAGCGCTACGCACCTACCAACGCAGCAAAAGAAGAAGACGATGAGGACTTTTACAACTCCCTACAAGCGCTGGTTGATCGTACAGCAAGACGAGACGGGAAGATCAACATGGACGAGGGAAATGCCAATATTGAAGATGACAACACAGACAAATGACACATAATGGGAAACCATGGTGTGGGCAACTGCAATGGAGAGTAAGATACAGGCATTCGAGATAAAGTACTTCCGGACATTGGTCCAAATCTCCTAAAGGAAACAGACAACAGAAGAACTTGATCGCAGTCTGGTCACCGCCCTTGTTGGTCCCCAGGAACCTCTGCTCCCCACCGTCAAGAGGCGAAAACTGGTTTGGTTCGTGCATGACGCTCGGCATGACCCCCTACCCAAGACAGTACTACAGGGATGTGTGTAGAGGAGGGGACAGGTCGTCAGATGGGAGACCTACCGAAAGAATGTCCCACTAGAGCTCCTATACTATTGCTTCGTCTCATCATCTCCCCACTACGAATGGTCACAATTAAGGAAGATAGATAGAGCTGCCGATACTGAACCAGCAAAGTCTTGTTACGTATAAAAGGTTGGTAGCTAAGAATAAGCATTTGAAGTCATCTTACAAGTGATTGCGTCCTTCCTTAAGCCCAATGGTTCTCCGCAGGAGGTTGTAGAGGGGCTCAAAAGTGTAGAATATATCTGGATGCCGCTGAATAACGGCGGAGGTAAATGAGGAACCGCTGCGACCGTACGTGAACAGAATGATTTTGCGGACTGGGAACGACCCTGAAACGAAACCATTTCACTTGCGGATGATGAGGCTAAGGACTATGCGGCTATTGCTGAGGCATGTGAAAAATAGAAGCAATTCTATTCTCTAACTAGGTACATATGGCTTAGACCTCAGTGCTAGTAATGTCTTACATTCATCGTTGTTTTTATCTTCTCGTATACTCTTCAACATCAAAGGAAATCGAAGACGAGAGATGTTGACTGGTAATACAGGTCCTGCCAACAAGTGTAAAAATAGTAAACAAACAGTGTAATAACAGTAAAATAAAGGATGCATATCGTCATAAGACATTACTGAATACTGGACAGGGTTTGTCATGACATCATTAGATACTGCTTTATCGAGACTGGACACTACAGGACATGTCATGACAATAATGTGTATTAAATTGCAGAGGCGATTACAAAATTTAACAGTCTTCGTCAACATCTGGAAGTTCCTGTGACGGAACAAGGTAGACTTCATTACCTGATGGTCTTTAACACTCGACTGCGGAGTCGAGACCTGCTTGGTCCTGTGGCTGGAAAACTTCTCTGCCAATTCAATAGTTATTTATCACCTAAGCTCTAGAAAGTGGTTGGAAATAGGATGGCTTTTCCTTCCACACATCATGATCTAAACACGATTAACCGCTTACGTTCGCTTTCCCTACGATCTTTATACTAAGGGACAGTATCTTCTTTTATGATGTAATAATAATAATTGAACGTAGCGGGTAAAAAAGAGAATAGTGAGAGAAAAAAACACCTTAAATTCAAGAAAACTAAACTTGTATAATATTAATAACAATATAGAAGAAGATTAAAGAAGAAATAATTCTCTAGCACTAACAACGGAATGAAACTGGTAATGATTATCATATGGGTTTCAATAGTCAGTAATACTACCTTGCAAGCTCCTGATGAAGTTGGTGAGCATCCACACGCCCGGCACAAGTAGCACCCACAGCCATCGGCGGCAGGTCAGTCTGGTGCACAGCCGTCTCTGTCACATGCCAAAACAAAAAAATGATCACACGTGCCATTTGCACGCTCACATGAGCATCTTTACCCTCCGTGCACATTGATTGTCAGAGGGGCACATCCCTGCTTGCTGGGTTGCTACAGACTTGTGACAGTGGAATTTTATTAGAATTAATAAATAAAGGCAGCGACAACGAGAATATCAGGCTTAAACATTTTTATTGCGGTGCGCACGGTCACGTGTAGACCAGCACGTGAATTGCATGAGGGCCGTGCACTTACACACGCACACACAGATAAACAGACACTCGCAGCCACACAAATACACACGTATATACACACATAGCGGACAAAAACAGACTTGGCCAAACCTTTATCCATATTTGTCCAGTTAAAAGAGCCTAAACAATGGGCAAGATGGTCCCAAACTGAGGAATTCCCAGTAACCTTTGCATTACATTTGCCCACCAGTGGGTCAGTTGTCGTGTTTGATTAAAAGGGTATTGCATAATCGTTCATGTCTCAAACAAAGCTCTCATAAAGTTTAGAGCTTAACATTATTGTGCAAACTGTTATCGACATGAAAGAAAACATCAATCTCAATGTAACTTTAAGTTGTGAAGAATTCGTACAGTTTTGTCCCTTGGTACGACTGCAAGGGGCACTGATTCGTCTTTTTTTTCTTTTTTTTTTTTTTTGTGAAGATTGTTTTTGGTGATGTGTATATTTTAGGATGTGTGTGAATTGTTTATTGTTGTGGTCAACTTTTTTAGTATAAGCCAGCTGTTACACTACGTCTCGTAATTTCTCCATGTTGAGATAATAAAGTTGAATTGAATTGAATTGAATTGAATTGAATTGAATTGAATTGAAGGATATGGCGATGTAATATGACTGAAAGAAAAGAAAGGAAAAGAAAAGCAACCTATCGAAAAACAATTATATTAACCAATGAACTGACACAGATGCACTTCATTATAACGAGATCAACTCACAGTTTACACAATTTTTCTCTGAGTACCAAGAGACTATTACAAATACCAAAGTTGGTAAACACAAACAAAACTGCCGTAAAACAGAGATGCGTCAACATCTCTTAGATTTACGACAATATAAGGGGAGATAAGGAAACTTTTCAGACGAAGTCATAAATATCTCGATGACCAGTTGATAAACTTTTCAAGATGTCGTGGGCCGAACGTTGAAGTCGACTGGTCCCTTGAAGATCGATGATGGAAAACAGCAACATGGATAATAGAGCGAGAACAACTGAAGGTTGGGACAATCATTGAAATGATTAGAAGACAATCTAATGGACACATCTTAAAAAAAAGTGTGTTTGTCCATGACGGCTCTATCTATATCTATGACGGCTCTATCTATATGCGTGACGGCTATATCATGTCCGTGGCGGCTATATCCATGGACTGAGATGGGCTACAGATGTCATATTAGATAGATCACCATCTCGCGCAGGAAGACATTACTTGCGATGCGCATGCGCTGGACTAAGGTATTCTCCTTGTCTTTCCGGTTTTCGTAAAAACAGTGCGTTAGTCGTCATTATTTTTTTATATGCCATACACAAATTTTGCAACCTGTTTCTATTGTTTCCGTGTGGAGACGGTGGCTACCTGTTTCTATAGCAATTGAAGTCCCTGACCTGAACTGCTTTCGACGCCAATTACTAAAACACATATACTAGAATGTAAGAAAATTTGACGAGGCCTCCCCCAAAAAATATTCCTCAGCCATAAAACGTTAGAGAGACTTCCCAACTCCAGGGTCCAGTTGCACAACATGTTTCTAAACCTTAAAACTGTTCTAAAGAAGCAAAATCTCTTTTTTGTGCCATTTCGATGCATTGCACAGAAACGTACAAAAAATTGTACTGACAGGGTGGAAAATCAGACTTAACTTTATTTTACTTAAAGCAGTTTTAGTTTTAAAAATTCTAAAATTGTGGTGTGCACTTTAAACTGATTATCTAAAAAGATTTAAGGACTAAAAGTGTTTAAAATTAGAAATGTGTTGTGCAACTGGCCCCAGGACTCTTGTAAATATCTGTTTTAAGCACTGCTTTTGTATATATTCTACTCTCTTTTAATATGTTATGTTTATTACTATACCTATTCTACCGGTGGTGTGTACTAGCTGACAACATACAACATTTGCTTCAGATTGGTACGCTTCTGTTAAAATGTATATCTCACAACTTTGGCAGCTTCATTGGGACTCCATGAAGCACAACAAACTTCACGCTATTTTTCAAAAACTATCAGACTGTATAACACAAGAATTTCTAAACCGACGAGAAAAAGTGGTTATAAATAGACTAAAAGCTGGACACTCATTTATCACTCACCGAATTTTGCTTGCAGGAGAAAACCCCCCATTTTGTCCTTGGTGTAAAGACCCCCCTAACCATAGAACATTTGCTCATCTCCTGTTCAAAACTATAGCTACAATTCGTCAAAACTATTTTACAACACAGACTCTTGCTGACCTTTTTGTCAAACACTCTTCCAAATAAATCCTGTCATATGTAAAGTCTATTCAGAGGTTTCACCTGATATGATAAAATTTATGTGTTTAAAAACTTTCATTTTACGTAATAAGAAAAGAGAAATCTCTAGACTTGTACAATTTCTTTATGTCAACCTTTGAATAGTCATGTACATTGTTTTTGCCATGAGATAGCCTTAGTTGCTGACTTGGCATAAAACAACAATTAACTAACTAACATGTACTAGCTGACACACTCTCGACAGATAGGCACATATTGTTTAGAAGGGTGTTGCCTAAGCTGACAGGGCAGGAATTAATCATGTGAAGAATGTGTGCCAATAATCCGCATGTTTTTTTTCCACAACTGCCTCAATCGAACGGTTCGCGAAGTTACTTTTATTTATGATGCAAGCTGGTGTAACGGCGGTCAATAAACGGGTGATACTTTCTATGTAGATGTGTCCAAACCACCGTCTTCAGCATGAAGGGACTGTCGATGTGTCTGCCTGCTCGTCTGTACACAGTCATGTCTGTATGTACATGTCTGTAAGCATGGATAACGCTGTTTTCCTTTCAGAAGCTCAGTAATATGTACTAAAGGTAATTAAACCGTTGAAATTTGAATTCTGTGTTACTCGAGATACATTTGTCACTAAAAATCTTCAATTACAACTTAATATGATTTACGCAGCTAGGGTGATACCTCGTACAAAATCTAGAGTCACAAAATTAAATTAGAACTAAAGACTTCTAAACGCACCGATGAGTAATACTCTGCTTCACAACCAGATTTTATCGGCCTCCGTTGAACACCTTGCAGTAGAAACTGAGATATCACATTTTGGAATATAAAATTTAGTGAAAGAATTTTTTTATATTCAACTCTTATTAAGTTCTTTCTGGCTGTAAACCACACAAGGGCTTAATCAGTGCATTTTTACGTAAAAGCTTTTTAATTTATGTACAGAACCACCTAAGGACCGTTTACGACGAAAATCGTCATGATGATACGTTTATGAGTGAAGTATTGAACATTTAATCGCTGTAAGATGTGCAAATAAGACATTGACATAACCTACTTCAAGTGCGCATGTTACTTGCAGAAGTGAAAACGATATCTGATGATGTGTGTCACCTATAAAATGTCGATCTGAAGTAAGTATATTGAATTAAACATTAAAACATTTAAATGCACGCAGGCGTCGAGGGCGTCACGCATTTTCTTGTTTGTTTGTTTGTTTGTGCGTTGGTGCGTGTGTGTGCGTTAGTGTGTGTGCGCATGAGCGTGCGTTAATGTGTGGAGAGAGAGAGAGAGAAAGAAAAAGAAAGACCTATGGCTCCCCCCAATGGCCCGTGAATTTTTATTTCATTAGTCAACGTGGAGCCAAATCTGCGTGGGATAAATGTAGAGGTAGTGAGCGATTATGACAGCGTGTAGAACATTGTTTATGTCGGCACGCATACACCGTCATACACAGTTTGGGTTGGGGCAAGGGACATGATTCAGTAAGCCAGCAACTTTATCTTGACGTGATAGGTTATCCAACTTATTCTACTGAAGGAGGTCCATTTGGATACCAAAAGTTTAACTGAGGTTCGGGTCGCACTTCAAAAGGTACGATTACTCTACACTTCAGTTAATGAGATGTATTCATCAACCAGTTTTTCATTAAATAATTCATAACAAAGGTGACAATGCCGTTTCAGTTTCATTACCTAGTCACTCATTGTAAACAAGTGCATTTGAACAAGGACTCACTGTGTTGAGACATCATTTTGATATGTGACTGAGTCTTCATGTCTGGAATGAATTCAAATAAAGATTAAATAAGACTGCGACTGTCCCCACCTTTAGAATAAAGTAAAATGAGAAGCGTAGGCTATTCCCAGAGGCTCTCTACCCGCACCTGTTGTTTGGTGATAACGCTCAGCAGAGATGACCTAAGGTCACCTTTGTGTGACAGGGGCAGATAGTGCACAGACTGCCCACCTGACTCCACCATCCATCCACATCCCGGCTTGTACCTGCACGCTAGTCAGTCCAGGTAGTACAGACACACAGTACAGACGCGGCAAGAGGAAGAGGTATTCTGTTCGAAGCTACTTATGTGAGAACATATTTCTCTCTCCGTCTGAGTGTGGTACAGGAGGTCTCGGGTTTGAGCCTGCATGAGTCAAGCCTAATATATTCACATTTTTCTCAAACTGCCCTACCGAGACGCCGGTGCAGCACCTTTGACCTGATGCCCGATTATCGGTGTGTAACAAACAGGGAGATACGTATGTAGCGTCCGGTTTCGTTGCCGACGAGGCTTGCGGCCTATTTAAGGAGAGCATGAAAAATTTAAACAATACTCAATAACAGCAGCATCAATTTCCACAATACATAAACACAGTAGCCAAAAACAGACTCCTGTATGCATGGAAACACGCGTAAACCCTATGCCATATCCATAATATTATTATTGCATTAAAGAGTCAAAAACAAGCTGGTCAGGTAGCAAACCAAGTGGTTATTATCATACTGTCATATCGCTGCTATCAGTCCTGAGTAATAAAAATCTTGGACTACTTGCACATTTCTTTTTTTGACACTTTAGAGGTATTAAACGCAAATTAGTTAAAACAGTTTTATAGAGTTCTTCTAAAAGCGGTGCACAACAGAGTTTTAGAACTAAAATCGCTGTAAACAAGATGAACCATTCTAAGCTGAACGTTTGCTCCCGTCAACTAACGTTAGTCTGTACAGGCGACAACGATAATAAACTACGGCAGTGGCGACATGATGATCCAGTACCCGTACTTGTGAGTCAGAGGTACATTATTACCTCGGGGGTAACTTTACTGCTCCTGGATACCTACAGTCGTGGTAGCAAGCTGTGTGTAGCTGTAGAAGCTTACAACTTAATACCTACAGCCGGAGCAAGTGTGGGTGACTTTGGCTGAAGTTCTGTGACCGTTTCCGACGACAGGACCACGGAACACCTCTGATGCCGTATTAGCCAGCACACGGGTGAGACAAAGAAAGTCGTCAGCTCACCTTCACAAAAGTTGTTGTCGCCATGGATATGATTTTCGGGTGTCGGCCAGTACTGTGCAGGTGAGGAAGGCTGGCATCCCGCCTGAGGTCCTGCTCACGTCTGCTGGGCGGGTTTGTTTGCTGTAGTCAGGTCGTGACAGACCAGTTCGAGGTGACGACCACCGACGCCTCATCGATCTGAGAGCAAAACTGAAAGCGCTGAGTGATCAGAGGGACTGGCCTCGTGTTCTCCGCCTGTTTCATAAATCACCACGAAGTGTCTTATGGCTGTAGATGCCCATTGATCGGTGCTGTGAGATTTCTCGTCGCTCCTCTTAACCCTGTCATCGCATGTACGTGCTTGTACGCGGGTGCGTCTCTCTGTGTGTGTTTTCTTTGCGTGTGCATCGTTAGATTTAATGCATGGCAAACCTTATACCCTTCAAGACTGTGTTGGAAGGTAATCTCAGTAGCTCCTGTTTGGGAAGTGTCTTTATAGTCTGTCAATGTAAGGTCTGTCATCATAAGTTACAGAATGGCCTCAGGCCTCCAAAAATTGACAGCAAGTCATTTTTCATCCCCGTAGACTCTGAAGGATTTCTTTCTCTTAAACTACGATATACATCAGTTTATCCATTGGTGCTTATAGTAAAATCTCATAAACGTCAGTTCATAAATTGGTGTTAACAGTAAACTATAATATACATCAGTTTCTCTATTGGTGCTAACAGTAAACTAGGACATGCATCTGTTGAATCCGAAACTACATCAATGGATGAATAAAGATTCAGGATAAACATATGATAATACTGACTTTCTGTGTGTTGTTTTTTGCATGTTTTTTGTGTTTGAATGCGTGAATTGGGTAATCGCCAAATAAAAAAAATGGCCGGTCGAGGATGGGTCACGTTTGACATATATTCTTTTAACACTACGAAGATCCGAACATTCGGGCTCCACAGAAGCTTTTTACCTAACAAATTTCTACAATTTCCACACACAATGTCTTTGTCAACATATTTTTGCAAAAAATAAATGCGAACTGAATTTATATTGACGGACATCATGATACATTGTCCCGAAATCGTGGAAACTTTGATCACCGAGATAATCGCTTTTGTCCAGCAGACGACGGAAGTCGTTTGTAAAAAATGGTTTCTAAACGCTAATTCAATTAAATATCTGCTATGAATCTCAGAAACACGAACAGAATGACAGCTGTATATATATATATATATATATAAATTTTGCTTGAAAATAAAAGACTGTCCAATCGAGACAACCGTTTGATCCCACGTTTTTGCCACGAAACTGTTCTGTCAGCATTTTACACTCGCGTCACCTTGACAACGTGATGTCGCTGACAGACGTGAAATGTTTCACATGAACAATGGCCTTTGTCCAGACGACGTGGTTAGTGTTTTACGCTTTGTCCTTAGCTTTTTACTACTTTGTGGTCATAACGACCATAAGATTATGACAGCTGTCAGGATACTTGCATTTTATGTTCTCAGTTGAGACCGACAGTCACTTTCAGCACCGTCTGCGTGAACTTCCGGTATTGCATGGCTTCACTGTGCTAGTCACTACTTGCTCTTGTTTATTGTGTCACTAAGACTGTATAAAATGGTAGTCATCCTGGTATGTTAACAGCCACTTGTTTCGAATTTTAATGCTTTTTGCATTTGTCTTTCTGTCCTGAATCTTTTTATCAGTGTTTTTTAACCTGTTATGACTAAATGTGTGATTTTACAAAGACTGAGCAGTAAACTTCTCAGAACTGTGTAAAACTTTATTTATTTCTGTTTGTCTTTTTAGTAAAGTGCACAGTACATGCACCTTGAGAAATAAATAAAAATTTTGATATCTGAAGAGAAATCCTTCGTCAAATATGCTTCCATTGCAATAGGCTGCTGCTATGTATTTCACTTTGAAATGTATGAATAAACAGTATTAATGAACCAGTGTGGGTTTTCTTTGATAACAGTACTGAGTAATGTTTGTACTTTTTTGCCCTCGCATAACGCCCATCGGACGCCTGGATCTCACAGTAAAAACATAATTGCATAAGAACCTGATGAGCAGTTATCTTTTTAACAACATTTATGGACACTTCATGCCACACACTTTCAACAAATATAGCCAGGAAAACAAGAATATTGAATTATTTTTACCCTCCATGTCCCATTTTGGGAGTCGAACTTTTTGTCACAGTGTCATAGGCACTCATTGTCCTGTGCACGTTCTTCCACAAGTTACAAACGGTTACCGTTAGACTGTCCACACCTGTGTATAGTCAGGTTTCGATTGCTTGAGTTCGAGATCCTATACACTCTCTACAGCAGTCGACCTGAATAACTAACAAGCGCTACATTTGATTGAGTCACAGTGATACAGTAACTCCTCTGGTAGCTCGCATTCACACTGTAATATTCTACGATCTTAATCCTTCCTTTTTTCCTTCCTTCCTTCCTTTCTTCAACTGATGTAGCGTTGTCTTGCTGACGTCAAGGGTCGAAATTAATGATTATAACTCTGATTGGTCAAAACTTGTGGGGCCCTGTAAGGGATTCATTCCCTGCTTGCCGCCCCCAAGGTGTGGAAGGCGTGATGTGGGAGGGTGCCAAAGTCGAAGTCTATATAAACATGCTCAGTGACCTTATCTTTCCCTGACGCCCACAGTCTAGAGAGAGATGTGACTAGGCTGAGAGCTGATGCGATGAAAGCTTACCGGCTAATGATTCCAGCTTGTGCGTAAATTGAAACACTGCAAAAAAGATAAAAGCATCAAACAATTTTTTTTCTAACACAAAGACGAGGTTCTGCAGGAGCACCCAGCACATCCAGACAAGTTCGGGAACAGCAAGTACAGTATCACGACAATCCACTCTTGAAAAACTACAAATTTCCCCAACACGCGAGGTTAGATTTGTTCATCTTCGGAATTCACATGGATTTTTAAAATACTTTAATCTGAAATTATTAGAGAGAGCAGAATGTGCTTTACATTTCATGTTGTTTATAATAATACAAGGAATGTTGCTGATTTTTATATGACTTAGTTCAAGTACATGTTTAGCGCAATGCGATTTTAATTGCATATTTTTAACTTTATGGCAGAGCGCACTAAAATTTTCTAAGTTTATTTCTACTATATATATATATATATATCATTGAAGGTGATTTACATTTTATGTTTTGCTCAGCAACAAAGAGGCTAAAATGCAAGAGATTGTTGGTCGTGGCGTGTGGTTGATAGTTTTGTACCAGCTTAACGCCCTCGTTCTTGTTGCTGTGTTCGTCTTCAGCGGACTGACTATTACTCCAGAATGTGAGTTACCGGCCTCTGTCATCAGCTGACGACAGTTAGTTGAAAGAGTCAACTTTAATCGCACAGTAAACTTTACTGCCCTGTGACAGGAGAAAAAAGTGTCCCTTTCCTCGCACATGTTTACTGCCCTAGCGTCAGCTCGCTGTTTTCATGCCCCCATAATTTGTCTAGTGCTCACAGTTAATCAGTGTCAGTATCCTAGCGATCAATGTATAGTGTGCTTATTTTCTGTGATCACTTTCTAACTTCAGTGTAGACTAGTTTTGTGAAAGATAGTGTAGCTTATACTGCTGAGTATTATCTTCAAGAAAATACATTTTTTTTAAATTAAATTCAGGTGTTCGGTTTCAGTCGGTTTGTTCCAAGGCTCAGTTGGGAGTAAGACAGGCAAATTCTACCTGCCAGTAACACCTGCTGGTTGGACTTTCTCGATCTGGGGCGTGATTTACACCTGGCAGGCTCTGTGGGTCCTATACTCACTCGTGTTGCTGTGTCGTCGCACTGACCAAGGCCCCGCCTACATGAATCCCGTCGTCCTCAGTCCCACGACGGTCCTTCTCTATATGCTAGCCAACGCTTGCAACATCGCCTGGTGAGTGAACGACCAATACCTCTGTGAGTAGGTTCTCTCTCTCTCTCTCTCACACACACACACACACACACACACACACACACACACACACACACACACACACACACACACATCCTTCATCGACTTTATTAACCGCACATTTAATGCAGACGAAAGAAAACTTTAAGCAGGAGCAAATATCCCGATTTTCAGATTTCAAAAAACTAACTAAAACAACGAAAAATCTTCTAAAATAATTGCTACACTTTTAAAAGCACTCATTAGATTTTAATTATTTTGATTACGTCCAGGCTCATACGTAAAAAGAAATGGTACAGGGAGACAACTGCACATCTTAGTTTATTTAATTTTAACGATGTCTTCCCCTCGTTTGCACTTTGAAACAGCTTACTTTATTGAAAGTTTTGCTATATTGTTCCTTTGATTTAAGAATATCTTAGGAACAAATTTTATGACCCTGTTAGATATTTTTTAAAAATAATATAATGTTAAAAATAAGGCAAATTATCTGTATCTGCGAACTGCACAACTGTTTCTATTGGACAATATCGTTTCGTTGTCAATGACAGTTATCTAATTTGATGGTGTTATAATAAGTAAAGCATTTATATTTTTACATCTAGTCCTCGACCTACAAAAAAGTGGCAAAATTGCTCCACTCTAATAATACAAAAACAATGTACGACACAAAGATAGAGTGCAGGACTAAGACAATTAATATATGTGCACTAGGTTGTTCTTGTTCGACCGAGAAATGATCGAAGCTTCATTGGTCGTCATAACGAGTCTGGCTTTAAGCCTAATCATCTGCCTCGCCCTTAGCTACAGGACCATGAGCGCCGCCTTGACAACACTCCATTCCCAGTCCCGTCAGCTGGACATCTGGCTGCTGCGTGTTTTCTTGCTCAATGGACTGGGCATCTATGCTGCCTGGACATCGATAGCCACATTGTTTAATCTAGGTTTTGTCATCGCTTATAGGTACGTGCGTGCGTGTGTGTGTGTGCGTGTGTGTGTGTACGTGCGCGCACCCGCTGTCTATGTATATAACGAAGATGCGTATGCGTTGGATGCTCAGTAGCTGAGGGGTTTAAAACATAACACTATTGCTTCAAAGCTCAGCCTAGTCAGGGACCACAAAACTCCATTGGTCTACCCACCAGCCAGATATACGCTTATCCCTATTATTACTGTATTTCGTACATGAGGTGAATGTTGTGTACTGTGCGTGTGTTAGAAAAAAAGTCTACAAAACTCATAAACTACTTTTACATTTGGTTATATGCATCAAACATGGCAGCATTCAAGATAAACTGTGCGCTATATCTACACATTTCTACATTTTGTATAATGTACACCTGTCGCTATCGCTTACAGCGGTAATAAATTACCTCAATGCTAGATGATGATGATGATGATGATGATGATGATGATGATGATGATGATGATGATGATGATGATGATGCAGCTTTAAACCTCCGATCTCCACCGACACGGCGGGTACTGTGGTTTTGGGTGTGCTGTTGTTCGAGATCGTAGTCTTTGTGCTGACCGACCTGTGTTTACTGGACCGCCACAGCCGCTACACCATCACGCCCTACCTTGTCGTTGTCTTCGGTCTCAGTGGCTCCATTGCCAGGAATTGGCAGGCAGGGGCGACGAACTCTGTCTTCACCGCCGTGCTGCTTGCAGTAGGTGTTGTTTGTTTGGTCTGCAAAGTGGCGGCGTCAACATACCGTCACGTGACACAGCCCTCGAGCACTAGCGGCTGTGACAGCTTTGCATGTACGGGCATGTCGTAATACATGAATGCAGCAATGTGCTGTATGTCGACAGTATGCATGGCTGAAATAAAAGAAAAATATCCAGAGCTGTCCTGCAGTGCCGTTTTGAAAGGGGTTACCTCCATCGGACAATGTTATTATTATTATAGTCACGAAGTGTTATACCCTGTCCAATGAAAAAGTAATTATTTCTAGGCGGAGCATACGATTTAAAAAAACTGATTATGCTATTCGTTACATTGTTTGATAATAATATTCAGTTTGTAGGTTGACCTATTCGTAACGTCATCTATCTAAACGATTAGCTGAGAGCGCCGAAACAACCGTTTATCACGCAGGATGACTGGCGTTTTTCTACTGGAAAACAGCAGAATGCAGTCTCTCTCTGTCTCACACACGCACACGTACAAACAATATATATATATATCCACATACACGCACACATATATGCACACACTATATATATATATATCCACACACACGCATACACGCACAGACATACAAACAGGTACATAAATACATATACATACAGACAGGCACAGACACATTTACACACACATATTTGTATACACACACGTGCATATATATACAGACACACAGACATACACCTATGCAGACACACATATATATATGAATAAAAACAGACACACGTATATTTGTATAAAAACATATATATATATATATATCTGTACACACAGCACAAGTAGTATATTTATAGACACATACACACAGACACACTCATGCACACACACACACACACACACACACACACACACCTATATATTCTTATACAGACACGGAGACACACACATAGACATATGCAGACACATATATGTCTATATAGACACAGATATATATATATACACAGAGAGACACACACATATATATTTTTATACACAGACATATATTTATATATATACACACGGACACACAAACACATACATGTATAAATACAGATATGTATAGACTATAGACATTCAAGTATTTATACACAGACACACATATATACATAATAATAATAATAATAATAGTGAAGATTTTTATAGCGCATATTCACACTGATAGAGAGCATGCTCTTAGCGCTTAAAACGAGGAAGAGACGTGGACTAAGTAGACACAGAACAAAGGGGACGAAAGAAAACGACAGTACTGACGAAACAGAAAACATTAAAAGGCATCAAGTAACAGGAACAGAAAAATATAGTGATTCTGCGAGAAAGATGGGTAAAGTAGCAAGAGGGAAGGGGGCGGGGTTAAGAAGGACGAGCATTGTGTGGACTGTGTTAGGAGTAATGCTCAAGGAAGAGGTGCGTTTTCAGTGCAGATTTGAAAGATTCAGTTGAAGGAAAGGTGGCGGATATGGAAAGGAAGAGAGTTCCATTGTTTTGCAGCATAGTAGCCAAAAGTCCTGTGACCATATTTTGTTGTTCTGGTGACAGGAACAGTTAGGATACGGTCGTCAGACGAAGAGCGTAGTTGTCTGGACGGAGAGTAAGGGATGAGAAGTTCAGAGAAATAGTCAGGACAGGAGCCAGCAAAGAAATTAAAACACAGCACAAACAGTTTGTACTGAATGCGAGAATGGATGGGTAGCCAGTGTAGGAAACGAAGGAGAGGAGTGACATGGTCCCGTTTCCTTGCTCTAAGTACCAGACGCGCAGCAGAGTTCTGTACTCTCTGGAGTCTCTGAATGAGGTAGTCAGGGCAGCCTGCCAGCAAGGAGTTGCAGTAGTCAAGTCGAGAAAGAACAAACGCACAGACAAGAGTGTTGGTAGCGCGTGTAGAGAGAAAGTGACGGATAGCACTGATCTTACGAATCTCATAATAGGCAGACCGACAGACAGATGCTACATGTCTATCGAGTGTCATGTCATCAGTGACAATAAATCCCAGATTCCTAACAGATGACGTGAAGGTGATGTTGCTGTCGCCCACCTTGATGTGATTGGGCAGACTGACGAGTGAAGGTTGATGTCTTCTTCTATGACACAAGAGGGCTTCCGTTTTATCATCATTTAGTTTAAGCTTGTTTTTTAGCATCCAGCCCTTGACATCACTGATACAAGCTTCTATAGAGCTAATATTCACATATTCACATACATATAAACATATATATGTATACACACATATGCAGATATATGTATACATAGACACATACACATGTGTATACAAACACATATATATGTATGTATACAAACATAATATATATATATATATATGTATACACACAGAAACACACATACACGCACGCGCGTACACACACACACGCACACACACACACACCTGTAATTACGTCACGAAGATAAATGACGCACAAACAACTGCAGTATGTGACGCAAACGGAATATTTGGCGTCACTATTGATTGACGTGACTAGCTGATGTCATCGCCCTGTGGAGAGTTGAGACAGTGTGAGGAGCGTCGCTACACCAGCAACACAGTGTCAGCTTCTACAGGTACAAGTACAGCAGTCAGCACTCATCACTGACTCGCCACAAGTCAGCAGCATCAGCCAAAATGAAAAAGAGTTTTAAACATCAACTATCGGAAAACTTGCAGGTAAAAGCTAAAATTTCCGCAAAATTCACATATGCTTATTGCTGACTCACATTGTTTCTGTAAAATACCTTCGTAAACAAAAAATAATGATAACTGCAATAAAAGCTGAGAAACAAGACTAAAGAAAAAGATTCTACGTGTAACGTCCTTCACAAAGGGAAGTTTTCATTATCAGTAAAGCCTAGCTATAAACTGTCTTTTTCACTATATTGAAAAGATCGTATAAAAATGGCTTTCACAATAACAGTATTGTTACAAACAATTAAAGAGTTCTTACCTGTCTACAGGCGCTAACCATCAAAACGAGAATGTCTTTCTTTCATGCATGGGCTTCCTTGTGCCTCTTTCATTCACGCGCTGCAACGACGGGCGGTATCCATGCTCCGACAGCGTACACACTAGTGGCCTCTGCTTTTCCCGCATTTCGTCTGAGATCATCGTGTTGGATCTGTAACGTACGTGCAGCATGCATTACTATCATCACGCGGTGCAAAAACTTTTTCCTGTCGTCCATGCGAAAACCCACCACGTTTCCTCAAATTTCGTCTCGTTGCTGGAAAACCAGCTTGAGGACGTCGACGTTGCTTATTCGTAAAGACCCAAGAGAGAGAAAGTTCACTCAGAAACCAGCAGACCACGAGGCTGAATGTCTGGGAATCCAGTGTTTTCTTCCTCACCTCCTGCTTCGACTCACCTGCATGTCTCTTGATGTCAGGCTGCCATCTTCAGACTTACTCCACCTGAACACTGAGCTCACAAGGAAAATAATCTGTATATGGAACAGAAATGAAGCAGTGCGAGCTATTTTGTTGTGTAAAGCCAGCAAATATACTTCGAGTGTTGAGGACCCCGATGCAAAACCTTGGCTGTTTTGGATATTAGGACGCCAGGAACGACTTGAACAAGACGTTTGTCTAGAGAGTAGAGTTTGTATGGTGCGTGTCGTGTCCAAAGCACTGCTTCACGTTACGACATCCCCACACCTTGCAATAGCCTTCGTTTCCCTTCAGTTCATGTTCACAGCCCAAAATCGTTTGGTGTTAGGGAGGACATACAACAAAATTGTGAGGCGATGGTTGAGATATTTAAGCAACATGACATCGGGTGTATTTCATTGTTCTTGCGGCACTCCGGGCAGGGTATCGTACATTATAAACTTCTGTCCCTTCAAAGACTTGAAAAGGATGTCAAATTTCGTAAAATATTTTGCTACCCGTGAGCTGACGATACAAAAGCTTACTGATGAACAGCACAAAATACTCCATAATGCTCAAACAAACTTTAATTTTAACTCTCTCTTCCACACTGTATTGCATAAACGTAAATACAGACATTTCTTACGGATGAACTCTGTCAAAAGGAAATCTTCACGATGTCATCAAAGGCAATTAAAATTGAAAGACCTGATTACTCATAGTAACCAAGCAATGCTTCTGGTAGTGAACTTTGGCAGCAGTGTTCTTCATGAAGGCGACAACAATTTCTGGCAGCTGAGGACCCAACAGCAAAAAAGACATACCCGATATAGGGAAAAAGTAGATAAAACGTCAAGCAAGAAATTCCTTGAAAAACGTGAAGATCGTCAGACATGTGCAAAGTGTAGTGACAAACTCCAGTCACAGAACCTGCATCGTAAAACATGGTTGAATCTGACACACGACAAAGACCACGATCAAAAGGTACAAAAAGAGGGGACATACTATCGCCAACACCAAAATCTGAAGATGAGCTCGATATTACATCACCCTCTCCAGGATGCACAACTTTGGATAGTGTGTTATGGACGACATCAAGATCATGAAACAACGACAAACAACGACCAGGAGAGACACACACACTTGGAAAATTGTGTTATTCAGCAAGTGGGAAACTCAGGTCTGAAACACTGTCAGAAACACGAGGGACAGATAAACCTGTCGCTTAGCAAACAAATGGACAGACTGCTGGTCTTGACACCTACTTGCCGACTTTTACAGGCGAAGACAGCACAGATGTACACAGGACACAAGTTAGGCAGGAATGCAAAACTGAAACGCAAAATGCAACAGGAGATTAGACAGACAAACATGACACGTAACAGTCAACGGGTGACTAGACAGATAAACGTCACTCACACAGTTCACCAATTAAAAGGCGAGCATGTAACGGAGGAGGACAGGAAGAAACACACCACCATTAATGCTTCACTAGATGAGAGTCGAGGCGGAAGTCTGCCTGCAAGGAGTTCAGCAGCTTGGGGAGCCAATGGACAGGAGAAAGGCAAGTGCCGGAGCACGGCCTGTGGTCATCGGGAACACCAAAGAAGAGGCATCATCCATAACCGTTCCTATGGCGACATGCACGCAGAAGAGACAACGGGGCTTCATCCTCGCTGCTGTTCCATGGCAGGTCAAGTAGGAGATGCTGAGGACACCACCATCGCTCATTGCACTTCCAGAAGCAAAAGAAGCTACATCAGTGCCAGATCCAAGCAGAAACAACCAAATGACAACAGAGTCTGTTGTAGCCAATATAGACTTGAGTATGCACGGAAATCTTTGTGCTGTGAACCCACGCCGTCCATAATCATCCGGGTGACCCTTTGCTCCCTTCTATTCTGCGCTCCCTTTGCAGTCAGCTTAAGTCCTGTTGTTGTTGGAGTCTATATCCAAGGCAAAGAAAAGCCCCAAGCAGTCGAGATCTTCAATCGCACGCTGGACGTTATGCTCAAGAGGGTAGAGAAAATGCTGCCAGGCAGAGCTTTTATCATAAAAATGCTCTTCGAGCAATGTATTTCTGTAGATAGCATGGATGAATTCATCCAAATGAACCAGAGACTTACGCAGCCTGTCGATGTCTTAATTGGTAAGTTTTAAAACACACGACGATTGTTTCAATCGAACCGATAACAAGGTAATAATGTTCAATTAGTTCTAATTTAATTATAAGAATTTAGAGGAGTTACCAATTTAAAATAAAAATGAAATTTAATATTTTTCTAACTCTCATAGTCACAAATCCTCTTTTTTTCATAGTTACCACTACCGGTATAAAAAGTTTACAGTTTCTCTAGTTTGGCTAACACAAACTAAAGGACATGTATACAGCATTTTGCGTGACTGATCTGTGCAAAAAAAAAAAATTCATTACTTCTCTGGCGTTTATAAAAAAAATATTATCCCTCAGATTTGAAGAGAACGGTCTACTGGGGCTTCTGCATAGACTGCCAGGCCTCTATTACTGGTACAGATTGGAGAAGCAGGATAGGAGTTTTACTTTGAACAAGAAAACTCAGTTAGATAAAGAAATTTCAAAACGTTTTATTTTGATATTATACAGTGAACTCTTACAGCAATCATGATCTTGCTTACAAACAATTTCGTCTCGATGTTCTCATCGCTGAAGCGCTCATATATTTAAGGTTGTGACATTTTTAGGCACGAATTGAGATGACATAAACGCGTATTGCTTTGTATACACGTTTAAAAAGCGCTTAAATTCTCCAAATTATCAAAAGTACCGTAAAAAATGTACTTGGATTGATGAGCCTATCTGTGGACTTTCTGTAACACAGTCCACACAATGCTAGTCCTTCTTACCCTCCCCCTTCCGCTCTTGCTACTTTTCTCCCCATCTTTCTCTGCAGAATCACGATGTTCCTGTTACTTGGTGCCTTTTTGTGTTTTCTATCTTTGATTTGTTTGTCTTCAGTGCTGTCGTTTATTCTTCCGTCCCTCATGTTCTATCCATGCAGTCCATGTCTCTTCCCCATTTTAAGCGCTAAGAGCATGCCTCTATGAGTGTGAATATGCTCTATAAAAAATCTTCATTATTATTATTATTAGCGAATGGAGCAGGACATCTGATAACCGAATTTAAAACAATGTTGTACACAAATGTCACGTAGTGTAGCGACGCTTGTTCCTTTCAGGTCCCACGTGTAACTGGCTCTGCAGTCAAATAATAAGTCCGAACCAGAGATGGACTTCAGCCGTTATCAGCTACAAGTCTTGCAGTCATCTAGAAAGCAGCATAGCCCTGAGCAGAATATTCTTGCGAACCACGCCCTCCTTCCAGGAAAAGAGTTATTTTCTTAAAGCGGTGCTGGAGCACTATCGGTGGGATTATGTCACTATAGTGACAGCGCTCGAATCCTATGCAGAGTGGTCAGAGAAGATCTTCATATTAGAGGTGAGTGTGACTGCATGCAGGGACTGCAAATGTGCGTCGCATTTTGAAACATATTTCTTATTCTGCGTGCATAAAGACATCCAAGCAACATTCACATATTAGGACATTTTAAAGTCTGCACGTGTGTTCTTTTCTGACTGACGGTGAATTATGCATTCAGTAAATCGCGAGCTCTTATGTTAAGACCAACCTGAATGGTTTGCGTTTTTTGCAGATATCGGTAGATAAATGCGATATAAAACTAACCTGTAGATTTCAGCCTCCAAAATCCATCGGTTAATTAATTATCCGCTACGATTTGCACCTACATCAACAAGCGCCGCTAATAGTGTACTACGTCACACTAGTGCACCATTCACAACATTGGCAGCAACCAATACCAAAGAGAGAGAGAGAGAGAATGAGTGACATTTCGGGATATTCGGACGTTGAAAATCTCCATTTCTCGTGCTAAAGTACCAGTTTTTCAGAACCACGAGAAATGCAGACTTTCAGTGTCCAGATAATCCAAACTGTCGCTCATTTTCTTTCTCTGTTTGGTGTTGACTGCTGTCAATGTTGTGAATGGTGCACTAGTGTGACGTAGTACACTGTTAGCGGTGCTCGTTGATGCAGGTGCAAATCGCGTACTTTGCTAGCGGATAATTAATTAACGGACTAGTTTTTGGAGGCTAAAATTTGCAGGTTAGGTTTATATCGCCTATATCTATCGATATCTGCAAAAACGAAAACCATTGAGGTTGGTCTTTAAGCCTCTTTGCGTGGGTGTGTCTCTGAGTACGCCGCTGTCTTTGTGTGGAATTACTTAATGGTGTTCGTGTGGGGTGCACGTGCACGTGTATGTGTGCTCCCGCATCTATGTTTTTATGCTTGCTTATTCAAGAATATCCTAAACGAAGGAAACAGCATTGATGTCTTCCGTTGGACGGTAGAACTGACACATGAAGAGAGCTTTGTTGCCTCTGCAGAAACAAAAATGCAGCAGTCTCGTAGTAAGTCGAAATACTCATTTCCTAGGTATCGTGTATTCACATAAGAACAAAATGACTATATATTTATGAGCATGTTTCGTGATGAATAGTCGGCAAGTCTTACTTACTTTCCCACTATGGCCTTCATATTATTGTTTTAAGATCGTCTGCAATAGTGTTGTTAAAGATATTAAATTGAGGGGAGTAAATTCTCAAGATGACATGAAAGTACCAAGGGTGGTCGAGCGGTACAGAGCTTTTCACCAAACGAGCAGGTTATCAGAACCATATAAAAAAGTGTGCGATTACAACTTCATCCGTGTATGATTATTTATGTTACTAGTGATATAATTATGAAAACCAAGGCGTTGTGCGGGGTAGGGGTGACAGTGATGAAAACTAGTTTGTCGATTTTTAAAAATTGAATGAAACCAGCATTGTTCCATCTCATTGGGCACCTCTCTGTTTTCTGTTCTTTCCATCACTCTATCACATCACCACTGCAGGTCCATGCACTCCTTACTGATGACTCTGATGCACGTGGCGAGTAACTCATGTGATAAGCGCTGTATTTCAGCGATTACAATTGTCTGCCGCCACACAAAGCACATGCAGACTGTTTTCAGTATCACACGTGCATCGTAGCACCCACCTGCAGACGTTGTAACAATACCGCACACTGGCCGAAGACGAAAGTAATGTTGCACTCAGAGTTTAACAGTAATTGTACACACAGTAAATTTTTCGTGAGTTATCAATGGCAGACGACAGCATCAGCTATCATCATGAAGACTGATACCTGAAATCTAACCAATATTCTTTGCAGTTTGTATCTGGCTGATGTCTCCGGCAGAAGTAATCCGATTCCACAGTCTCTTGTACAAAATTGAATTCTTCAGACAAGGATACGCCTTCTTTACCTTTGACTTCGCCAACTACGGAAGGCTGATAAATATTTCCACCTCCCATTTAATCAACATGACGGGTATTGCCCCCAGAAGGTTTTGTAAATTTAATCAATGATCCTACACATTTCTTCTGGAAAAACTCTTGATTCTTGCGTGTGTGTGTGTGTGTGTGTGTGTGTGTGTGTGTGTGTGTGTGTGTGTGTGTGTGTGTGTGTGTGTGTGTGATACGTGCTTGCCGCTATCTCTCACACTCCTTTCCTCCCCACACCCAGCAACTAAAGCTCTTCTGACCTTTGGTCAAGATCGTACGTCTTTGGTGCAAATGTATGAAAACACAATATAAAGTGGAACGAGCTGTAAGTAGCTCACCATTCCAGGAGCAGTCTGTGGTAGGTAGGAAGTCACATCCACTATGCTATCTATCCCCGAAACAGAAGCCTATCAGTGTCGGGTGGCCAGAGGGGGGTTTCTCACCACTGCCTCGAGCGAGCCTTGAATCTGCAACCTTTGGCGCCGCTGTAGTGCGCACTAACCATAAGGTCACGAAGCCTCTGAAAAGATAGCCATCGGTACTACAAGCTAGTCAGCGGAATAGGAATAAGAATAAGAATGTTTTCACGTTTCATATCTTTTCACGAATTCTTGATCGTGATCTGATTCTGGAACTATTGTAACATGTTAATTACCTTTGATGCAGTAATACACTGCGCGCTTCGTACGCAGAATCTTTTAAGTGATAAATTTCAGTCATGGCTGATATCTAAAGGGATTGTCTTGCTCAGCTTCGTTTACTTTCCCGTTTAATACTTTAACGCAATCGAGTTTTAATGAATAGCATATATTTTTGTGGTCTGCTCCAGTCACGCCCTTAGTTCGTCTCGTCCCTTTTACCCTCCTTGGCAGTCGTACTGCAAACCAACAAACAAGTATTTGGACTTTCCTCGACCAGACCAAACAGCTATAGTAATGTTTGAGATCCTAAAGTCGTGGTCGGCAGAAGGGGATGGGGGTGTAGACGACTGACATACGATCAATTAAAAAAGCAATATTTTTGTGAAGAAAACAGTGACTATAGTCGGGCCTAAACTTAGTTGTAGTCTTAATATAAGCGCGCATGTGTATGTGTGTGCGTATGAGTGAGTGTGCGTTTTAGCTCCTTGTGCGGAGACTTTCTGTCTTTCGTTCTTATTCATGTCTGCCTCTCTAGTGTCTGCGTGTGTTTCGTGTCTGCCTGCAGGACTGCTTGACATAACCATCGACAGCCTGCAAGATAAAAAGAAATATGGGGAGTTTGTGGCCAAGATCAGGACCACACCAGATGTCTCCTACCTACCTTGCAAACACGATGCGGCAAGTCCTGCTGTCGTCAATAGAAACTACATTGGCCTTCTTGAGCGACCATAGACAGGCCACGATTTGCCTTGCTCACGTTTGTTATGTCATCCGCAGTCGTTTTCGTCTAGTTTTTTTTATAACAACCAATACTTGGTCACATTTGTGGATCTTAGGTACTGTGCTCTTTTTGTCGAAGATGTCACATCAAAAGGGTCAAGTCTCTGGTCGGCTGAAAAGGCCCTATATCGTAAATCTTTGTCATAGTAGAACAATTTCGCAGACATGAATGGACTGTGCGTGGCAGTATCCCACTTGGATATAGTTTCAGGTATTGGACACGGCATCCATTCTTGTCAACTTTGATAAACATAAGTTTATGAAATATTATAAACGCCATGAACAGTACCTCAAAATTCTAAGCCCTTTCTGATATTCATGATGCGAAGAAGAAATCAAACAAACCCGTGGAAACGTGTAAGAGAAACATACTGCCGTGTGTCCAAAACATACTGCCGTGTGTCACAAACATACTGCCATGTGTCCAAAACATACTGCGTGTGTCCGAAACATGCTGCCGCGTATCACAAACGTAGTGCCGTGTGTCCGAAACATACCGCAGTGTGTCACAAACATACTCTCGTGTGTCAAACACATACTGCCGTGTGTCCAAAACATACTGCCGTGTGTCAAAAACATACTGCCGTGTGTCACAAACATACTGTCGTGTGTCCGAAACATGCTGCCGCGTATTACAAACGTAGTGCCGTGTGTCCGAAACATACCGCAGTGTGTCACAAACATACTGTCGTGTGTCAAACACATACTGCCATGTGTCACAAACATACTGTCGTGTGTAAAAAACATACTGCCGCGTGTCCAAAACATACTACGTGTGTCACAAACATACTGTAATGTGTCACAAACGTACTGTAATTTGTCACAAACATACTGTCGTGTGTTTGGTGATAAACGTGACGAGTACTTTTCAAATAAAGTCTAATCGATTGCGTGGTAACCCTAACGCTCTCTAGTTTTCCCGGTCTCGATGAGCATGTGAAAAGGCCCAAAGCTTGCCATTTCCTTTTGTTTCTTTTATCGTTTGAGCGAATTAAGAACCGGAAGCGAGATCATCAGTTAATACGTCACCAGGTGTTAGTTGATTAGCTTTTAATTTGTAAGCAACTCTTTGGATGCATGTGGCAGAGGGGGCTGGATAGTCACTTAGATCGAGCGGTTGTTAAGTCGAACCGAGGTAGTTTTTGAGTCACTTTTTCTTTTATTTCTTAAAAATCTTTGAAGCAATAAATAAATAAATAAATAAATTTTGCCGTTCTTTCAACTCTTGACAGATTCCCACTCACACCGATCCCTTGCAAGATCAAGACTGTAGATCTCCTCTATTTCTGCCTCTCATATTTGCCTCACGGCCAGTTTCTCTGATTTATTGTACTTATGACGGATAAGAACTGGACAGTCTATGCACAATGGTTAATGTTTTGAGATCAATAAGATCTTATTTGTCTCGTAAACGCTGAACGAAAACAACATTCAATTTCGCAAAAGAAAGATTTTCAAACTATTAGTTATAATGTTGAGTGTAACGTGGGATATATAGTGGTACTTCGGCAGTTCGAGAGTTGAGTACTTTTTCCCCATCAGAAATATCTAAGCATATTTAATCGGTTCCAGCACCCACCGGGAAGCTACCTTGTATTATTCAAAATGTTCGAGCACGAGCAGTTCGAGTGCCAAGGTACCACTGTATTGTCTGTGTTACCAAAAGTTTCTTATACTGCAGAAACTGTCCTGTTTTTCCAAAAATGGCATTGTACTGTCAGAGGATGTTAAATATAACTTATTACTGCCAGTAGTACGGATATGTAAAATATTCATTATTTATTTACTCATGTGTCTGATCGTATTACAGATCGGGACAGCATATAACGAATTTGCAGACGCAATTCTGTTAATGGGTCACTGCATAAACCTTACTCTGCAAACAAATTCAAATAAAAAGTGCAATTTGATAAACCTTCACAACAAGACTTTTGAAGGTGAGTACACAGCACTATTTAATTACCATGCTATTTTGTTTAAATGTGTTGTTTGTTTGTGCAGTGCTCTGGTGGTTCTGTGTGTGTGTGTGTGTGTGTGTGTGTGTGTGTGTGTGTGTGTGTGTGTGTGAGTGAGAGAGAGATAGAGAACGTACATCAGTAACCGGCCTCCAACTATCTATATTTCAAAAATTTCTCAGTTGTGATTCTACGTTTAATTATCAATGACGACAGACTTCAAGCCATTGTCAAGGAGAATAAATTACTGCTTATTGCTCCTTTCAAACTGTTTTATCGTGTTTGTGAACTCATGAAAGGAGATGCGGGTACCCAAGGTAGAGAACAGGGGTCGCGCGACAGGTTCGCGGGGAGAAGGAGGATATGTACACTGGTACTCGATGACCTCTCTTCCATCACATCCATTTCACCAACGCGTCTGCAGTCCGACGCTGTGCTTATGTTCTTGACTGTATCCTGGTGCCACCTGATGACGTCTGAATTAGTAACAACTGCGCAATAAGCTTCGCTCGGGACCTGCTCTAACACTTTTGCTCCGTTGATAGAACTGCGCACACTTCGTTCGCTAATGTAGCGGCACACAAGTTTCGGTTGCAAGAGCCTCAGGGGGGAAAGAGGGTTCAAGAAATACACACGACACGACCTTTCAGTCTACGATGGCTAAATTTGTTAGAAAACTTTGACTAATACTGCTTAAGTTTAAAAAAAAACAACTAGCCAATATAGTAGATGACAGCTGGAAAGGACGGTGAATGTGAGACGCATGCGTTACAGTAACGAGTGGGTATTGACTTCTAAAGGTGTTACATTAATGACATAGGGCTGACTGTTACAGGTGTTACAGTCACGACAGGGGATGACTGTCACAGGTGCTACATTAACCACTGGGGGATAACTGTTACAGGTGCTACGGATAATGTGCGAATAGACGAGAACGGCTTTCGGGTGGAAAAGTTGGTTCTCAATAATTTGGTCGGCGGCTGCTACTTTCAGGTTGGCTGGTTCGATTACAGACTCGGGTAAGATATGAGTTCAAAGAAAGTGCGTTGCAGATGAAGTGAATCGTACAAACAAATGAATAAATGCACGATACACAACCTTCCATAGCAGCAGATTGCCCTGTCCTCGTTTTGTCGGTGTACACCGAGGATGATGATAACCATAAAAAAGACTGTGATGATGATGTAGAGCACGTACGTCTTGTGCGAGTGTAGATATTTGTTTTCTGTGTGTGTGTGTGTGTGTGTGTGTGCATGCGTCCTAATGTATCAGTCGAGATAACTTCTCGTTTTCACTCACTGCAGTTAACATCCCTGACTTTTCACGCAGCCAGTCAGCGACTTTTAACTTGAGCAGCCCTGTCATCTGGCCAGGCGACACCGACCAGCCTCCTACTGTCAAGCCGAAATGCGGCTGGAACAATGATGAGTGTGGTCTGCCATTAGGTCAGTATGTTTGCTGGTCCTGTTATGCTTCACAATCATGTCTTCCGCGTTAAACATTCTAAAAACACTTAGGATAAGATTTTATTCAGCCTAATGTTTTATAATGTTATTGTTTTATAATGACATAACATACCAGCTTTTGTCTGTCTGTGTGTATATAATCCATATATGGCTTCTTTTAATATGACAGTGATAGCGATAGTGTCGCTGTATTTTATACTACATCTTTGAAGTACATTTTAAACTATTGCACATGTATGTTTGTATGTATGTGTTTTAGGCTATTACATTATATATGTTTCCTGATATCGCTGTCTTTTCTAATCTATATGGTGTATATGTTCGAAAGGAATTTCTTCATCTTTATTACCATCTATAACAAAATATTTATTTGGACTACCTTTAATTAAATCGCGTGGGACACACAAACTTCGCCTTTAAACAACACACTCAAGCATAATCAAATTTAGGCATTTCTTTGGTATGTAGTTTAGGCTGTTTGACTTGTTCTCATACTTTGTATTAATGTTTACGAATGTTTACGAATATCTACATTCAGGATGTACAACGATATTATCTTTCATTAGCTAGCAAAACAAATTGTTTTCTTTCATTAGCACGCGGGATTTTTTATATGCTAAACATTATTCACATACGCTTCTTAATACCAACTCTTACATTGTTTTATTGCTCTTATTTCTATTCAATGTTTTATCACATCAAATATCTTTATGGGCTATTTGCGTGTGTTGCTTCCGTTCTTCTCTCTTCTTGCTGGCTGTCCAAAATATCTCATTCACAAGCTTCAGAAAGTCGAGAACTCAGCTGCTCGCCTCGTTCTCCGGAATCGCTAAGTTGAACATGTCACACCACTTCTTCACTCTCTTCACTGGCTACCAAATAAGGCTAGAATAGACTACAAGCTCTCAACTCTATGCTACGGATTCTTTAATGGCTCCCTCCTCCCCACTACATTACTGAAATCTTGTCTGTCCACACCCCTGCCAGAAACCTTTGCTCCTCATCAGACTCTCGCATTCTGTCCCTCCCTCCCACAAAAACAGTCACATACGGACAACGGACTTTCTCCCTCTGTGCTGATAAACAGTGGAACTCTCTTCCACATCACGTTCGCCAGCCTGACTCCAAGGCTACATTCAAACGCTCTCTGAAAACGTATCTGTTCACTAAGTACGATCCCTGAATTAACTATTCTTATCTTCTTTTGCAATATTGTCTATCATGTTAACCATCATGTAACGACTCCATCTTTACCCTGTTTATAGTGCCCTTCATACCTTCATTCATTGCTGTACCTTCTACTCTTCATCTTTATGTTGTTGTGTGTCTCTGCGTATCTCACCGTCCACTGGCTGTTATCTAATTGTTCATTCATCGTTACTGGTCTGCGCAAAGAGTGCGATCTATCTTGGTCGTGATGCTGCGCGTTACAAGTACACATTGTTGTTGTTATTAATATTATTATTTTAGGCTTAACGTGTTTGTATACATGAGTTTTAGGGTATTGCACATGCATGTTTATATGTGTGTGTATTAGGCTATTACATATGTATGTCTGTATTTGTTTTAGGCTATATCATAGCTATCGTGATTGGTGTTTTCCTGGGCGTCACTGGCCTTGCTGTTCTTCTGTTCCTCATGTTCCGCAAGTAAATCTAGTTTGATTACAATTTATTACAGCTAATTAGAACCATTTATAGCTATAGCTTGGCAGAAAGTTAAAAGTGTCGCTTTTGTTACCTCTCACTGGGCATCTCTCATGGTATAAGGCAATAAAACTAGAGGTAGACAATTAAAAACATGGAAATCTTACCTGAAGGATTTGGCAGAGCTCTGTCGTTGCAGGCTAGATATTATTTGTTCATGAAGGAGAGTGTCGCCTTTCAAATAATTCCTTCCACAACAATTTTCTATATACGAGAATTGTTGACATGGTGCATGTAGGTAAATGGTTGGAAAATTTAAGCATGAGATAATATTAAGCAGTGCAATGCTATTTCAGAAGTAAAACGCGTGCAAAAAGCGTGGAGTCCAGGATGGCACGGGAAAGTTTCCCGTCCGACATGAGAATGATGAGAGTGCTCCCTCCTTAACATACCACATTAATAACCCTGTTTTCTTGTTCCCCCTACCATTTGCTCCCATTCCCATTAGCTTCTGAGACGACATAAGTACGTAGTGTAGACTATAGAGTTGTGCACGTCTGACGTCTTGTCATCCTAGTTGGGAGACTATATGATGTGACTTATTTCATATTCTATATTCATTGTACTAAACATTTATGCTCTACATTAATATTTGTTTAGACATGTCTGAGCACAGCACGGACTGACACATAAGTTTTCCCTCTTCTCCAGGATAAAAGCTAGACGGGATCACGGTTCTACAGACTGGATCATTAAAGCTGAAAAGCTCTATGCGCCTCCAGTCTTTGAAGGAAAAGCGGGAGCGATAACTGGCTCGACGGTTAGCAGATGAGGCCGATATCGTCTGTTAGACTGTACGCCCATTGTAGTGATTTTATTCAAATTTAAAAGTCCGAATTTGTGTGTATCATGCAAGCCAGGAAAATCTCCATCTAGCATTTATGAAACATTTAAGTCAAGTCCGATGAGCTAATTACAAGTACTTTCTTGTGTCCAGAAACACTTTGATGAGAAGACGAGGGGCTTACGTGGGAGGTTGTGGTCTTTAGTCAGCCATGACTCATTAAAAGGATTCAGCGGTATCACCTTCACAAAGGTTTAATCTATACAAAGCTATTATTTGTTTTTGATGACATTTCTGGTGACCTTGTGATGCTCGTTGTTACCGATGTGTTACGACAGTGTATTATCAATTATTAACAACAGAAACATCGACTAGAACCACTCATGCACGAAATCAGATATATATATATATATATAGAAAGAGAGAGAGAATGCTTATGTGTACACTTTACAGGGTCTTGTAACAAGAATAATATTTATAATATTTCAATACCCACAATAAAACACGTAATACACAAACATATTAAATAAAAGACATCCGAAAATACCTGTAAACAATTCGGAATCCAGTGAAATCTTAAAGCATCGTTATTACCCCATCCTCTTCTTCCTGCTAATTATAATCACCAGTCACCCTGGTACTCAGACTGGTCCTAGAAGACACTTGTAAGAAAGAGAGCAGTACTGAAATGGCAATTCTTGTCACCGCAGGTAGCGCTGATCAACGGTCAACTAGTGGCTGTAAAATCTGTAATGAAGGAGAGCATTGTGGTGACCAGTGACATCACGAAAGAGGTTAACAAGGTAAGCGGCGATATCGTGTACAGAATGGCGAAGAAAGAGGCAGGGAGGAGTAAAGTGCCAGTCAAAAGGCTTTTGGAAACGAGAAAAGTAGATGTCAGCTAATTCTGCTGTATTGTCGCTATTTCATTTTAATTCCCCGGTTTGTTTTGTGTTGATAGGTCTGTATCTCTCTATGTGTGATTCAAGAGTAATGTCAAGGCGTTGCATGATTCGCTGACCCTGCCTTCTTATCTCCTTTTTGTCGCTCTATGTATATTTATGTCTATCCGACCTGTTTTTTGTATAACCAACACATGTGGTGTACTGTTTGCAATCCTACGTGTGTGTGTGTGTGTGTGTGCGTGTGTGTGTGTGTGTGTGTGTGTGTGTGTGTGTGTGTGTGTGTGTGTTCCCATGTGATCCATGTTATCTACACAGATCCGGCGCCTGAAGCATTCTAATGTCAATCAACTAATTGGCGCATGCGTGGAGACGGGACACATCAGTCTGTTGTGGGTGTACTGCCACAAAGGTTCCCTTGAAAACGTGCTGCTGCATGCCGGTATAAAGCTAGACGTCATCTTTAACATCTCCTTCATCAGCGATATTGTGCGGGTATGTCACCAACTGCAAGTGAGCACGAAGCCAAGGATTTACGGTGGCACTACACTGCTCTTTATTTCACGTTTGTTTCAAACACATTTACTTCAACGCTTTATACTATGAGTTTCATTTCGCAAAACGGAAATCCATTTTCATAAATGAAGTTCAGAATAAGAAGTGTGCAAGAGTTTGTGTTGTGTCTTTTTATTAAAGTCGAGATATATTACAGTAAAAATTCTGTTCCCGAAGTATACATTTGTTGTCACAAAGTTGCTACTTTAATCATAACTACACGGAAGCATGTTTGGTGCTGTGTGTGTGTGTGTGTAATCTACATAATACGGAAGTGTACCTTCTCTTACATGCATAAAGCGATTGACCATACCTCCCCTCCACACACAGATACGTATCGCTATATGTGCAGGGTATGACGTACCTACATGAGAGTCCAGTCGGCCGCCATGGCCGCCTAAAGTCCAGCAATGTACTTGTGGACAGCAACTGGTCATGCCGCGTCTCCGACATGGCCATGCCCTTCTTCCGAGAAGGTGAGGCCCACTGTCGTGAGCAGAATGATATTCCGTGTTTCGGTGAGTAGCTGCTTGTCAGATAAATTACTTGATATGGTGCTGGTGAGTGACCTACTGTTGTCTAACCCAGTTTTGCACATTATTAATAATTGGGATGATCGTGAGCAAGGTTATGAATTAAGAGCTACACAATGTCGCGATGCTGTGTCCCAAAGAAAGAACTAAGCAGAGGATCTGCTGGAAGCGTCGAGACTGCACTTGCGAGGCGGGGTTTACTGTACAGGGTGTTTGTGAAGGTGAATTGTGATTCTGTGTCCACGTCAGACATGCTGTGGACGGCGCCGGAGCTGCTGCGTGATGTGGCGCGACAGCGCCGCGGCACCCAGAAAGGCGATGTCTACGCTTTTGCCATCATCATGCAGGAGATCATCCTTCGCACCCGGCCCTATGGTATCGGCGAGGACGACAACGCTCGAGGTGAGAGCCTGCTGTGTGATGTAACGGCACCACTAGTGTCTGGGTGTCTGAGTGTCTGTTCACGCATCTTCGTGGCTAGTTGCTGTCATGGGCTTGTGCTGGGTCTTCTTTAAGCGAAGCAGGGCCAGTGATGCTCGATGGTTGAGAGTTGTTTGTTACACTCCAGACCGCGCGTAATGCAACCCTTCGTACAATGTGAAAACATTTTCTTACAAGTAATATAGTCACATCTTAACAACGTTCGTACTAGATTGAGTGATTAAAAGCTCCACGGAGATTCAAGTACTTCATTGCATAGATTTTCACGAGGATACTTTGCCATTAATTTTGATGACATGTCATGTTCCTGTCATGTCCTGACAGAGATCGTACAGAGAGTGCGAAGAAAGGAGAGTCCTCCGTTACGACCTGTGGTGCCAAGGTCAGCTGCGGATGAGAACCTTCTGGCCATCATGTACCTGTGCTGGGACGATTTTGAGCAGTTCAGACCGTCCTTTCCCATCATATCGGAGATGGTCAAGCATGTTAGACGAGGTCTCGGACCGTAAGTCTCCTTGAGTGTTCCTCCATTTTTCTGTCTGCACTGCTATTGTCTGCTGACACTAATGAGCGTTTGGACTGTGGAATGCCCTGCATAAGTACTTATTTATTCTACGGCCCTCTAAAGGGCAATGAGATATTTATATATCTATTATCTAAGTAGCATACAAGATGGCCGTATCTTGGTTGTTTGACCGGCTTCTCTGCTGACGCTTTGTTTGGTGACTATGGGCTGTTCTTACGATTGCCGCCGTTGAATTGATTGGTTCAGATGAATATTCTTATTTATTTCTGCTGTGAACACTTTTGTGGTTTGTGTGTTAAACTACGGTTCAATGTCTTTGCAATGGTGGATCTACACCTTTGTTTACATTCTGCCGTAAGTTTTTGCTTCTCCGCCATCGCTGTATTTGTACCAGTGGGTTTGCCCGTCTAATCCTCATTATCGTTGTACACCAAGTAGGAGAGGTCGTAAGGTTTGTTGTGAGCGGCGATTGAAGAAGCTTTATCTTAACGATCTGCCTCCCGTTGAGATTTAGCGTGCTTTGCTTCCGTTCCTATGTGGTGATCTAAATGTTGTTGTAATCATCATCATCATCATCATCATCATCATCATCATCATCATCATCATCATCATCATCATCATCATCATCAGTCTTCTCTGTGCTTCCTGGCACGTGAGGCGACTGCAAGGGACTTTCATCTGGTTCTGTCTGCTGCTGTTTTGGGGGTTGTCTCGAGTGATAGGCCTCTGTTATTGACGTCCTTTTCGATGGTTCACCTCCATGTCTCTGTGGGCTTCCCTCTGTTATGTTATTTTGGTGCCCGAAGCTCCACTGTCGGGCCAGAGACGTCCTTTTGGGTTTGATCCCTTGCCGTCATAGGGCCAGTTGCTTGGTCTCCTTCCCTCCTCCTACCAGATGAAGGTATTTCTCTAGCTGTCGTTTCCTTACCATAAAAAGTTTTTATGGGATAGGGTTGCTAGCCGTACGCCCAAACCTCCTTTCTCATCTGGGCTTGGGACCGAAGTTGGTGTACATAATAAGGTGGTAAAATATATTCCCGTTTTTTTTAGTAAATCTGGTTGCCATGGATAGATAATGAAAGACCTCTCATACGTCTTCATTGTCACAAAGTCTGCAAAACCTTTCATTTCCAGGGGTCTCATTTCGTCTACAATTGCGCATCAAGAAGTGATTTTTTAGTGTCCGAAATGTTATTCAGGGAAAAAGATTGTAATGAGGCAGCATTTTCAGATAATGAATTTTCTGGTGAAAGGATACCCCTGAGTTTTCCACTTTTTAATCACACTGGTTCTCTGAATATGCCGGTTCTGTAAACATACTGGTTCCGTTTCTATTTCTCCCAGCCAGCTCTGGATATACTGGTTCTTCAAAGACCTACTCTTTTTAACGCAAACACCTGACACATTCGCGATATGCTGTTATCCATAATCCGCTTAGATAAAGTCTTAAAGTTGCCTGAACAGTACTACGATAGACCTTTAGTAGTAATTTTGTATTCAACACGACAGCACATCACAACTATTTACATAAATCATTTTAAACTAAAAGATAGTGATTTGCTTTTGTGGTTTGTGCACACCAATCCGACATCAGGTTGACTATTTTAGTTTAAGCAACAGACGGAAAATGTTAACCCCAGTTTAACACAAAGTTCGATGGACCAGATTAAACATCCATAAGTATTGGAAAAACACATTTTAATTTGTTTTTCTAGTGGTAGTTGAAATCTCTGTGCTACATAAAATTGATTATTGTAAGTTAGTTGCAGCACAAAGTAATAAAAATAATCTACTATTTTTCTTCTCACCGTTATTTGTAAACTTATTTTACTTTTAGATAACACAGCTATCCTAGATTTGTCCAAGTTCATTGCCAAATTCCACTAGTCACAGTACTTTTCTGCTGTCTAAGGCATTCTCGAGGTTTTCCGGCATTGCATATAACAGTATCATGAGTGTACGGATGATGATGATGATGATGAATTGTCACTATGACTAAAACAACTCATGCCGATTTCGTTTAATCATTACACAAGATTTCGCCTTTCTGTATATATCCGTAATTACGCCTAATAGTTTTCCTACAGGTGGGTTATATTTTATTACGGCTTTTTCGGAATCAACGAATAAACAATAAATACGTTTCTTCTTTGTACTGTGCTGAGCTTTAAAAAAAAGCGTCTTTTCATGCGATAGATTAAATAATGAGCAGTTTGGTTACTTGTCCACAACTAATACCATTGTCATGTGCACTCTACAGTGACTTTCAGACGAGATCACAACAAACAAATAGTTAAATTTAAAGATAAATATAATTGAAAAGAAGAAATAATAATTAACTAAAACTAACAAATCTAAATTCAAAATAAACACCTAAACACAGTCAAGAATTTAATGTTCACCCATAGTTCCTTCAAACCCAATATTCCCTTCACTCATGAAGGCGCAGTCTCCCCAAAAAACAGTCTTCAGAAAAGAAAAAAAAACACAACACAAATCACACACCACAGTCTCCGATCCTGGTGCTGTCCCTTCCGAATTCAGGCACCTCCCAGTCCCGACCGCCGACGGATACGCAGTTGATTGTCCAGATGAACGAACAAAAAAAATGAAACAAACAAACAAAAAAGGCCTAACCTCAACAGGTTCAAATTTTACTCAAGTACGATCAGGACTTGCTACACAAACACAAGTACATAAAGTCTGGTCAAGACTTTCCCACACACCCGAGGAGACCGTCAAGTAGGAGACCAGCACACGAATAATATAAAAGTACACAAAACGCTCTTCTCATTCTTCTCAATTCTTTCCATTCCATCCTCTCAACAACACTTAATTAAACTGTCAGCTATCCCAGAACTCGCACGCCGACACACACGCCGATCGCTAACCTTTCGCACCTTCCCCCTCCTTCACCATTTCCCATCCCTTTCTCAGTTTAAAAAAACAGGTTTGTGACAACCATTATCAAACATGATATTGCATACCTTTTGTCCTTTAATCCCCTTCACGGCTGCGTTTAACACCCTATTAACTTCCTTTGAATATCGCCGATCTAAACCTATAAATCTTTTTTTTTAAATCATCTTTTGTTGTGTTTTTCCATTTACATGTTTCAATACTGTACCTATCTTTATATGTACATCCGGGATGGAGAATTACCGAAAGTTAAACATTGTGTTTGGGTAAGATTTTCAAATGAAACTCTAATGGGTAATGAATCTCAGAGTACAACTCTACAATAATATTTTAAAGACTAAAGTTTTCAATTTACTGAACTGAGCTTAGCCCAGTTATTTGAAAAGACGAACTCTTTTAAGACACGACATTCTGTGAACCTTGTCTTATCCCTGTGCCAGAGCCGCCAGCCTGGTGGACCAGATGCTGCACATGCTGTCTAAGTACGCCGACAACCTGGAGGAGCTCGTGGAGGACCGGACTACCAAACTAGAGATGGAGCAGAAAAAGACAGAGGAGCTGCTGTGCCGTATGTTGCCCAAGTAAGTCCACACTGTCATGTTCCTGCTCTGTGTGTGTGGGGGTGGGTGGGGGGTGGGGTAATGAAGTATGAAGCTGCCGTGTGTGTGTGTGTGTGGTACTAAAATAAACTCCCACACACAGATATGTGTATATATACATGTATATAATATCAGTGTGCGAGAGACGCGAATGATATCAAGGATACTAAATACTACAAGATGAGTCACATCGAATCTCCTGCGTAAACAGCGATCCTCGCGTTGCGTAGAGCGACCCTAGCGGCCTGGGTGATACTCTGATTCAAGGGAGATAATTACTTGTGAGCGAAGAAGAAATTCTCTTTGTGCCATCGGCTAGTAAATCCCAGTCCTGTGATGGGCGCTCCATAATTATAATATTGTTTTAGTGTCTATATATTATCTTTGAAGTGTTTATTGTGTATGTTACTTTTATTCTTCATAGACGCTAACGAACAACATTCAATAAGTCTACAATAGTAAGTGTTCGTAGAATGTTCACATTAATCTTCTTTTCATAAAATTATTCGGTATTTGAAATATTTTTTTAAATTATTTTAACCCTGGTAAACCAAGTGGATTATTAGTAACTCAAGTGTAAGCTTGGTCAGCCAAACTGTGCAATAAAAAAAATTCAAATGGCAACTTGATACAAACCCTGCTTTTGCGTATATTGGTGTCCTAAATTTCATAACCTCATTTTTAAGCATCTATTTATCTGCTGCATTTTATTAATCCTGTAGTTGCCGGTATGTGTGTGTGTGTGTGTGTGTGTGTGTGTGTGTGTGTGTGTGTGTGTGTGTGTGTACGAGAAAGAGACAGACAGAGAGAGCTGGCAAGGAATATCTTGTTCATACTACGCTTATACCTAGGCTGTTGTAATTCTGTTTCTGCACCATCTCTAACATCTGTAGTTGGTCAAGTTTCTCTAAATAATAATAAGTAATATTAATAATACTAAAAACATTTGATTTATATAGCACATGTTCACGCTCACGTAGAAGCCTGCTTGAGACAAGAACGAGACATGAATAACATACGAAGGATGGAAGGATAAACAACTGCGCAGACAAATAATAAAAGACAAACGTAGAAGCCGCAAAGATGAATCATGGAACAAACAGTAAGGATTGAGAAGTTCGTAAATCTGCAGAGGAAGACGAGCAGGCGGACTAGTCAATATAAGAACAAAGTGAAAGAAAGGGTTAGAAAATAGAACAGTATTATGTAGATTGATATGAAGAATAATTCTTATGGAACAGATGTGATTTTAGTGAACGTTGAAAGGATTCGATGGTGGGCATATGGCGGGTATGGCAGGGAATATACTTCCACTGTTCAGCAGCATAGTTACTAAAAGTCCTGTGACCATAGGTGGTTGTTCTAATGACAGGCTTAGTTAGCATATGTTCATCAGATGAAGAGCGGAGTTGTCTGGCTGCGATGTAGGGAAAGATAAGTTCAGAGAAATAGCATTGAAATTAAAACACAGCACAGTTTGTACTTAATGCGAGAACACTATGTACAGGCATACACACACTGGAACAGTCATGGAAACTAGAACTATAGTTTGCTTTTACTTATTTTTTTTACATAAAATTGTAATTAACGCACAGGAACTGTCTCGTTTATACACATGAATATATCACAGTGTACATCTGATACTCTTCTGTTCTTGCTAGCTGATTAATTCTGCCCAGACATTACAGATCTCTTTCTAAGGCGATGACTTGTTGATGTGACAGGTGGTGATGAGTTGGGAACATTGAAGATTAATGACACAGCACTCCAAAACATGATATTCTTAGCTGCATTCATGAATTGTAAGTCCTCATAATGGTCACATCACAAGTAGCAGCCAGACTTAAACAGCAGCCCTACACATGTTCTTAGCAAGTCCTCTCTCCTGCTCCTCTGTACCCACTGCTTGCAATTATCAGCAAACATGCCATTTATACCTACAACATGCCATCTATAGGTAAGAAACATGCTATCTGTAGGTAAGAAACATGCCATCTATAGGTAAGAAACATGCTATCTATAGGTAAGAAACATGCCATCTATAGGTAACCAACATGCCATCTATAGGTAAGAAACATGCTATCTATAGGTAAGAAACATGCCATCTATAGGTAACCAACATGCCATCTATAGGTAAGAAACATGCTATCTATAGGTAAGAAACATGCTATCTATAGGTAACCAACATGCCATCTATAGGTAAGAAACATGCTATCTATAGGTAAGAAACATGCCATCTATAGGTAAGAAACATGCCATCTATAGGTAACCAACATGCTATCTATAGGTAAGAAACGTGCTATCAGTAACATCCACATGTTGTACCAGCAGGCTGCATGTGCACTTGATCTGATCTCTATGTTCGTTCGTTCAATTACCAAAAACAAATATCATCAACAGGTCTTTGCACAAATCATAAACATCACACAGACGACATAATGAATCCACATTTATATTCTTCAGAAAGCAAAACTTGATGTATATGAAGTTATGTCTATAAAGAAAGTATTGTGCTGACCTTGCTTCATTCGGATGACATATAAAAAACGTTTTGCCAGGACAATTTAAACGGGAATTCGTACCATTTCCACCATTTAGAGACATAATTCTGTCCGTCTTGTGGCGTTCGTATTGCTGTCATCGCGGAAATTTCTTGATGACCCATCTTGCAGTATTTAGAATCTTTTATTAAAGAAAGAGAATATATATAGAGAGAGAGTGGGCAGAGAGAGAGAGAGTGGGCAGAGAGAGAGAGAGAGAGAAAGCAGAGTTTGTAATACACTTAGTTTTGCAAACTTCTAGTCTTGTGATGAAATAAATCGCAGGACTTCGTGCGATAAATCATATATATTCCTTTGCTCTGGCTGATGTGTCAAACACGGATTGAATTTTGCTGTGTACTTAAAATTTGAGTTGAATACAAAATGTTGTGTAGCCAGCTGTAGCATGCTCTAAATATAAGGGCGCAGTTGTGTATGCACACACTACACGGACGCTCCCGCAGCCTTGCACGGGGCCGAGCGCACGACTGCACGAGCACCAGGTTGCAGGACAGTCAAAGGGGCGGCTCTGTGGGGCAGCATGGTTAATAAGAGGTGTGCTGTCTTTGCCCCCTCCTCCCCCGACACACACACACACACACCACTAAGTCCAGTCAATGGGTGTGCCAGATCGGTTGCCATGAACCTGAAGCTGGGTAACGAAGTGGTACCGGAGTCCTTCAGTGCGGTCACCATCTACTTCTCCGATATTGTGGGCTTCACGTCGCTGGCAGCTTCCAGCACTCCCATGCAGGTAAGCACCAACCTCACGAATCAGCAGATCTGTCCTTTAACCCGTTTTTTTCCTTTTAAAAAATTGTTTATGCCAGGGCTTAAAACACGTATGATTTCACGGTACCCATCACTAAGGTAACAGTTTAGGAGAGCTACTATTTTATAATCTCCGATAACTTCAAAGTAATCTAACACAGTAGCCAAATTAGGAAAATGTGCTTTTCTATTGGCAGATTTCTTCTACTGAGCCACCAATAGATTAAAATCTTCTGTATTGCTCCTTGTGTTAAATCTCTTATCACACTCTGAAACCATGGACGTGTATAGGTGGATTGCTGTCTGTCTGCCGAGACCAACGCTGAAGTTCTTGCGAAGTTCTCCGCTGTTAGTCTCGGCGAGCCTTAACAATGAATGTGAATAACCCGGAAGCTATAGCGTTCAAGCCTCGTTCTAGTAGTGAAACTGAAACGTGACTAAACCGGATGCTGTTTCGTAAACAGCCTCGTTCTTTAACTTCACTGAAAAAATCGTCTTCAAGCAGTCCAGTAATACAAGTCAATGCTGAAACGAACCCTTTATCAGTCATCTGCAGTACAGAAGTGTTGATAGAGAATGAAGAGCTTCGTGGTTGCAGTCACTAGTGGGGTTAACTTTTCCATCCGACACTGTGATTACGGCCGCTGCCCTATTGAAACGCGATGGTGTAGAAGCAATAGGTTTTCTGTAAATCACACTTTCTATAAGTACCATGACACAAACTTTAAAACACTTTCTTTAGCAACAACGTTTTCATGTAAAGTTAGTTTTTCTAAAGTTAATTTAATACCTCCTCGTTGTCACTACAAAGAAGTGCAATGGATTCTCCTTCTCTTTCATATTCTTCATGGCTTCTCTATTTGTCTATTTGACTCTCTCTCTCTCTCTTGGAGACGGGTATTGTGATAAAAAGAAATATGCTTTATATGCTAAATGCCAGAGGATATGAAACCTGGGTAAAAAAAATATGTAAGGGGTTTCAATATGTCTGTTGATTCATCAAAATGGCAATGAAAACGGGAATCTCTTTTTGCCTTCAGAATAGACTTTCTACTTTGAAGTGGAGAGTAATTTTAAAAACGGTGTAGAACAGAATGTCTTATGCAAGTTTTCAAATTTGGGTGCCGAAAATAAATCGTCATAGGAACCGTTTACACAGTGCCTCACCATTGTCCATTTTGCCCAGGTGTAGAAGACCAGGTGCATGTTTTATGTGTATACCCTTTCAAACAGATTTAAAAACCTGTTTTATCAAGTTACAGTACCACCAATGAGTCAAAATTAGGCAGTTTGGATTATTCGTATTTTTAGTGCTGGAAAGCTGCAACAGTGTTTAAGTTTTGCGGCCATTAGCCAAGAGAAAATAATTTTACATTGTAGGGTGTTTGGGTGGGTGAGGCGGAGCGTTTTTGAGTATGCAGGTATACGTGATACTATAATTTTATGTAACTTGAAAGCTTGTTTTGCCATGTACCGTACACCATGTTGTAATAATGTGCTTGGAGCAATAACATTTTGTCTTGTCATGTCTGTGTCTCGCGCATGTGTCCACGTGCCAGTGGCATGGACACCGGACGTGCCTCTGGCGTCTTTATATGAAAACGCTACCAGATGCAACCATTGTCTTTCTTTTTTGGCGACAGGTAGTTGACCTCCTGAATGACCTTTACACGTGTTTCGACACTATCATTGAGTCATTTGACGTGTACAAAGTGGAGACCATTGGAGACGCCTACATGGTGGTCAGCGGGCTGCCAGTGCGTAACGGAGACCTACACGCCGGGGAGATCGCCACCATGTCCCTGAAAATCGTCACTTCTGTTGTCCGCTTCCGCATCCGACATCGTCCTCTGGAGCAGCTGAAAATCCGCATCGGCATTCACTCAGGTATGAACAGGGGAATCACGAGAAGGGAACGTTATCCTCCACAAGGTCTGTTCAGCTCCATGTCAACAAGGGTTTAACACAGACTAAGACGTCAAAATATAAACATTGTAATAAAATGGTTTCGCTGAAAGTAGGCTGCCATACTTGATTACATTTTGTTAAGTCTTCAACTTCTCAAAAATGGTTCGAACTAAAGACGCGTCACTTCTAATAAGGGTTTGGTATCACGCCTCTAATGAGGGTTCGTTCTAACACGATTTTAATAAAACACTGTGGGCGAGTCAAGATCATAAGAGGTATGTCATGAGAGGGACGTGTTTGTGAACCGGTGGCAATGAAAACCCAAGATAGTCTTTGTTCTTTTCTATTTCTGTCTCTCACACTGCCTAGCAATAATTTATGTTGTACAGTTGTAATCTCTCTCCCTGAGTGCGAAGCAGTGTGTTTTACGGTTGTCGTCTGTCTCTCTGAATGCATATTAAGAATGCATTTTGTCTCTCACCCTGCGAGGTAGGATGGTGTGAGTGTATTCTGTGCTTGTCTGGGAAGTCGTGACGACGGTAAGACTTTGGCCCTTGACATGTTCAGCGTGACATGTGATGTGTCCCTCAGGGCCGGTCGTGGCCGGGGTGGTGGGCCTCAAGATGCCTCGCTACTGTCTGTTCGGCGACACCGTCAACTACGCCTCTCGCATGGAGTCCACCGGCGTTCGTAAGCAGCGACGTCACGTGACGACACTTTCCGCCATACTTGATGAAGGACGTAAGCTTAGGACACCACGTTAGGACTACATGAGCTGACTTTAGTTGGACGTGATATTACGAAACTACATCAGTAGAACCTGATCGAATGACACTACGTCAGCGAAGCGTTTTTTGTCTGTCTGTTTGTTGCTTTATTACAACAAACAGCTCCATTTTAGCGCGTAGAGACATTTACTGTGGAAAGACACATCCTCAGCAGAACATAAAACTGACGGCACTACACATTAGTAGGAGGTAATTTGATACCACCGCATCAGCTAACGATTTGTCTTGTGACATTTACTGTAGAAGACAATGCATGACATGAAATGTTCACACCGTTGGATTATGTTTGACAGCTCACATACTGTATTCGGTCAAATATTGTGTGTAGTATATACTGCATGTATGCGTGCAGCTCAACGTATACATGTCAGCCCTGAGTGCAAAGCGTATCTGGACGTGCTGGGGGGGTTTATTTTGGAAGAAAGAGGACCTGTGGAAATGAAGGTAATCGTGCCCTTTTCTAGAATATCCCGTTTATCATTTGTTTTGAAAAACCTCAGTTTCTCTCTCTCTCTCACACACACACACACACACACACACACACACACACACACACACACACACATAGAAGGAAGGAAGGAAGGAAGGGCCGGTAGGTGGAGAGAGGAATCTAATGCTGGAAAGAACCACCGTCTTACTCGGAGCCAAATGCAGAGAAAAAAAACATTGCTCCTGAGACGAGATCCGAGTTCAAGACAACCAATCATTACTTTTTTATGACAAGCGCCATCGGACCAAAAGAGAGAGAGTGTGTGTGTGTGTGTGTGTGTGTGTGTGTGTGTGAGAGAGAGAGAGAGAGAGAGAAAGTGAGTGACTATTGACTTTACGTTGACCACCTACTTTGTCATTAAAAAAGAAAATGCATATTGTTACTACTTTGTTGCTATTGCTGTTGCTGGTATTGCTACGGAAACTGTTACTAATTCAAAGGATGCTAACTGTATTAAATAACACAAATAACTTACTACTTCAGATGTATTAACTGGCCTTCATGTCATCAACAGGGCAAAGGCGTTATTAGCACATACTTCCTTATCGGGAAGACTGTTGATAGTGTCTAGTACCCCAACACACATCGCGGCAGTTCCCGAATCGTGCGGTGACTGGCGACAAACAAGCTACAAATCAAAAAGATCTACGAACACTACTTCGTCGCCTGGACTGTCTTGTTACAAATCATGTTTATGGGCAATTTTTGAATGCACAGATTATTGTATATTTAATCGCATGCACATGAGATGTTTGAAGCCTTGCCTCTGAAGACACAGGAGCTTTATCCCTATCCCTACCCTAGTCGGGATTAGTCTTCCCCTAATGGCTCTGTCTGTGCCTCTCGGACACACAATTGTTTATCTTTTGTGAATGTTTATATTCTGACTGGAAAATTAAACGCTAACACAAATTTAAAGGAAGGCAAACATGCATACATACATACATGCATAACACACCTCTACAACATTATTGGACTGTCTCCACCTGGTAGGCCCAAGAGATAAATCACAGCAGGCATTATTACCTCCAAGTCTTGATAACATAAGTTGTTCCGTCATCGTTCTAGCCCGTAGAAGGTGACAGTAATATTTCTAGCTGCTTCACTTAAAGTGTTGTCATTTTGTAGTGCACGCGTTCTTGGTGTCAGGTGAATGTGACATTTTTACCGTAGCTAGTCATTTTCGGTTTGGATAATCGTTATCGTGTTGTCGTTGCTATGTAGTTCTCAGTTATTTGTAATTAACTGTGTCATCTTGTGACATCTTGGGCATTGATTTATGTAACAAGTAATTAACGATTACAGCTCAAAAATACAAAGACATTTGTTACATCACATCATTTACTTGTGAAAAAGAACATTTGAGAAATTTCTTGCTTTTTCAAGACTGCATGAATATTTTATTTACTTATAGCAAAATGAAATCAAAGTTTGTTGTGGCATGATTGAGACTGACAAAAATAAATTTTTAAATGTAGCTTTTAACTGGTGTTGTCTTTTTCGTAGTTATTGTTACTCTCTGGACATCCATTTCTGTACCGATGTGCGTTAAAAGTGCGCTTGTATACAGAGCATGTCTGCATCCGCCTGTACAGAAACTTGATGATAGCGCGAGATGCCGCCTGAAGCTACTCATCTTTCAAGTAAAGATAGCTGTGTAGTTTTTGATTTGTACCTCCTAAAACAGAAAATAATTGGAGACAAACGCTTGTCGCTCCGATTCATATTTAAGACAAACATAAAACAGACATCAAGAAGAGGATCAATGACGTCACGAAAAAATGGTGACCAAAGTAACGTAACAGGAAACTGTGTCTACTAGTAATGGTGACCCAGTACTGTCGGCTTGCTACCCACTCAAACGAGCCTCCAGGAAGAATGTATTGTCGGCGATTTCCATGGCAGCAGATCGCCTCTTTCGAAACGTGGCGGGGAGGAAGGGATCTAGGGGTAAGGGTGTGGCAGCCCCTGGCTGCTGGAAAGCAGGTGCTGGTTGATGGAAAGCAGTTGCTGATTGCTGGGAAAGAGGTGCTGGCTGCTGGACAGCAGGTACTAGTTGCTGCAAAACAGGTGCTGGTTGCTGGTAAACAGGCGGGGGCGCCACCGGACAGTTTGGTGCCTGAAAGTCGCGAGCAGACAGACGTATTAGGGTGCAGTACGTTGGTCTGAATAATAGACATCATCTGTTATTGATACTACCTGCTGTGAGAACGATCGACAACATCTACCATATTTCTGTTCTGTGATGCGGAATATTTCAAGGCCGAGACTGGCGACTGTCGGTTGCAAGTATGCAAGGTCACTGTAGGGGAAAAAATACCGAGGTAGGTATTTCTATTCCAACAGATCTCACTTTAGCTTTTAGATAACAAAGAGAAAAGGTTTTATATGCTAGACAGTCAAAGAATATTGACCAAAGATCACATTGGCTACAGCAGCCAATCAGGCCTGACGAGAGGTACGGGCAGGGAGGAATGGGTACCCGGCCCATGGCTGTGGATGGGGGGCCGGCATTGGTCAGTAATTTTCTTCGTTTTGTTTTCAAGAAAAGCGAAAAGAAAAGGCATCACGAGGAAAAAAATTAACAAATCCAGACTTGAAAGAATGCTGTAAAGCGTGGGTGTGTCCACTACTAGAGTTACTGCTACCTCCAATAAGTGTACCTAAATCTGTGACGACTATGACATCACGCTGGTGAACGATAAAAACCTTGAATTGTCTTTTAACTTCTTTTCTTCAATGTACCACGTTTTCACGTCCACTGGTGGCATTTTTCCATAGAATGGATGGGATAAATTTGAACTTTTGAAATTTTCTCTCATTTACTGACCACTCATGTGCACACAGCTCTAAAATGTTCATCTCATGCAGTGTTGTACATCCTAGTTTTTTTCCTAATGCGATGTCTATATTAAGTTACTAAACGTAATGTAGATATTGCCAGTCGAATTATAAGGTGTAAACATATTGATATATGCTGTAAAAGTAATAAATATTACAATTAATCAATTGTTAATGCAAGAGGCCCGGAAAGCTCATATCCCGAGACTCATGGTGGCTTTCGGCGGCCCTGCAGCCAATTAAACTGTACTCTTTACTTCTTGTACATCAAATGCAAAGAATTTTGCTTATTGGTTTAACTGTGGCCAAATAGTATAGGTATCTGACATTATTGACTAAAATACGTTGTTAATTGGTTAATGCACCCCTTCCACAAGAATCTTGGAAAGAAAGTGAAAGCTGACCACTGAACTTTTCAGAAACATTGTGTAAAGTGGATGTCAACTGGTTTCTTAGTTACCTCCACGCGAAAATACTCACCTGCTGACAAAATCTGTCCAGTATGTCGCACAAGTGCACCTTACACTGAAAGTGGAGGTTAGTGGACAGGGAAAACCTGTATATGGTCATCATCAGCACGTTCTCACCTCGTCCCGGACTGTACAACGTGATGCCAAACGGAGGCTGTGCACACCTGCAGCAGAACACGTGCACCAGCCAGTGACCAGCGCCTTTGGTCAACAACAGGAAACTACGATCTACGAGACACGGCACGTAAACATAAACAGCTTAGTTATTCCAGCCCCAAAGTATGTACTTCACAAGCGGGATGTGTAAAAGATGTTAAACTCACAATACTGAACACAACGGTCCTCATTTATGTAGGAGTCACTTAAATACTTATGTTGCTTAGGAATTAAAATAATGCAGTATTCCTGTCACTGTAATGCATTCCTGTTATTTGGGGGGGGGCTGGAAAGAGATAGTGGTAATAAATGTAATAGCTTCCCCAATCAAAAGAATAATAGTAAACCAAATAGATGAAATACTTGCCTAGTGCTGTGTTTCGTTAGTCTACTGGCAGCGAAGTTCGAAAACCTCAAAAGAGGGTAAGAATCAACCAGACTAAAAATGTGACGGTGGAAAATGTGTTTTTAAATAATTATAATCAAGAAATATGCTTGAATGAAGTGTGTTTTACAAACTTTGTTATGTGTAATTGTATTATTGGTGGGTGCATTGCGTTATTCGAGGCATGACTGTGGTGTTCAAGGTATGTGTAATTGTGTTATTAATGAGTGCCGTTCCCTATTCAAGGCATGAGGCGCACGTAGCGGAGTGCTCATCACTCACGAGTTGTCCACGACCACCACGTGTTCTAAGAGACTGGTGTCCGTCACCATGCAGAAGAGGACCTTGAGGTCGAGGTAATCTGCACACAGACCAACACAAGCCTCTCAAATTATGCTTTTCTGACACACTGAATCGACAGAGTGACCAGAAAGAAAGACTAGATAAATGATATAAACGTTTCTGGTGATTGTGTGGAAGTTGTTGAAGTAGGGATGGTGTTAACAAAATTATTGATGCAACCACTACGACTTTGTGGTAAACAAGGCTGTTTTAGATTAAAAAGATTATGATACACATTTTTCTGGAGAAAAATTCATAAAAACTGGACAGAACTCGCGAAAGGATCTAGAACCATCCCATCAATAAATTTGTAAAGTAAAAACAAGTCTAGCTGTGCAAGTCTGCGGTTTACTTACTGCTGTTTGGGTCAACTCGGAATGTTACGTTGACTTGAGAGCCAAGCTTCACCGGGCTTTTCACTGGACGGTTGTACGTGTCAGTAATGATAAAGTTCACAGGACTGGGCCTGCAACAAGCAATGAAAAATACTCACTTCGTTTGCTTCTCTCTCACCTTCTCTCACACTACCCCTCACCATACACACCAGTAACACATACAAAACATGCATGCACGTGCACGCGCGCGGACACACACACTCGCACGCACTCTTGCTGAGCGAGACAGAGCTAAGAAAGAAAGAAGACAGACAGACAGACAGACACTATGCAATGTATAGCGCATTTCTTGGGAGGCAAGCAAGCTGTTTGACGTGCTATCACGTGCGCGGACACACTGACATACTTGGGCGCAGCAGCAGCGTGTAGCTTGTCGATGACACAGTGCACGGGGACGAGCTGGTCAGTCGGCGTCTCAAAGACTGAGCTGTATCCTATCTTGACCAGCCGTGAGTAGCCCCTGCTGGTCGCCTACACACAAACATATCAATTAATCAGGGGAGGACAACCACGTCACGTCACGTCTTACGACTTAACTCCCCTGACCCTTCCGCTGACAACATGGTGATGCATACTAATGAGGATCTCACTGTTAACTCGTTGAACCAATCAGTCGTACGTAAACATCCCTACTGCAGTTTTGGATTCATCTGCAAAAGGTTATGTACAAATGTCAGAACTTTGATTAGGCGGGCAAGCTGCGTCATAGGGCGGGCTATGCTATTTTGTGAGAGGGGAGAGCGGGTAGGATCGATGTTTGAGAGGGGTGTGAGGTTGGGCGTCGGTTGGTTTGGTGTGTGATTTATGAAGTAGGGTTAGGTTTAGGGTTTGGGTTAGGGGTAGGTTTATGGGTTTGGGTAGGGGTAGGGTTAGGTTATATTATAGTGAATTGAGCAGACGACTAATGTTGAGGACTGATCGAGTGACGTTATGGTGATTGACATGGAGGTGTGTTAAATGATTGGCTGGTTTGGGGATGGTTATAATCATGTGATATTTGGTGCGGAAAAGTTTGTTGATTTGATTTCATGTTAGCAGACGAGAGAAAGTCGAGAGGAGACGACAAGATGACGAGTGTGGATGAAAATTTGGGGAAAATGTGTGGTGCAGTTCAGGAGGGTGTAGCGAGGAGACAGCAGAAGTTGAGTGATGTGATAGATTTACGAAATTTTCGGGGGAGGACAAATTTTGTTCATTTTTGGATATTATTTCTCGGAAAAATTGGAGTAAGGATTCGAAGAAGATGGAGCAGGCGATATCAGGGGAGTTCAGCGAGAAGACAGCAGAAGTTGAGTGACGTGATAGTGACGTCACTATTTTGCATAGCTCCGCCTACAGGTAAGCCATTTTTGTTATGACCATCGCGTTTCCCCCCTATATCAAAGCTGTTCCGTACAAAGTGTGATTTGTTTGAAAATCTTTAAGGAAATGTCACTCACGAGCAAACTTCATTTGTGCCTTCCAAAACCGTTTAAAAAAGTGATCCTTAAGTCCATCATTTTTAAGACTACATCCCATAGAGTAGAAGTATATGCCTCTGTTGAACCACAAACATCACATCAAAAGCTTATACTCTGGGATCAATCAGTCACAGGACGTCAGGTGCTGTTACACAGTTTGGAAGTGCTGAACCCTGTTTTTAATCCTCTGAGATGTGCCCCTTACTAAAACTTTCCCATACTGCCATTTAGTGCACAGTGACCTCATTCTGCCATCTGAACACATGTCACAAACATGTCATGATACAAACGTACGCATCGGGACATTTGAGGATTCTTCCATTTTGAGCGCCTGCTAGGTTAGAATCGATTTGCTGACATAGCTTTCTCGTACTCATTATGTGACCTTGGATATTACATTGTTGGTTAGATTTCACTTACCACTCATATTTGTGATTTCTATCTCAGATATGTCAAATATATGATCTTATATTCTACCTCTAATCGTCGCATCCTATGCCTCCGTAAATAATGTGAGAAGCGGACCTTTGCTCCCCAAAGGTGTAGAATTCACTGCCATCTAATCTGCACGTTGATTCTATTCAAAACTTCAAAAACAAGCGCTGAACACTAACATCTTTAAGAAATATTTTCTCTAGCTCTTGTTCTCTTCTTCAATTCTCTTTTTACTTGCTGTACTACGAGATTCCATTGCTAATGTTTCCATTGAGTACGCACATAATGTAAGGATGCGTACGTGTCTGCGTGTGGTTGTGTGTGTGTGTGTGTGTGTGTTTTCGCGTGCGGGCGCGCATGTTTGCTACCGATATATATATATATATATGTTTCATTATAGGCGTTATAATTTAGACATGTTTGTAATTATTATTTACTTTTACATAGCTTTAAAAACACAATGAGAATTATTATTATGTGCTGTGGAAGTGATTGTCAAACTCACATTGTCCCACACAACAGTGGCGTCGCCTGCACAGGAATCATTTGTGTGAAGGAACTCACCGACGAAACCCTCCCAGCCGAGGTTAATCTGCATACTGGGTTTGGTGCCGGCATGTACCAGCTGTTGATAACACAGACAAGTTAGGACATAGGTTTACAACCCGGGATAGGGGGTCAGGTGTCAGAGCTGCAAGGAGTCATGAAGGCCTTTGGGTCGGACAACCAAGTTAGAAGTCTTTTGACTAGGACATCCCAGAACACACAGACCCGATTGATTGATTGATTGATTCTCGAAATTTACTACTGTCTAGAAATATTTATATACTAGCCTTGCATGTAGAAATCAACACGTCTTTTGAAAAACAGTATTGCCGTGAGTATTAGCAATTAGTCGTAGTTCTGTCTGAACAAAGTGGACAGAACAAAAAAGGAACGTTCAGATAATCTTATGGTGGACCTACTGCGCAGGTAGATCCGTTGGCCAGCTGTATTTCTGGTGAAGGGGCAGTCCAGTCCAAGGGTGACTGGAAGCCATAGGGATAGATGTTAATCCACATTTTATCCGAGAAGCATTCGGCTGTGGCTGAAACACACATTCCATATTTTCTTACACAACAAAGACTAGGTTTGTTATTTTTGCTGAGTGACGCGAGCACATCCTTAACTGGTATATTCAGAAACTAAATTAGAGAACATTACTAATTCACGCTGTATTATCTGAAATTTATTTATTTTTGAAAAAAAATAAAGAACGGTGATGCCAAAATGGTTAAAGACAATATAAAGATAAGGTGAGGAGAAACACATGAATATAGTCAAAACCTGAGAAATTTTTTCTTGGTGGACGTTGGGGTGGAAGGAGCCGAGAAAAGTGTTAGTTTGGATGGTACTTTTAAAATGTATCTGCCTTGTCTGTTTACACACCTTCCCCCTCCCCACACCGTCACACGCATGACTAATGAAAAGAAGAGGGGTACATACCCATTGGGTGTTCGCAGCTATCGCCATAGTAACCGTCACCACAGGCGCAGCGTGGTCCGCTTCCGTTATCAAAGCAAGTGCCGCCATGATGGCAGGGCTTGGTACACGGCGTGAATCCTGAGAGAGAGAAAGAGACAGAGTGAGTGAGTGTGTAAGTCGTGAAGCTGCTTCTACAGCACCACGATTATCATAACATGGCCTTCCAGTTTACAATAAGAAAGAAAGAAAGAAAGAAATTACCACCAGGGTGCTGACACATGAGACCTATCGCCCCAGACCGGCAAGTACACAGCCCAGTGTGGAGGTCGCAGTCTCCATACAACAGGTCACAGTTGGTGGTGGGACGCTCGCAGGTAAAGTTCATCATTGTCGCCATAGATGCCGGCCCTGATGAGCGAGGTACATTAAATGAGGTAAACAACTCGGATTTTCTTGGGGGTGGTGGTGGTGGTGGTGGTGGTGTTTCTTTTCTTAGAAAATGATTTTGCGTAGATGTCTTTGTGCTGCACACTGTATCTTACGAACATCATAGAGTATCTTTTATATACCACACAGTCTCTTATAAACATCATAATGCACATCACACAGTATCTCATACACGTCACACAGTATCTTATAAACATCATAGAATATCTCATAAACACCACTCATTATCTCATAACGTGTGACCTGCAGCCATCGTAAACAAAATGTCATGTACTTTCTTACTGATTCCTTTTTTTTCTCTCGGGACATTGTAATCGTGACTACCTAAAGAAGGCTTGGTTGTGTTGGAAAGTTCTTTCACCTAGAGGTCATTTTTATAGGGGACAGGGAAGGGGAGGAAACCTGAGTACCCTGAGAAAACCCCCGACCGCTGCCTCTACGAACAGATGTCACAAACAGAGTGTCCCAAGGCGAGATCTGAACCAAGTGCCTCTGCAGTGGTGACAAGCACCCCACTTGCGCAAAAATGTCTGTTGATACCCTCAGACAGACAGGCGGACAAAGTAAATTATTAGATATTTGTTGCTTTTAATTATTATAATCACACAATTACATAGTCTGTTTTAAATAAAATTCAAGCCATTGGATTTTGCTGTCTGCACTTCAGTCTTCAACGCTAAGAAAAATCTTTGTTGTCTTTTAGTCTGTCTACCTAGTCCTTTGTCGTTTGTGATGATTTTTACGTTATTTTTTAAAATAGTTGTTAATACTAATAAGGTACATTCCCCTCATGAGAATCCCTCTTCACATGTTGTTCCTTCCCTTCATTGGAGTGTGTGTCGACATGTTAATAGCGGCTGGTGTGTCTGGTGAAACGTTTGCATCAATCATGCATGACGGTGCGTGCTGGGTGAACCGGAAGTTACACAAAAAAATCTCTTGTCGTGCGACCCTTCCTCAACTCATAAAAGACAGTGTCACTGAAACTAAAAGTACGGCTCTTCGTCAAACAAACATTGTTCCACAGTTCTTGCTTTGAATTTTTGGCATTGCTTCTAATGCCTTTCACGTTGGTACGACCATTGTTTTCATTAAATCTTTTGACAGTTATGGTCTCTTATTAGAAAGCCATAGACAGTGCTTTGGGAGACTTTCGTTTAGTGTCTGACTTCCATGAGAACAGAACTGGCGATATCATTGAGGATGGCTGATAACCCTGACTGAAAAACAAGAAGCTACAACCCTAAAAGTAAACTGCGAAAACTAAATTCCTAACCTAATGCTGACTGTAGGACGCTCAAATATCTAAGTAAAACATGAGAAACGGGGGTAAGAGAAGAACATCTGAATGATATCTTGTTTACAGAGAGTGTCAAATCACAGGAGAAAAAGTGAGTATACAGCACAACAAGAAGGTGATTTTGTCAACAGTTCTATTCACTTTGGTTGCAGATGTACATTGCTTCAGATATTTTAAGTAGTGTTGCACTCTAAATCAAAGTTAAATATGTAGTGCATTGATTAAATAATAGAAACAAAATGAAAACATCATAAAAATACTAATAAGAGGACAGTAGATAAATAAATAAGGAACCAAATATCAATCAATAGACAACGAGCAATCAAATGAAATAACGCAGGATGAGGTTTAGGACAGAAATGACTCTTAACTGCTTTACCACTGACGCCACAATTGATGTGACAACGGGCAAGTACTCGTGAAATTTTGGCAACGTTAATAATTATGTATTATATTTATAACATTAGATAGGTAGATCATAAGGCACTCATGTCGAGCGACAAAAGGTTGAAAACTTACAGCCGACGATGAAGGCAAAAGCTACCAGCAGTCTTGCTGCTGACATCGCCATTGGGAATGACAGAGGTAAGGTAAGATGGCTGCCTTTCTTCAGAGGTTCTCGCGACAGGGCCGTGACTGCTGGGCAAGGAGCCGCTTGTGACAAGTGACAGCTGACACTGCGACAGTTTTTGTCGCTTCGTGACATACAGGACTCTTTTAGCTTCGCATGCGCTTCGACAGCGGGACGTATACATTTGTATACCTTGCATACATTAAATTGTCTCCGTCCAGAAATGAAGACGGGGTGAAAAGAAATGTGGAGCAAATTGCTCGAGAGAACAGAAAGTGTTCAGCTGCTACCTAGTCGGCCCCTGGTTTACCAACCTAGGACATCACGCACGCACGCACGCACGCACGCACGCACAGAGTTGTATCTTTCTAGGTCTGTAGTTATGGAGCAAGGGTAATTGGATGCCCATGGAATACTATGGAAATTCATGGAAAATGGGTTGTATCCATAGCTCTAAAACAATCACCAGACTTCTCGAATGTTACTTTATTTGTGAATCCCTAGTGGATCTGGACAGCGTTTTTCAGCTACAAAGAGAGAGCACGTTTGTCTTCGAGCTGTCGCCATCGAATCTAGTAGCGAGGCGTGGAAACCCGTCCATACCCAGTGATGTCTAATGAAAGAATCCAGTCATAAATTCTGTCTTACCTGTTGACTGATTACTACCATTTAAATGCTCATTATTCACTCCTTTTAACTTTACCTGCTTCTGGTGACATCGGTTCATAGTTTTAATTTTGACAGAGTAACCGTGTACCCTTTTCTTCTTATTTATTTCTATTTATTTCAGGCATTTTGACAGAGAGGCACAGCAATTTTTTGTAGTTCTATTTTTAATTTGGCAGATGCTATTATTGTTGATAAAGTTCTAGGGATATTGTATTCACATAGCTTGCTCATGCTGATTTTAAGATATTTCCCCAAGTCTGTGTAAATTATCTCCCTTGTACAACTATTACCTTGCACCACAAGACGTCAACAACAACGACTTTCGGTTTATAGATCGTATGATATGTTTAAGTTGTAAAAGCTTCACTCAGTGGGAAAGCTGGGACCATAATTGTGTTTGTTATGTGTATGTGCGTACAAATGTGATAGACATGCACGTAACGGCAACTCCCTTGCGATCTCAGATGAAATATGGCAAACCCTGGGAACCTGGTATCCACACTGTTGTTACGTATGCAGCATGCACGTCACTCGCTGCTACACAACATGATGAGGAAACAGGAAAGCCCAGGAGGTATCCATAAAAAGATATCATCGTTGATCACTGTGCTAATGATTTGATCAATTCTTTTCATTATCATTCTGTTCTCGGAAAGGACGTGGTGTTTTTCTTCTCGCTAAATACAATAAAATAGTTAAGTTCAGCGAGGCACTAGTAATCATGACGATTGTGGTGGCCACCAAGCCGGTAGAGCAACTTTTTAAGGGAGGCTACCTGAGGAAAACCAGAGACATTTTTTCTGGGAGTTACCTCCCTTACTACTAATTCGTGTTATTTCTTTGTCTCCATACTCGCCTCTCCATTGCCAGCATCGAACTACATTTTTCCTTAACAGTCGTCTCATAGTTACTTTAGGACTGCAGCGTAGCATGGCGCTGCCACCATGGAGACAACATTTCGAATAACATCTCTGATATCTGCATTGATGCATCGTGATTCGTGTGTTGCGAAATCTGGCAGTTCTCCTGAGCATCTATATTTATCATTGGGCAGGTTATCAATTGAAACTTCTGCCCGCCAGTCTCGCACCTCACCTGCCCCGCTGTTAACTACGTGACCACTTATGTCTTTCCTTATGTGTGAAGTCATCAGGGTGTCAGTCAATTCTCGATGTTCATATCTTGCAATAGATCCATATCTCCATTTTTCAGTCACCTACGACATGTTTGATGAACTGTTTGATTACCGTTCTGAGCTCAGGGACACGTAGACAAGCCGTCTGATCCCACGGTGACGAGGTCGGCATAACTCGATGCCTGGCGAGGCTGCTAGTTGACAGTCACGGGATGAAGAAAGAGGTCAATGAAGAGAAGAAAAAAAAGGCTGTTCGTGTTACTGGGATAGGGGTGAGGATGGGAGAAGAATGGGCGAGATGGGAGGTGGGCGAGTTGGGGTGGGACCTGTCAATCCTGAAAAGTTGACAGGTACGGATCAGCAGAGGTGCATTCAACCGTGGCTTTGTCTTAAGTGTGACGATCCGTGTACAGAACCGTTATGATCGATTAACTGCGATCAGAGTGGAAGCAGAGGATGGCAGGGGGTGTCCAAAAAGAAAAAAAGTGAATTTCTCGCAGTGCGAGAAGTGGCAATGCATGACGCACATGGGTTGGGAGCTCTGAAGCTTCTTGTTCAGAAAGAATGGCAGAAATAATTCTGATTGACAGGAGCGTGTTTAGGGTGGAGTGCACAGGCCTTTTTGAAGCGCACTTCAAAGAGAAGTTGCCGCTCTGACCTGAATCTGAGTGCAAACGGAAAGTACGGGTTGACGACAGAGCTGAAGATTGTGAGAGGACTGGGTAGATTACAGGCTAGTAGCGGCCGCTTGAGTGTGAAATAGAAGTCCTGACGGCTGGGTAGCCGTACAAATCAGTACTTGTGGATGTCCAGTTTATACGTCAGTTCAGGCGGGTAAATCACGATGAGTGCGCGTCGCAACAGCTGGGTAGGGTGGGTAAGGTCAGTACAATGGGAACTTCTTGACTGTGTGTAACGAAACACAAGGGAAACAGGAAGGCGACTCGTACGTGACAGATCACAACTCGATCGCCCTACATCTCGAAGTCTTGAGTAGACAGCCAGAAAAATACAAATTACTCCACAGTCCATTAAAAGAAAGCACAGCTAGGATAGTCGATCAGAACTGTTTATCAGAGAGGAATGTCGATCTGTACACTGTTTATCTGAGAGGAAAGTCAATAAGAGATGCATTATTTGTCATATAAATCTTTCAGATTATCTGATATTTAATTAAATGTCAAATCATAATATCCCAGCTGTATGTTGTTAGAAGAATTTTACTAGCACAACATTAGTATCATCAACATTCTGTGTAAAAATGAACAAATTAAGATTTGATATAAACATAATTTCTTGTTAGTGAGAAAAGGTACATATTTTAAAACGGACAATTTAAATCATAAACTAGCATGTAAATTTAAAACATCAGGACAACTCTTCTTAAAATTCTTTGTATATTTTACTAAACATTAAGCATAAGCATAAACAAATTCAGGTTTCACTATGCTGACAAATATGTGATCATTCCATCTGGTGCATATCTTGTGGTATAGCCTCTAGCAAGCAAGTCCATTTTTTTAACACTCTTTATTCCAGTATCATGTTGTGTTTCAGTTTTTGTGTTCCCCCTTTTATTTTGAGCAAGTTGTTTTGGCATATCATCTGATAGTAACTACTTTTTTTTCCTTTATCAATGTAAAAGTTATACTGAAAACCATCTGAATAATAATACAGAAGAAACAATATAAAGATTTACAAGAGTTCCATGCCATGTCCTAACCTGATAATTTCACTTTTCTAAATATAATGCCAGGTTTTTTGTTAAAAAAAAGGCAGACGTTAGACATTTCTGCATATAAAATTGTTACCCATGGCTTTATTTGTCAGTAAAATTAGATGAAAGATTTTTAATTTGTGCTGTCTACAATGGCATCTGCTTTGTAAACATATTTCTTAAAAATATTTACTTATACAATAATATGTAATGTAGTGAATAAGAAAGCAGGCTGTGAAAAATGATTAATACACTCAGTAAAGGAACTCTCCTCAACCTTTTTTCTGAAAATAAAATTTAAAAAAAATTACTACCTGCAAACAGAACATGTCGCGGTCACGCCCCCCGGAGCCGCTGGGAAGCACAAACGCAGCCACTCACTCAGCCGCCACGCTCACACACTCGCTCAATCGGCCAGGGGTGGGACCGGACGTGCCTATCGAACTATGGATGAGCGTAGACCAAAACAAAGACAGAGGACCAGTACAAACAAATTTATTATACACAAAAGAAAAAACAAAATAAAATAAAGAAAAAACAAAAGAGGAGCACAGATAAAACTAATGTAACGCCTGTGCGTGCCCAAGCACCCACATATACGTAGCAGAAAAACACCCCGAGCAAAAGGTGGGGGGGGGTACCCACACACACACACACACAAAGGGTGGAACACACAAAACAAAAAGGGGATGGAGTGATGCAGGGGACACAACACTGCACACGCCGCAGCGTAGCCCTGGGGAGCAACTGCCCGTCACAATGTTCACTGTCCTGTGGCTCGCCTGTCCTGCGCAACGCTCCAGCGCTGGCCCACCTGAGAGAGGGGAGGGGTGGAGCAGGGGACACGACACCCGCACACACTGCGGTATAGTAGTGGAGGAGCAGACTGTCTCACAGCACAGGCTCCCTCCCTCCTCCGGTCTGTCCAGCACACCTCTGCAGGTCTGAAACCCGAGCAGCCCAGTGGTCACATGGGCTCCCGCGCGCAGCTCCGTCCGCCTGCAACTCCTGAGGAGGGCTTGGTCGTCCCGGGGACGCAGCCGAGTCACGTGCCCAAGAGTCGGCGATGAGGGAGACAAAAGCGATGATCCGATGACTGTGTTATGAAGAGTAAAGAGGGGATTTGGCAGGGGGGGCGTTCTCAAGAGGACATGAAGCTGAAGATAATGACGAAAACGACGATAATGACGAATACGAATAAGAAGAATAGGAGCCTGTGGAGGAAACATAGCAAACCTCCATCAGCATGTGGTTAAAACAAAGCTTCCTCTCTAAGCCCCGCTCTCAGCTACGGGCTCTCACACAACAGTACATTCTAGAATACATTTCTCAACGTGAGCTGATCCCAACAACAATAACAACAACAAAGATACAGTCGCACACAAGCGCCGCGACTCGCGGATCAGCAAACAGAAAACAGCAAACTACCTCCCGCACACCGAGCACACCCAAAATAATAGACATCCAACAGCAATGCACACACAACATTCTGCCTGCTTTCACGCAAACCCACATCCGCAGCCCTGAACCCCTAAGAACTAGATGGTGCGGAACCAAAAAAAAACGAACACTCACCCAAACGGCTCGTGAAGAGTCGATCGGTCGATCTGGTCAAACCATAAAGAGCTGGCTGGCAAGGCCCCGGTCTACCGGCACGTCCGGCACTGACCGATACCGAAGAAAACTCCCTCGGACCCAAAAACGCGCCACAAACTGCCCGCGCGGGGAGAGGGTGGCAAAAGGTAAGAGAGGGGGGGGGATGACACCCGGCCCCGAACATACCTGCCGATGACCCTGCGAGCAACTGACGCGTGAAGATGACGCTGCGAGCCTCGCGCGGGTCTGAGCCCTGAGGTCCGCGGGGCGGACAGGGTAGCAGAGAAATGACCTGTCGCCTGATGCGACATGGCCCCCCCCCACCCCTCGTCCGTCCGCGTACCCCCAAGACAGGCCAGCAGAAATCGACTAAGACAGGAAAACTGAAATGAAAATCGCAGACACGCGACACATCCCCCTCCTAAGAACGAAGCATCGCGGAGTTTTAAGACCACCGCGTGTCGAGACAGAAGAAAGTATCTGGAGAGAGAGGAAGCTCAAATGCTCGAAACGGAAAAGAAACGACCCCGCCCACCGAACATACAGATCTATGTTCAGGCGGAGAAAACATCCTTACCCACGCTGTGTGCATGGAGAAGAAAAAAAACAAAAAAACAAAAAAAACAAAAAAAAACAACCAGCAGCAAGGACCAAGACTTCCCCCTCCTAGGATTAAAAGGCAGGGGCAGCACTGAGGCAAACGAATGACTCGTGTCGCAATTAGCACAAGGCGGGTATAACAAAAAGCCCAACAGAAAGCAAGGTCCCAAGACTTCAACAGCCTACCGAGAAAACAAAAAACTGCGCGATACCCTCTAAGACTGCTAGCAGACACCAGCACAAACTGGTTGAAGAACCAATAAGAAAGCGAGAACACCTCACCAAAAAAAAAAAAACACACACCCACACACATGTAGATACCTGCGTGCAAGTCCGTACTCGTACTACGCCCTCCTTTCTTGGCACCCGGTGCATGTGGCACAAAAACGCCGGATGTCGCTGCACATCCCTGGCCAGTAATACCCGCGCCACACCCTGTCGCGCGTCTTACGTGACCCCAGGTGCCCTCCTGAGGCCGACAGGTGGGCCGCCTGTAATAATTCATGCCTTAGGGGCTCCGGGACGACCACTTGTTCGTGCACGGCCCCACCAGGCTGGGCGTACTGTCGCCATAACAATCCCTGGTGCTGCACAAACGCAGTGGATCCGGTGCCCTGTGTCGAAAGCGGCCGCCCCTCGTCTGCTAGGCGCCTGACCTGCTGCAAACTTTCGTCCTCCTCCTGCATCCTAGCCATCTCCTCGTCTCCCACTCCCAGCAGCTCGACATAGTTCTTGGTCAGGGCCTCCGTCTTGTGCTTCCGTGTGTACCGAGGCCTGGTCCATGCGGGTGGGCACACGCACGGCGTTTCTCCGAGCACCGGTAGTTGCAGCTCCGCGCCTTGTCCCGTCGTGAGCCTGTTGCCAATCACCACATCTTCCGCCAGTGTTGGGACGAGCGCAGCCTCCACACTCCCGTGGTAATATGGCGATTCCAGGTTGACGATGGCCGTCGGAGCTAGCGTCGATCCTGAGTTGGCGTAAAGTATTCGCCTGCTCCGTCCGGTAAGGCGGGGGGCTCGGACGAGGCTACTCCTCACGCACAAAAGGTCCGACCCCGTGTCGCGCAATGCCGTGACCTGACGACCATTTATGCGGATGCTTTTCCTGAAACGCTGGCATCTCGCTCCTTCGGCGCTCTGGATACACAGCACCCGTTCTGGTCTTTCGTCAGCGTCGACTGTCTGAACTGCTGACACCGTCAAGTCTCTGGTTATAGACTCCCTTTCAAGCCTCGGGCAGTCCCTCCTCATGTGCCCCCCTTGTCCGCAGTGAAAACAAAACTGTTTTCTTCGGGTGTGGTCTGGGGCGGGCGCTGCGCCCGCCTCTCTTCCTGGGTCCTCCTCCTGGGGACTTGGGGTGGTGCATGTTCGATGACTCCGAGCTGCATCCCTCGCCTCTGTGAACTGCTGGGCCAAAGTCGCCGCTTCCTCTACGTTTCTAGGTGCTCTTTCACGGATGAATGTAGCCAACTCGAGAGGCACGCCATTTATGAGTTGCTCCATCAGCAACATGTCCCGCAATTCTTCGAACGTGGCTTTCTTGCCCGCCAGTTCTAGCCAACGTGAAAGGTATAAACCGGCCCTGGCTACGTATTGCTGGAACGTTTCCCCTCCTTCTCGTCGGGAGGCTCTCAGTTTACGTCTGTAGGTTTCGGCCGTCAGGCGGAAACTCGTCAGGAGGGCGACTTTTAGCTTGTCATAGTCCTCTGCATCATCCTCACTGAGGCTTGCATGTACGTCCCGGGCCTTCCCTTTCAGCAGTGTACCCAGTCTCACTGCCCAGGTGTTGGGGTCCCAGTTCAATATTTTGGCCCAACGTTCAAATTGGCGGAGGTATGTCTCTAGATCTTCCGTTCCTTCAAACGGCGGTATCTTGAGGCGCATAGACTCAGCCTCCATGCTTGGCCTAATGTGCCTCTCACCACCGTTACTGAGCCTGGCGATCTCCATATCGCGACGAAGCTCCTCAAATCGGATCCTCTCTTCTCTCTCCTCTCTCTCCCTCTCCCTCTCCTCTCGTTCTTTGGCAAAATCTATCAGCCCCCCGCCCGATAGCCCTAGCTCCTTGCCTATGCGTAAATACCTCTCAAAGGCGAGCTCTCCGAACTGACTCCCAGGCATCGCGGATGGTGATGGTGAGACCCGACGTACGGGTGACTCGCCATCCTCAGCACCGCCCCCAAACGACGGACTCGACTCCTCACTGCGCGCTGCCATCTGCGCACGCGTGCGCGTGGCCACGGCTTCCTCCAGCTCTGACATGGGGGAAACAAACAGAGAACAGGGCTCGATCAGGAAGAACAGTGAACCGTCCCACCTACCACTGAGCTGCCGGAACAGACAGAAGGAAAAGCTGGCAGCACAATTGGCGGACGCCAAGAAGATAAAAGAGTGCGTAAACGGACCGAGAAAACAAAACCGACAGCGCGATCCGACACGTCGTCCGCGGCGCAAGTGACCGACCGACCGAAACAACAAGAAAAAAAAACCGCGGGTGAGTGCACGAGGTTCCCACACCCACAGCCCGCCCGGCCCTGAGGGGAAAAACACACCCGCACACTCTTACACACTGCGCACTAACTGCGCACAACAGACCCGCTACAAATATACAGACGTCACAAAACAGGACAAGTCTACGCTCAAGGGTTCGAGGATAAAAGGGTTAGGTAAGTACCCCGCATCTCCACCATATGTCGCGGTCACGCCCCCCGGAGCCGCTGGGAAGCACAAACGCAGCCACTCACTCAGCCGCCACGCTCACACACTCGCTCAATCGGCCAGGGGTGGGACCGGACGTGCCTATCGAACTATGGATGAGCGTAGACCAAAACAAAGACAGAGGACCAGTACAAACAAATTTATTATACACAGAAGAAAAAACAAAATAAAATAAAGAAAAAACAAAAGAGGAGCACAGATAAAACTAATGTAACGCCTGTGCGTGCCCAAGCACCCACATATACGTAGCAGAAAAACACCCCGAGCAAAAGGTGGGGGGGGGTACCCACACACACACACACACAAAGGGTGGAACACACAAAACAAAAAGGGGATGGAGTGATGCAGGGGACACAACACTGCACACGCCGCAGCGTAGCCCTGGGGAGCAACTGCCCGTCACAATGTTCACTGTCCTGTGGCTCGCCTGTCCTGCGCAACGCTCCAGCGCTGGCCCACCTGAGAGAGGGGAGGGGTGGAGCAGGGGACACGACACCCGCACACACTGCGGTATAGTAGTGGAGGAGCAGACTGTCTCACAGCACAGGCTCCCTCCCTCCTCCGGTCTGTCCAGCACACCTCTGCAGGTCTGAAACCCGAGCAGCCCAGTGGTCACATGGGCTCCCGCGCGCAGCTCCGTCCGCCTGCAACTCCTGAGGAGGGCTTGGTCGTCCCGGGGACGCAGCCGAGTCACGTGCCCAAGAGTCGGCGATGAGGGAGACAAAAGCGATGATCCGATGACTGTGTTATGAAGAGTAAAGAGGGGATTTGGCAGGGGGGGGGGCGTTCTCAAGAGGACGTGAAGATGAAGATAATGACGAAAACGACGATAATGACGAATACGAATAAGAATAGGAGCCTGTGGAGGAAACATAGCAAACCTCCATCAGCATGTGGTTAAAACAAAGCTTCCTCTCTAAGCCCCGCTCTCAGCTACGGGCTCTCACACAACAGTACATTCTAGAATACATTTCTCAAAATGAGCTGATCCCAACAACAATAACAACAACAAAGATACAGTCGCACACAAGCGCCGCGACTCGCGGATCAGCAAACAGAAAACAGCAAACTACCTCCCGCACACCGAGCACACCCAAAATAATAGACATCCAACAGCAATGCACACACAACATTCTGCCTGCTTTCACGCAAACCCACATCCGCAGCCCTGAACCCCTAAGAACTAGATGGTGCGGAACCAAAAAAAAACGAACACTCACCCAAACGGCTCGTGAAGAGTCGATCGGTCGATCTGGTCAAACCATAAAGAGCTGGCTGGCAAGGCCCCGGTCTACCGGCACGTCCGGCACTGACCGATACCGAAGAAAACTCCCTCGGACCCAAAAACGCGCCACAAACTGCCCGCGCGGGGAGAGGGTGGCAAAAGGTAAGAGAGGGGGGGGGGATGACACCCGGCCCCGAACATACCTGCCGACACCCGGTTCACATCGCTATAACCGGAGTCCAAGCGTGAAGGGTCCCTCGATTGGACCCGGTGGTCAACGTGCTCTGACGTGTCCTGGGTCGCCACGCGCTCGGTATTTCGGAGGTTTTTCACTTCGCTGACCGCAGTTCGGGGAAAAGCGGGTTTTCACTACGCTGACCGCAGTTCGGGGAAAAGCGATCACGGATAGGTGAACATTTGCAAAAAGATAAACTAACACAAAATATTTTTTTTAAAGGACAGACTTATAAGCCAATTAAAAAAACCCAAACATAACTAGGAAGAAGTCGTTATTCTAATATTGGTATCGAACATGCATTTACTGAACATTTACTGCAGACATTATAGCCTCCAAAATAAAAATAAAATGTATTATTCGAAATCTATGAAACGTGAAAGGGACATTGTAAATGTCTTTTTTTAATTAAGTGTTGCAACAGTCCCCTAAACGAATATGTTTTTCAAACAGATTTTCTCGTTTTTTATTTGCACATTTGCAATAAGATAAAGTAACACAAAATAATTTTTTATTCAAAAGACATACGTATAAGCCAATTAAAAGAATCCAAAAATAAATAGGACGATCGAAGTCTTTATTCTAGTATTGGTATCGAACAAAACATTTACTCAAGCTGTTTTCGCTCTCGAAAGAGTTCGAAAACGTGGCGAGTTTTATCTGTCAACTCTTCAATGTACTTTTCGATGCATTTGAGGACATAAAATACTTGTGTAGCACACACGTTTATGCAGTAGTGATTTAAAATATTAACTTGTAACCGATTACGATTTAACATTAGCTTGAATTATTCATTCCTTATTTTTGTGGACATTGTTTTGCGGTGATTTTAGGGATAACCATTCTCGTTTTGTTTTGTTTTTTTTTGTTTGTGCTTTCTCACTAGATATTTATTCAACAATGCCGCGACCAAGAAAGTGGATATATATGTACACTGAGAAACTGGATTCACGTGGACGACTTAGGAGATGTAGGTTGAAAATTCCAGTAGAGCAGTGGTATGCAAGTCCTTCCGGAACAAACTCTGCTGACATGAGAAATACAGAAACTGCAATGGAAGGAATCGATAACAGTTCAGTCAGTTCAACTAGTAAACTGAGTGAACAAATGCAAGACAACTTCATTGAGGACCTTCAGTTAAAAGGTATGTATTTGAAACTGATTAACTTTTTGACAGTACGATTTGTGTAACTTCGGAGGGGGAGCCTATCACATTGGACATTACGTTTTAAATAATTATTTGTCAATAAGTACACTTCATTCATCAAATTCCCACGCTTATTTGAATCTGGATACATGCATACAAATTGTATCCAGTATGTGTGTTTATATATGTATTTGATTTTTAATGTGCTGTTTAGTATGATCTTCATGTGCAGCTTCATGCATGAGTTATTTATAAGTTATTTCAATAATGTTATGGCCATTATATCCCCATCTTATTTAGATTTCAGACACATATGCCTTATACATAACATGATGAATAACAAAAAGTATGAAATAGATTTAATGTTGGAGAAGTATGACACTATAAATGTGCATTTAATCTACCCTAAATAGAACGGGCACTTCATAGAGCAAAAGACTGAGTTGAATGGATTACTTTTATGAGCACGAGACAAAATGCTCAAGTTACAAATCACGGACTGTTTCAAAATGAATAAATACATGACAGAGGTTCACGTCTACCACTCCAAATATAGGACAAAAATATTATTTCTGATTACCTCTAATTCACACAACTTTATGTATTCAAATTTCCACATATTAAGTGGAATGTGACACCTTGTTCTCAGATGTGCATTTATTTGTTTATACTTATTAAGTCAGTTTCTTAAAATGTGTATGTCACTTACACCATAGAGTCATCAACTGAAGCAAGCAACCACAAAAAGAGGAAAATACAAGAGGCTAATGGCTGGCAGAAAATACGAGGAGATTTAATTCAGGTCAGGATTGAAGGATTCAGTCCCGCCACAAAAAATTGTTCCATCTGTGGCTGTACAGATGTATTAGAGATAGTCTGGTGTCCTGATTGTGGACCCACAAGCCTATATTGTAAGAGATGTGATGAACATATCCATCAGGTGGTAATGTATCACCAGTCATACATTTGGAAAGAAGTAAGTACAGTATATGTATATTTTTGGATATGCATTAATTTTTTTATATTTCGTAGCCTTTGATGTAAATGCCAATGCATGGAATATATTTCTGACAATTTTATGTCAAGTAAACATGTACTGTGAAGAGTAAATATACAAGCAAAAGAATCTGATATTTATTTTCAAATTTAATGCATGTAAAATTAAAAGCATTGATGCACCACAGTGTTACAAAACTCTGTGCTCTAGAGTTTCCACTACATAGAAACATCACGTAAACAAAGTTTTGATATGGGTTCTTAAAACATAAACAATTAGGCATTGGGATCAGAAAATATAAAAGAGTAGAACATATCATTGTATTAGTCATTTTTAATAAACTGGTTGTGAATTCTTGTGCATTATCAGTGACATACTTTTAAAAATTATTAATAAATGTTGATTGCTGGGTACTTTCTACTGCTATTGATAAAAAAAGTCTTACGAAATTTTTGCATTTGTGTGAGTGTGGGAATGCAGAAAAAAAAAAACCAAGCAATGTAAGCGCTGGTGTTTAAAACTTGCATGCATAGAAAACCCTGGAATAACAAGGAAATTTACTTATGATTACTTTCATAACATACTTGATGAAGTAGAAATAACGACATTTTATTTGACTAGCTTGGTTTTATTTTTCAGGATACATCATTGTTTGTGCCTCTCACACGAGAGACGCTCCTTGTGAATAAACATCAGTGTGAAAAGCTGTATTGTCGCCAGATTAGAGTTTTTGATGTGCAAGGTACATGGGCAGGATCATTACTGTTGTAAATAAGTAAACTTCAATAAATTCTTTGGTTTCATTCTTGTATTCACTAAGACATTGTTGACAATGGATTTGTCATATTTATAGCCACATAACTTTTATGTTTAGGGCAAATAAATAATATAAATATGGAATTACCTATACTGTTTAATATTTAACAGTATTTGAAGGGACTCCTAACAAGTAAATATGTCATGATAAATATTAAGAGTTTATTTCATAGTCCTGAAAAAGCACAAAAGTTGACTTTTCTAGCTTTCTAGTTTTTTTCTATGAATCTGTATTGGAGTGATGAGAAGAAAGCCTTAATAAAGTTTTACCCCTAACAACAGCCACACAATGTTAGTTAACCTTCATCAGTTCTTCTTGTTACCCATATCCTCTTTGCTTTTATTAGAGTACTGATGTCCTTACATTTCTTATTCTTATCTCAATTACTAAGACCATGCTCCTCTCCTTACAAGCATGAGTGTGTGCTATATAAATCATGTATTTTTTTATTGAAGCAACATAGTAAATAATATGCAAGATTTGTAATATGTAATGCAATGTGTAATGGTCGCTGATAAAACTCCTTTGTGATTTCTGTTATTTTAGGTAGACATCATGTGGTGAAAGCACAATTTTGTGAGTGTGAGCCAGAAGCTCTAACTCTGCTCAGACACAACTTATGGCCAGCTACACCAACAAGGCCAGAGACAGCATTCAGCCTTAAATTAATGGAGCTGTGCCGAATGCTACAGCTGGAAGGGCAGTTGTCTCTCCAGAAATTTTGCACGGCCTTGCAAAGAATGACCACTTTCCTGCCTGACCACACCAGTGAATTTATAGACATGTACAATGCAATGGGTAAAAATATACTCTACCCCTACCTCGCTCATGTGATAATAAAGAAAATCTACCTCATCCTGCTGACCTCACCTGCAGTGCCTTCGAAAAAGAAGTTGCAGAAAGCTAAAAGGAAAAAAAACACTGAGCTGTTTTTCACTTTTCTAAATGTTACCAGAGGCTAAACATTATCATATTTTGAATGTTTGTACAGTATAATTTTACAAAATAAGATTTCTTAGCATGAGCATCACCGATCAGCTTCATTTGTATGTATTTTCTCCATTTTATTATGACAGCTTCCTATAGTTAAGAGAACTGAACTGTTCAGGTGCTGTATAATATGTCATATGGTTTGTTGTAGGGAATGCATTATCAGAGTTTCATCACCATCAAATGTCATGCATGGAGATGGCTCATGTCCCTGAGATTATGGGCAAGAAGTGCCCAATATGTACCATGGTATGCTGTACTACTTAAGCTTTCCTGTAAAACTGACAAGTAGAAAATTGCTAAACTATGAACAAGAACAATACATCTACAAAAGTTTGCACAACATAATTTGTTTTCACTGGTCTGAAATTTGAAGATGAGCTTATAAAGAATATTCTTCATTTTTTATTTAACCCCATATCAAAATAAATTCCAATGCATACAGATACTTGTAGTAGATTTTGTATTAAGTGAGAGGAAGCAATTTTGTCCTAATATTTGATATCACAAATCTTTTAAAGTGTGAAAATTATCTGCAGAAAGACATTTTAATTTCTCAGTATTCTACTGATACTGGTGTTTATTATATGAATATTTATAATCTAAATATAGAATTTTTTTCTTGTCTTTACTAGAAACCAGAGAGATCTGTAATTTCTATGGATGCAAATTTTGGGCTAGTCCACAAGGTGCATTCTGGATGTGGACCAGGGCTCGAGCATGCACGATTCAATGTGTTTTGTCCTGATGATGATGTTAAAACATTTGTTGACTCCCATCATCAGGCTACCTCAAAATCAGGAAGCCAGTCTGTGGTAGGCACTTGATTTTTGTTGTTGTATTTTATTGTTTGCTTCTCACTTGAGTATACGCACATCAGCAGTATCATGAAAACAATGGCCATTGATATGCTGTCTTTGTTTTCAGGACTGTTCAAATTTCCAAGCAGGTGACATACTCCGGTCCAAAAACAAGAATGCTCAGTTAGACATAAAAGGAGTCTTTGGTGCAGTATGCCACCATGGATTTCCACTTCATTTTGTTAATATGCAACATGGAGAAAGGTAATAATTTTACTGAATGCTCAATCGATATAGTTGTATACAGTGTTGATTAGTGCTTATCATGCCACAATACATCTTTATAACTGATAGAAGTTGTTTAACCTTTCCAGGTTTGGATACCCTGTTTACATCCTAAAACGAATTGCTGAAGAGCAGACTGGCACCGCCACTGCAAAACGAATTGTAATGTATGATGTTGCCTGCAAGCTGGAGACTCATGTGAAAGTAAGTAATGCCAGTGTTCTTGAACCTTGGACTTAATATCAATACGTTAAGAGGATATACAATGTACTCATAATTTGCAAAATTGTTTGTATGCACATTAATCCACAAAACTGTTATATCCTGTAAGAGAAGACTTGGTATCGATGTCTGTCTATACATGACATTACAGTTCACATGGTGGTTTTTTTAATATGTAACAGAAGCATGCAGAGCTCACAGGACGACTGGCTGAGAAATTCAGATTTTCTGTCCCTGTGTTTCACAGCTATGCTCACAACACAAAATGTCAGGTCTGTTTTATTTAACTTGGCTTCCTCCCTTGGCATGTCCATAGTTCTAGATTATACAATTTTATTTTTTTTCTAAAAGATACTTGTAACACTTTCAGTGACCATATTATTTTGGATGATGAATGCCATCAGTTTTTGTGGTTTTAGGTGGAATACGGCCAGCGCTTTTGTGAAGGCACAGGTCTAATTGATGGTGAAGCCACGGAGCGCTTGTGGTCGTTCTTGCGCAGATTTGCCTGGAGCAAGGAAATGACTTTGCCCAACAGGCAAGATCTGCTAAGCAGCGCTCTACTTTGCTATGCCCAAAAGATCTTTTTTTCCATTGGTAATTTCTTTAACTACTTATGTACCTCCATAGAAAGAAATGAGCATGATAGGAGGGTGCTAAATGATAGTAATAAATATGACTACATGTGCTGATTGTTTTAGAGAATGATGCCACAGAAATTAAAAGCACTTACTGCCATCTCTGTGTTAATGTCTTGCATATACATAGATTGCTTACGATTTAAAGAAAATTTAGAAATGTGTTGTCAAAATTACTCTTTTGATTGTATTTTCTGCAGCTGAGACACTGTATTTGAGACTGAAGAAAGCAAGAGAAAGGCATGCAAAATCCAAAGATGTCATCAAAGAAGTTGAAAGCAAGTGTAAGTGAATGATACATTTCTGCAAACCCCACAAAACATTAAGAACCATGTGCAGTATTTTTTGTCAAGGTCTTTCTTCTTATCTGCCTGTATGGTATCCATTACAAATGTTATTGATGATTCATGGTGAATTACACAATCTGAGACAAAGTCTGATCAATTTAAGGAACAGAAAGAAGGAATATCTTAATGATAGTTCCTATTTCAAGAGTGATAATGGTCTGCGCTCTGGCTCCCAGTCATGCTTCTGTCTCCCTGCAGGGGAAGACACAAACAAGAAGCGCACTGGAGCCAGGGCCTTCAAAAAATGCGGCACCTAAACTGTGGAATGCTCTGCCATTGTCATTGTCCACCATCACCTCACTAACCACGTTTCGAAAAAGACTGAAGACCCATCTGTTTATTTAAGATGGACTTAAACTTAAACAACCAAGCAACACTTCTGTCTTTATTATTTTTTTTTTACTTTCCTGGTGTTTTATCTATTTATTTACTTTATTTTTCTTATTTTTTATTTATTTTGTTTTTGCTGCGCAATGAGCATTCTTCTGAATGGATACCTGCGCATTACAAATGGACATCATCATCATCATGTATTTCATTCATTGTTTTCTTTTCAGGCAAAGGAACTGCTGTCGAATGGATGTGTCACTTAAAACAGATCTTACTGACAGCAGGTGGTAATGGAGGTATTAACACAAATCTGATTGAACAAAGATCTACAGATGGAATAGTGTGTCTTGCTGTAGTGTAATTTGTAGCAATGTGGCTTGCTGTGTTTGTGTGCAATGAGAAAAGAATCGGAAGCAGAAAACTGATATTTTCAGCTTATGTATTGTCAGTTCCATCATGTATGTTATACAATGTATGAAACATAAATGTGTTACATGTATTATAACATGGTATACAATGTATGACGTATGGTATACAGATTGTGATGTTCTTGATGTAAGGCACATACCGCTTAAAGAAATCTTGTTGATTATAGGGTACAAAATTAGCATAATTCATATCAATGTTTGAGAACCCACCATTTGTTGTGTTTACACTTGCAGTAGACCACCACCATTGGTGACGGTGGTACATAATTATCTTTAAAGTATCATAGAAATGCTTTGTGTTTCATCAAGTGATATTTGCCAACTGAGATACATAAAATGAACATTATTTGTCCTTGTTGTAGGTCTTACTGCCACTGACTCCCTGATGGAGAAGGCCAGAAAATTGTCAACTGAGCGCCAACAACTGCTGTGTCTTAAAAAACGCTATGCTGGTATGTATTTCCATTTTCTTTTATCAGAGTAACGAGCCATTTCACTGGTGTGCAGTCTTGTTGTATGGTGCACAAGTACAGTGCTTGTTGCCATTTCATGAGTTATAGGTCTGACTTTCATGTCTGACGCTTACTTTGCCTTTGCAGATGGCACATTTTTACTTTTGTTTTAAGCTATTCTAGTGGATGCACAGTTTGTTTAAACCTTAAATGTTTGTTGGTATTTGAAATCTGACATTGAGGAATCTACTGTCTTCTGTTGTACAGATGGCCAGAAAATTGCCCAGCATCTCTCAAAGAAGCTAAAGGCCAACAGCACTCAACTTCAGGCTGTTGCTAATTTGCTGAAAGATCAGGGCATCAACGTTTCAGTGGCCCAGCTTTCAGACCCAGAGTCAGCTGTGTATGCCTTGACACCACAGGGTCTGAACCAAGAACAAGTGAGGGCTGCCAACTGTGTGGTGGAATGCTTTCGGGCACAGGAAGAAGAAGCACGCATTCTCGAGGATGTCAGCCTTTTTCAGCAGTGGCTGCTGGAACGCAACACGTCTTTATGCCCACAGTTATGTGCTAAACCGGCTACTCGATATGAACATGGCATGAAACATGTTAGGTCTCTGAGTAAACTAAAAGTAGAAAAAGAATTAAGAAGTCTTTCAGCAAGATTTAGTGATCTGCCAGAACTTCAAAATCCTAATATTGACTACTCCATCTCCAATTTGCTTTCAGCTTCAGTGTCCATCAACCAAGCACCACTTCTTCATAATTCACATGATCCAAGTGAAGTAACAGATATTATTAGTGATATTGATAGTGATACTGATGTGGACTCTGATGCAGATTCGGATGCTGTTGGAGATAGTTTGGCATAGGATAGGTCGTTCCACTTTCACCGATGTTTTTCTGTAACTGATGCTAAAATTTTATTGTGACTAAAGTATTGTGTGCTACTATGACACTCGCTCATGGGATCGTGACTAATATGTTTTTCTGTTTGTTGGTGGGTCTTTTTTTTCACTTTTTGATTTAAAAGCTAAAATACATACACTAGTAAGGGATGTGTGATGTGTGCATGTTGAGATTGCTTCTTGGATTAATACTGAATCTTTTATTGCTTCTATTGTGTGATTAGAATAAGGTAGTGTTTTTAGCATATTTTGAGCCCATCATTAATTGGTTAGTGAGTGACTTCACCAAATGCCTTCTCTATCCCATGGGTACTATTTTTTTGAGACCATTGGTCTGACTTTATTTTCTAAACCTGCTTCATTATTTGTACTGAGATACACTCAACCTAATTCCAGCTGTTTAATGTTGAGAACAAGAATAGCTCAAAAGCTGCAAAGATGTGTGCTGTACATTGTGTTCTATAAATATAATAATTACACATCCCATTTATATGTCTACATTAAACTGGACACACTCTCCCTTAAAAGCTGAACTTTTGCGTTTAGGTGGGACAGACTAATTCAACCCAATAGAGGAAGTTGAGAAGCACAGGCAGTGCTGATGTGATTTAGTAATCTGCTTCCAGTCTACCCAAATAAGTACCCTCAGCTTCTCCTCTTGGATCAAACTCATTCTTTCTCACAAGAAAGAAGTTTGGCATTTAAGCTTCCCGTTGGTTTGAACTGGACTATGCCCACTGAGGAATGCTGCTTTGGCAGTCATTACTCTGGTAGGGCCACCCAAGGCGGACAGGACTATTCATGCCATCAACTCTGAACCCTTTTCCACACTTGTCCCTTACCCTGCATCTATAAATGAACAATAATAATTATCTTTTTGTATCAGCATGTGTTTCGATGTAGATCATGAAACTGTGGCATTGTTTAATAAATCAAATGTAATATGTAAAAACATGTTATAAGTTGTAGATGAGAAAGGGTGTGAATCTTCACTGTGTTTTCAGCCCAGCTTGAACATGAACAAACACTAACCACTGCTACATAGCTCATTGTTCAGATATCATGTGTGGATAGTGTGCAAAAGAACAGTGACTTGTATCATTTTATTGCTTAGTCATGATGTTATATGCAAATGAGCATATAAAAGACTAATACTTTAGACCATCTTGAAAATGCATGCACCTGATGCAAGGTCTTTGAGATACTGAACGATAGCTTTCTAGTACAAAGGTTTTGATTGTCTTTAATGATATGTAGTGGTCTCTTTGAACTACTGGTGTGGTGAGGAGTAATATCCATCCAGCCATAAAGTAAAGTAGGTTTTCGACTCGTTTCACTAAACCCCCTGTTTTACTCAACCTCTTCTCAAATATCATTTTTCCAGCATACTAATTTATTCGCGACTTCTACAGAGAAATTTGGTGCCGTCATGTTAGACATGTTAGTAGACGCAGACGTAAATACAGAGGACCAAATAACCTGCACTTACAAGTCAATGGAGTAGCAAGCACATGTTCACTTTATGAAAGCTATTTCTTAGATCTAGTTGTATCGACTGCGCCGGTACAGTTTAACTGATATTATAACATGCTGCATCGAAATAGAAAAACATTTTCAGCACCAGCGCGACCTCTTTCACAGCTTTTTGGACATTATGATCGCCTGTGACAGTGCCTTTCGTTACGTGGTAAATACTGAGACGCTTCAACGCAGAAGTGAGTGTTAGCGATTATGAGGCACAAAACTCACAGCAGAGCAGTGCTGCTCAACATTCAGCAATGGGAAACCTTTCACACATTAGGTATCGTATCCCGTCAAAAATCTTTTAAGCATACATGAACGGAGTACTGCTTGAAGAGATAAAAACACTTTTAACTAGTGGTGCCACCTTCTTCAAAGATACCAACTCCTCGACAGATATCCGCATCAGGACAGCGATACCGGCAACGGGTAGGCTGGACAGGGCATGGCACTGTCATAACATTAAGTTTATTAGGAAATAAAATCCGCACAAGTCTAAGTACCGATCCTGCTTTACTGAAGACAAGGTGGACTGATCGCCAACATGGAGAAGATAATACAGGTATTAGAGAATAATTGCCATAGGATGCTTCTTCTGACCTCGTACAGAGAACATATACCAATACCTATGCAGAAAGCATGGTTGCCACACTCTACTTGCAACAGTCAAGCGGCGCAAGGGGTAAGGTGGTCTGTTTTGGCCATAGTCACCAAAGAGGAGGAAGTCCAATCTGCAACCTACGCTTTGCAGACGACATAGATTTGTTAGCAGGCACTAACAAAGAACTGCAAGACCTCACCAACAGACTGACCGACAGCTCTGATGCATATGGAATGGAGACCAGCACTGAAAAGAGCGACGTTATGATCAAGGGCAACAGCAAAGCAGAGATCTATATGAACGAGGGGTAAGGCATCGAAGAGGTAAGCAGCTTCAAATAAATGTACTTGGGAGCCACCATCTCCAAGGATGGCAGCTCCAGGACAGATGGATCTGGCAAAGTCATAAGATAGGATTCATTATCAAGTACAAGCTTACAGATCCCTGGTAGTGCCGATCCTGCTCTACGGATGCGACACGTGGACTCCACTCGCCGAAACGGAATAGAGAATCCAGGGATTCGAGACCAATTGCCTGAAGAGGCTGCTCCGGATGTCATACAAATAACATAAGACCAACGACTTTGTAAGAAACAAGATGGCCACACTCGTCACCTGCAGATGCTGCGGTGGTCAGAGGAAGAACTGGCTTACGACTGTCAAAGACTGGACTGGTCGTCCTGTACAGGACCTGCTGACTATCGCCCACAACAGGCTGGAGTGGCGGCCTGTCAGCTGCCCCGTCTATCCATGTGCTCCCCCCCCCCACCAATCGACAGGTGCCGGTCAAGGGACGACTGAGTGACTGACAACCACCAGTACCAGTCAAGTAACTAATGAATGAATGACCATCATAGCTCGCTCTCTATCGATGAAAGGGACGGCCCAGTGGCGCATCGGAAAGCGCCTTTCACGAATACAGTGAATGTTGGCTGTCCTGGGCTCAGCTCTCGTCTCGGGCACGCTGTTCTTTATCTGCATATAGCATCTGTTTACAGGGCTGGCTGTCTTGCCGTGATCTAGCCTTCTTACTTGCTGGCTCAGCATAAAACACTCCCCTCGTCGGTAATAGAACTATAGGCAACGTATGTTCGTTAATAGTGTACTGTGGCTGGCGCCAACTGCAAGGATCTCACCAAGACTATGACAGAAGAGGGGAGTATGGAAAGGAGAACAAAACTGACTACGCGAATGCCATGGCCATGATTACAGGGGTAGAAAGGTGAGATGTATAGTTAAGGCTTGAAGCAGCCATGTCCAACAAATCTACATCGAGATTACAATGAAGACCACAACAATGACCAGACCAGCGGCAAAGCAGCTCCGCATCATTGGCTTACCATGTAGAATGATTCTCACGCATACCCACATACTGTGCGTCTGAATTCGTCCTGCGGAAATGCCCCGTCTCAAAGTGGCTGTATAGATTAGCTGATTGAGAAAGCGTAACGGGAGGAGTGACGTAAAGACCAGCGCGTAATTCATCGTGATAATACTATTTCAGAGTAGCTAGGACAGAGAAGAGGGCGGGGGACAGGGTGGGAATGGGATTGCGGCGATTGTGCACCGAATTGTCCATAAACCCTTCTGTGCTAAAACGCATCGTTTAGGCATTAGATCCACTAGTTTGTCTCAGTAAAAAGAGGTTTCTTTTTTTAAACTGTGCTAACCGACACGCCATCTTAGTGGTTCCACTGGAGTTTAGCATCTTTTTAATAGCAGTCAGCGACAGACCCACTTTTTCACTTTAGACAGAAGGAAATTGGTATTTCTTAAAGAACAAGTGTCAACATTTTCCCTCAGCAGATTCACATTTATGAGCTGAGCTACCAAGATGTCTGGGGACGTCGTGACCTTTTTTTTTTTTTTTTTTAAAAAGATGTTTGGATCCCCACATTATTTCATATTATATCCGTTTTCATAAATGCAATCATCATTAGTTGACTGCAGCTATAGAAGTTAGGTACATGGGGTTGCTACTTAACCAAATGCACCAAAAGGCCTTCAGAGTGGCATGTCTTATGGTGCCTAGAACATCATGGTAGATTTGTTTGTATATATGGTCCGCTATGTAAAAAAACAAAAACCAATAATTTTCCATGCCAGTAATAACTTTTGGCTTCCCTCTCCCCTTCTGGGCTTTGATGTTATCTACCTTTCACCAATCATTGATTTGCTGGCAGCTACTCTGTCACGGATAGGTGACATGGATGAGGCACGGGAGAATGCAAGGAAGTGTAGTGAGCGTGTTGTACTGATAAAGCGGGATTCCCGGTTTGGTCGTTTGTGAGTTGTAGTTTGTATGGAAGGTTCGAGAAGGATGAATGGGTAGAATATATAGAAGGCGGTCGCCAAGTGAGGGGGGCTTTTTTCGAACTGAGGTCGATACGATAGGTGCCAAGACACCTTACGTGGAGAGGAGAAAAGCGAGGCTGAACTACCCAGATAGCCAGCCATATTGAGACATCCCGTGGACCCCAGCGCCGACGTGAGGACTGTGCTAGTGTCTGCCGTTCTTCCCCCAGAGGAGGTACCGGCCTGAAGACAGAGAGCGGGAGAAGAGCGGGACGCCAAGAACTCTGTGCTCTGTTCCGCAGAGAGAGAGAGGGAGCGACCATCTCCCGTGGGTACAAGTGAACACTAGCCCAAGAGATTGTGTTCACCAACAGCACTCAGGCACTCGTCCATTGGGGGCGGCGCCGGCAACAAAATTGAAAGTTTGGTCAAGTGCGACATTCTGTCCTTTTGAGGGCAGCGTTCAGAGGAGTGGTGTGGGGGCTTGACCTCCTTAGGCCGGAGAGGACACACTTCGTCCCATCACTGAACAGAAAAGAACAGTGAGTAGAGACAGTTCTTAGTGGCTGGCCGCCGCGATTTGATGTTAGATTGAGAGGAACTATTGACTATTCGTATTACTGTATAGAGTAAGGGTATGAGTGTGTGATAGTGAATGTATGAGATTTGCAACTTCTTTTTTTTTTTTAAAAAAAACAGCGAGAGTGTGTGTGTAAGAAATATGGGAATGGCGTTATTAAATGTGACGGGGTTTGCTTAGAGACAGATCGAGTTTTGTTTATTTTGGAAGGAAAGAATGCGCAAATGTCCGACTGACAGGGTGAGTGCATGTTTGTGATCCCGTCAGTGTGTGTGTGTGTGTGAGACATACTCAAAGCTAGCAGCATCACAGTTTATGCATGCATCTATTCCACATGAAAGAGTACAAGGACACAGTGATAATTTATGCCACAAAAATAGCTGTTTTTCCACTACTCATGTTTACACATTCTCCCGAACAGGACAAACGAACAATATTAAAAGTATTCATGACAAAACTAAATATTCATTTTTTCTTTGATTTTATTTTATATAATTTTTTGTAAATTTGACTAATGTCAAATTTTTGTAATGCAGGCTTGCTTTGCCGAATGGTTTTTAATTCTTTGCCACTAGGGATGCATGTGATGGCCTCAAGAGACCCAAGACTTTCCTCCAAGGCTTTTATGGAGTTGGCATCCCAGGTGACTCTGGTTCCTGCAGATATAAAAATCCAAGTGAGACGTGCATTCTTAAACCATCACAAACAATTGCACAAATAAGCTGCATGTAAAGAAAATGGAATACTTAATATGTTGTGAAGATATCTGACAATTTATACTTGTTTCGATATTATAGCATCAAACCCTTCCCACATTACAAATTCATTTAATTTTACAATTTTACATTAAAGTTACTTTGATACCTTATAACAGATCAATATTATTATTATACTTATAATACTCAAGTATACAACATTAACAACATTAAAGTACATTATGTAGAATGAGCTGTATCTTTGGATAGCAGTCTCTCAGATAAGTGTGAACAGAATTCAACTTATAATAATGTGTCTATTTAGTATTTGGTTCCTAGCTCTTTAACACAAATACAATACCTTGAAATCCTTTAAAATGCAAACTTGTAAATAAAGATTCACAGCGAATAAAGATCATAACTGGATACAAAAAAGAATTAAGCGAGAGATGCAGACTCCAAGTAAGCTAAGTAACAAAAGTAGATCCACAATATGTAGTTTAGTGAATCGTCATTCACTGATTCTTACTTTTAGCTTTGGGCAGATCCAGTGAACCTGCAAAATAACAAGTACTGTTGTCATGGTGCTGTTAAAAGACATATGGATTTTAAGCATTTCAACACAAAACTCTGTTGAGTATATGGGGGACTTATTTTAAGATGAGGAATTAAGACTATGTCAAGAAACTGCAAATGTTTCCCGTGAAATCAGGTCTGCTGCAATGGGGACTTAAGACCATGCTGGCACAGTAAAACCCTTATGCTTCCATTTTGAAAAATTCACTTTTCACACAAAAGTATATCATCCTCCTCATCCTCCATCACTATATGTCTTGCATTCGTGGACACAACAATGAACATACTTCATATCGGTGTTGTACTATATTGTTTTTACCCTAGCTTTCCATACACAATATCTTGCCATATATAGAAAGGCATTCTATATACATTGTCTTAATCCTTTCCACCACCAGTGGAGCATAGGGCCACAACTATATGCACATTGTGCACATTCTTATAATGAATCTGGTTTATAGCTTGGTGATCATGACTTCCATTTTTTCATGCTATGAGCTTCCTGGCAGTCTTCACCAATGATCATAACAAATTAGATTACTCTGGAAGCTCATCTGAAATCAGTGGATGATGGTTTTTGCTTGACAGATAAGACGTAAACCCTGTGCCCTTGAAGGCGAGACTAATAGCCCTGTGCCCAGTCCTATCCATCTGGCTACCACAGCATTGGGGATCAATGAGACATGCAGGCTCCCTGACTATATGTGTTCTCTTGGAGTATCACACACATTGGCTACTGACAATTTCTAAGTTGTCTTTTGGGGCTGCTTTATTTTGTATTCATTTTTTGGGGGGTCAGCTGAAAGCCAGCAAACAACGAATAGGCTTGATTTAATAACTAAATACTCTTAAGTTTTGCACTATTTTCAGTATTTTTACAAAAGTACTCTTAACATACCACTTGGTTGCGGCTGACCTGCAGTGTCCTGTCTGGGAGGCTGGCTGAAAGACAAGATCAGCACAAAAAGATTATATTTACTAACTCTTATTTATGTGAATTGCACATAAACTGAGAGCAAGCTCACTTTATCTTAAATAATCCAGAAGCTTTAACATTGTTACCTTGGTAGAAGGTCCACAGTTACATTTCCTGGCATTTCTGCTGGCTGTATATCTGTACTGTCTGTTGTGGTGCCTACATGTATTGCTGTGTTTTGTTGCATGTCAGTGATGTGTTGGACTGCACTGTCTGTCTGTGTTTCTAATTCCTGTACATGTGTGTCTGTCTGTTGTGTCACACCGTCTGTCTGTGTTTCTAATTCCTGTACATGTGTGTCTGTCTGTTGTGTCACACCGTCTGTCTGTGTTTCTAATTCCTGTACATGTGTGTCTGTCTGTTGTGTCACACCGTCTGTCTGTGTTTCTAATTCCTGTACATGTGTGTCTGTCTGTGTTTCTAATTCCTGTACATGTGTGTCTGTCTGTTGTGTCACACCGTCTGTCTGTGTTTCTAATTCCTGTACATGTGTGTCTGTCTGTTGTGTCACACCGTCTGTCTGTGTTTCTAATTCCTGTACATGTGTGTCTGTCTGTTGTGTCACACCGTCTGTCTGTGTTTCTAATTCCTGTACATGTGTGTCTGTCTGTTGTGTCACACCGTCTGTCTGTGTTTTTAAGTCCTGTACATGTGTGTCTGTCTGTTGTGTCTGTTGTGGTATTCTTGGTATCCTACAAATAAAAATAAGCAAAAGTTATATATATATACATATAAGTAAATCCTTAACAATGTCATAATTTGTAATCAACTTTCCTTTGCACTAGCTCAGTGATGCCCAACCTACAGCTCGCTCATTTTAACCGGACACAAGGTTGTTTGGGTATATCGGTGCATAATTTTACTGTTAACATCTGCATGATTCTGGCGAAACCGCCATGTTCTGGGCCTCCAGATTTTATATCATATCGAATGCAGCCCTCTGGTCACAAAAGATTGGGCACCACTGCACTAGCTGTAGTACCATTATTCTTAATGTATTAGCACAAATATTTTGACAGAAATGGGCCGAGAGGAAAAACCAATAGACTACAGTAGCAGGTAGTTCTGAGAAAGTTAAGGAGTAAAGGGACACAGGTAATCATTATCCAATCATATCTCTGCATTCACTTCTAGAATTTCATTTCATTGAGCACTTTTTAGTTTCTTAGGTGTGGATTATTGGTCACATGCTATAAATATATATATATATTTCCATACCCACACAGTTAATCTTTCAAAACACTTGCTGCAGTACAGTATCTTCATTTTTATGCCAGTCACAAAGTGTATAAAGAAATGTCAGTGTTTTGAAAATTTCTGAGTACTTGTGTACAAGTCTGCCTGGTCACTATACATGCTTTTTATAGTCTCAAAGGTTACTGTTACAGACAGGTATGACTGAATGTCTCAGAAAAGCATACATTGCAAATGTAAATCATTACATTTCAATGACGAAATTTATAGATTACACCAAATTAAGCTGTTCAGTACCTGATGACTGACACTTCAGTCCTAAGCAATTCTTGCAATTGCTTCGTTGTCAGTTGTGATGGTGGCTGGAGAGGGAGGAGACAAGGGGGGACTCCTGTTACACAAAATTCCCCATTTTTTACCCTCTCGTAGGGAAAATGGCTTAGCCCCAGTTGTGATTCTACAAATATAAGAGCCATGCCAATGAAATACTATTAAAACTTCCTATAAACTTTCATGTACTATGTTCCACTGAACCTCATCATAGCATTCACACAATTTACTTTTTTTTCTTTACAGCTAAAATGTTGCCACATACATGCCACATAATCATGCTACCTTTAAGCTGAATTTTTAGTTTGTGTGAGCAGAGAAAAGAACTGCTGTAGCAGTCCACAGGGGGGAAAGAAACAGAAATACTCAAAACTACTTCCAAGTCATGACTTAACATCAAACAGGAAGTATCTAAATAAACAAAATATGCATTTGTAACAGTGTGCATCTCTGGATAATAATGAATTACACATACTGGCAATTTTGGACATTTTCACAACCACCTTCTCCCTCAATTCTTTAATGGTCTCCTTACCTGCAAGACAAATGTTATTATAGAACTATATATATATATACAATATATATAAATGTGTTCCCACATAGAACTTGAAAGACTTCATAGTTTGTGAATAATAAAGGAAGAATAAAGGTTTTATAACCCGAAAACAAATCAGACCAAGTGTAAAAAATAATTCCAAGCCAACACAACAAATGGTCTTCCAGGTATTGCTTTTGTGCACAATTGTCTGAGTCTCATATTGAAGGACTGAACAATCTAAAGATTCAACATCTGGCACATTTCCATAACATATGACATAAT